>CM060480.1:29979323-30504323 GCA_030544235.1 Lepturacanthus savala
AATGCACTTTGTCACGTTTTTATCAGTTTTATGTGCTGACCTTGAAGAGGCGAGGGAACACGTTGGCAGGTTGACCTCTGATGACAAACAGGCGGGAGTTGAGCTTGCGGAGGCTGGCGTCCAGGTCCTCTAAACACTGCAGCAGGAACCTGGAGGAACAGGAGGATTTATGGGTCAAATTATCATATTATTCATCTTTTTTCCCTTTTGCTGCATGTTTTTAAATGTGTATTTCCTGTTTGTTATGAGTCATGCTTGATGCTGCTATAAAAGCTTCATTAATGACAGTATGTGTTGATGGAACAGATTTCCGGTCACAGTCTGATTCACATATTTGAACCTTTAAGTGGTTCAACATTAGAATTAAATAATTAATTAATTCTTTCTGTGCTGAAAGAGCATAACTAAATAAGCCAGAAGGAATTATTGTGCATTAACATTTCCATTAGAGCTGAACTAAAGCTCAGACTCAACCTCTTTCATTTGCAGTGACTCATGTTAGCGCTCGCATCAGACCCTTGAAAATGCATTAAATAGTGTTTCCAGATCCGGTTTAGTGTGTTTGAATGAGTAGAACAAAATGAGCCTGATGAATACAGATATACAGCAGGACAGGCAGATATTCAGCCTCAAAACTCTTCATTTAAATTCAACAGCTCAGACTTTAAGCTTTAGGTTTTAATTCTTTATATTTAATTCCAGCTGATCTTTGCATTAATATACATTCATTTAAGGAGCTTCCACAACCACATGTGTCCTTAGCTCTGAGGACACTGAGGAGATGTCCTCCCCACTTTGTCAAAGCAGAATGTGTCTGTCCGACTGTGTGTGTGTGTGTGTGTGTGTGTGTATATACAGTACAGGCCAATAGTTTGGACACACCTTCTCATCCAATGTGTTTTCTTTATTTTAATGACTATTTACATTGACAAGATACTCTAATTACTGCTCTTAGCATTCTCTTGATTCAAGAAGTCGTCACCTTAAATGGTTTTCACTTCATAGGTGTCCCTTATCAGAGTTAATTAGTGGTATTTCTAGCTTTATCTATCAGATCAAAGGGTGGCTATTTTGAAGAAACTAGAATATAAAACATGTTTTCAGTTATTTCACAATTTTTTGTTAAGTACATAAGACCATAAACGTGTTCATTCATAGTTTTGATGCCTTCAGTGAGAATCTACAATAGAAATAGTCATGAAAATAACGAAAACACATTGAATGAGAAGGTGTGTCCAAACTTTTGGCCTGAACTGTATGTGTGTAATAGTGTTTGTGTCTGGCGTGTGTGTATCTATGTGGGTGTGTATCTACGTGGGTGTGCATTTATGTGGGTGTGTATCTACGTGGGTGTGTATCTACGTGGGTGTGCATTTATGTGGGTGTGTATCTACGTGGGTGTGTATCTACATGGGTGTGTATCTACGTGGATGTGCACCACATGACTGTTCATTTGTTCCACACACACAAATTCACTGTTATAGTGGGTGCAGATGTTCAGATGGTGGTGCTAAATATTCAGGAACCCAATATATTCTGTAACCCAATATGTTAACCTAACCCTAACCTTAAAAACTGTCAAAACTAACTAGAGTAAAACAGAAAAACACAAGCATAGTAGTCAAAAAACACAGAGAAACAAAAACTTCTCCAGAATTAAAACGTTTTCAGGCCAGTTTTAAAATAGTCAAGGTTGAGAAAATGCTGCATTAATGTCAACAATCATGAATATTACTAGAATGGTCCATGTTAATTTGATCATTACTATACTGACTCTGACCTCATTCAGGTTGGGTTAATCCGAGTTGAATCTAAAATCAGGTTAACTGAATTATTTCTGTCATTGATGTTGATGTTGTTTTGACACAGGTTGATTACAGTGGATTTATCACCATGGTTACCACAGATTCAAGCCACGAAAAATCATGTCATTTTTGTTACTGTTGTCTCATCCATGAGTCCACAGAGGGATGAAGTGTAATCCCTGAAGGATCATGGTACAACATCAGAATATCCATCACACTACAGGCACTACAGCAACACGTGGAGAATGAGCAGCAGATTCATGTTGGAAGAGTTTTGTCATGTGTCACAGAAAAAAAAAACTGCAACAAAATCACCAGCTCAGTAAAACAGACAGAGAGTAACTTCCTGCTTCCTGCCTGCTGGAGCATTAGCTGCTTTATTAGCTACAAGGAGCTCAGCCAATCATTTACAGCACTTATATTTACTGCATGTGTGGCCAAGAATGAGGTTACTAGGCTAAGTGTTGGAGGAGGGCTGTATGACGCATGCACGCGCACACACGTACACACGCACACACGTACACACACGTACACACACGTACACACACGTACACACGTACACGCGTACACACACGTACACGCGTACACACACGTACACGTACACACACACGTACACACACACGTACACACACACGTACACACACACGTACACACACACGTACACACACACGTACACACACACGTACACACACACACGAAGAGGTTTAACTCTTTCTGTGATGAAAGTGTCAATTTTATGATTAAACTGTAAAAAAAATTGACAACAAGAACACTTTATCAGTTGTAAAGAGATGCAGGCTTGTGACGTTTGAGGACAGTTTTCTGTGGTCATTACTGTAACCATGACGACAAAGGTCATTATAGGACAGAATCATTATTAGGTTCAGTGCTGCATTAATTCCTGTTCTCTGCTGCACTAAATGGAACCTTACATCACTAATTGTCTAACCTGTGTAATAGAAACTTGAGTCTGTCCAAACAACAGAAGCTGTTCATCACTGGCCTTTTCACACACTGTTGAGTTTATTAAAAGCTTCAATGTGTTCGTCCTTGAGGTCAATATTATTTGTGTTAGACTGAAATTCAGTATGAAACAGATGAAATCTGAAGAAAACCTGATCAAACTTAACTAATTAATCAATCTTTCCTGCTGATTAGCAGAATTAAACAATGTTATTAAAGCATTTAACACATACACAAAGCAAATGCCAGTAAATACCATTCTTTTCACAATTCAACCCGGTAAACACCTTGTGGTGTTCGTGCTTACTGCTAGTTTACTTATAATGTTATTATAATATTATATATAATATTATTATTATATTCTTTATTATTCATTTATTTTGTACCTTGAGTTTTGTGTACATATTTGTATTAATACAACATGTATTATATATTAATACACTACTGTACATATTTCTGAGATCTGTGGATATACACATTTTATGGAAAAAAGAAATAATATAATGGTCATTTTTGTAAGTCGGAGCAAGGTTTACACACAAGAATATACATTTTATTAAGATGAATAATTGTGTAATAAGTATATATAGAGACAGACAGACAGACAGATTTGGTCATGTATTACCAATAATGTATTGGTATGTATACTGTATTACAGTATGTCCAATATAACTTAATTCTGTATAGCTTTACTCTAATGAAATATTAATAATTAATATTATTCAATTATTATGTGGGTTTTAATTATGTATGAGTATTATTTTTTTTTCCAGGTTTGGTGACAGTGGTCTCAGAGGTTTTGAGTTTTAAGACACAGATGTTCAAGTAGGTCACCATCACACTCAGCGACACACTAACCTACATCTGTGTCTTATGTTTCACTCACGTAACTTCTTAATGGTTTTCATTCAGGGCCCAAGATTATACACATGGGCCAACCTCTTCAATTCCATTCAGCTTTGTTGTTGCTAGAATCTGTCACAGAGTAATTCACTTTTTATTCTGTGAATGAAAAATCCTCATCAGCACTTCTTCATGTGTCCTGCAGCCTCCAGCTTTGTCATCTTTAAAACTATCATCACAAGAACGTTCAGGGTAAAGATCAATAAATCTATACACAGTAGAGGAAAAACAGAATAAAACACGTCTATGGCAGAGACCAGTGACCTTGATTCAGAGGATGTGACTATGCTGCTATTCTTCAGGTTCTGGGCTTCAGGTTTAGCCCAGAAAAATAAAGTGAGGTCTCCACATTCATTCATTCTGTTAAGAGTAAAGATACTAGGGTTTAAAATACTTACTCGAAAAAGTGCAAAAGTTCTGGTTTCAAGACTACTTGAAAAGTAGAAATAATGTAAAAAAAATAATGACGTGATTATCATCATGTGAGGTTGTGATGGATCATCAAGTTGATATTGATCCAAATAGATATTGAAATTATTGCAGATTTGCACGCACGCATGCACGCACGCACGCTGCTGATGCTGCTGATTTAATGACTGATGCTGCTGATGCTGCTGATTTAATGACTGATGCTGCTGATGCTGATTTAATGACCGATGATGATGCTGATTTAATGACTGATGCTGCTGATTTAATGACCGATGCTGCTGATGCTGCTGATTTAATGACTGATGCTGCTGATGCTGATTTAATGACCGATGATGATGCTGATTTAATGACTGATGCTGCTGATTTAATGACTGATGCTGCTGATTTAATGACTGATGCTGCTGATTTAATGCCTGATGCTGCTGATTTAATGGCCGATGCTGCTGATTTAATGGCCGATGCTGATGATGCTGATTTAATGACCGATGATGATGCTGATTTAATGACCGATGCTGCTGCTGATTTAATGACCGATGCTGCTGCTGATTTAACGACCGATGATGATTCTGATTTAATGACCGATAATGCTGCTGATTTAATGACTGATGATGCTGATTTAATGACTGATGCTGCTGATTTAATGACTGATGCTGCTGATTTAATGACTGATGCTGCTGATTTAATGACTGATGCTGCTGATTTAATGACCGATGCTGCTGCTGATTTAATGACCGATGCTGCTGCTGATTTAACGACCGATGATGATTCTGATTTAATGACCGATAATGCTGCTGATTTAATGACTGATGATGCTGATTTAATGACTGATGCTGCTGATTTAATGACTGATGCTGCTGATTTAATGACTGATGCTGCTGATTTAATGACTGATGCTGCTGATTTAATGACTGATGCTGCTGATTTAATGACTGATGCTGCTGATTTAATGACTGATGCTGCTGATTTAATGACTGATCCTGCTGATTTAATGCCTGATCCTGCTGATTTAATGCCTGATCCTGCTGATTTAATGCCTGATCCTGCTGATTTAATGCCTGATCCTGCTGATTTAATGACTGATGCTGCTGATTTAATGACTGATGCTGCTGATTTAATGACTGATGCTGCTGATGCTGATTTAATGGCTGATGCTGCTGATGCTGATTTAATGGCTGATGCTGCTGATGCTGATTTAATGGCTGATGCTGCTGATGCTGATTTAATGGCTGATGCTGCTGATTTAATGGCTGATGCTGCTGATGCTGATTTAATGGCTGATGCTGCTGATTTAATGACTGATGCTGCTGATTTAATGACTGATGCTGCTGATTTAATGGCTGATGCTGCTGATTTAATGACTGATGCTGCTGATTTAATGACTGATGCTGCTGATTTAATGACTGATGCTGCTGATTTAATGACTGATGCTGCTGAATTAATGACTGATGCTGCTGATTTAATGGCTGATGCTGCTCATTTAATGGTTGATGCTGCTGATGCTGATTTAATGACTGATGCTGCTGATTTAATGACTGATGCTGCTGATTTAATGACTGATGCTGCTGATTTAATGACTGATGCTGCTGATTTAATGGCTGATGCTGCTGATTTAATGGCTGATGCTGCTGATTTAATGGCTGATGCTGCTGATGCTGATTTAATGGCTGATGCTGCTGATTTAATGACTGATGCTGCTGATTTAATGACTGATGCTGCTGATTTAATGGCTGATGCTGCTGATTTAATGGCTGATGCTGCTGATTTAATGGCTGATGCTGCTGATGCTGATTTAATGACTGATGCTGCTGATTTAATGACTGATGCTGCTGATTTAATGGCTGATGCTGCTGATTTAATGACTGATGCTGCTGATTTAATGACTGATGCTGCTGATTTAATGGCTGATGCTGCTGATTTAATGACTGATGCTGCTGATTTAATGGCTGATGCTGCTGATTTAATGGCTGATGCTGCTGATTTAATGGCTGATGCTGCTGATGCTGATTTAATGGCTGATGCTGCTGATTTAATGGCTGATGCTGCTGATTTAATGGCTGATGCTGCTGATTTAATGGCTGATGCTGCTGATTTAATGGCTGATGCTGCTGATTTAATGGCTGATGCTGCTGATTTAATGGCTGAGGCTGCTGATTTAATGGCTGAGGCTGCTGATTTAATGACTGATGCTGCTGATTTAATGACTGATGCTGCTGATTTAATGCCTGATGCTGCTGATTTAATGGCCGATGCTGATGATGCTGATTTAATGACCGATGATGATGCTGATTTAATGACCAATGCTGCTGCTGATTTAATGACCGATGCTGCTGCTGATTTAACGACCGATGATGATTCTGATTTAATGACCGATAATGCTGCTGATTTAATGACTGATGATGCTGATTTAATGACTGATGCTGCTGATTTAATGACTGATGCTGCTGATTTAATGACTGATGCTGCTGATTTAATGACTGATGCTGCTGATTTAATGACTGATGCTGCTGATTTAATGACTGATGCTGCTGATTTAATGACTGATGCTGCTGATTTAATGACTGATGCTGCTGATTTAATGACTGATGCTGCTGATTTAATGACTGATGCTGCTGATTTAATGACTGATGCTGCTGATTTAATGACTGATCCTGCTGATTTAATGCCTGATCCTGCTGATTTAATGCCTGATCCTGCTGATTTAATGCCTGATCCTGCTGATTTAATGCCTGATCCTGCTGATTTAATGACTGATGCTGCTGATTTAATGACTGATGCTGCTGATTTAATGACTGATGCTGCTGATGCTGATTTAATGGCTGATGCTGCTGATGCTGATTTAATGGCTGATGCTGCTGATGCTGATTTAATGGCTGATGCTGCTGATGCTGATTTAATGGCTGATGCTGCTGATTTAATGGCTGATGCTGCTGATGCTGATTTAATGGCTGATGCTGCTGATTTAATGACTGATGCTGCTGATTTAATGACTGATGCTGCTGATTTAATGGCTGATGCTGCTGATTTAATGACTGATGCTGCTGATTTAATGACTGATGCTGCTGATTTAATGACTGATGCTGCTGATTTAATGACTGATGCTGCTGAATTAATGACTGATGCTGCTGATTTAATGGCTGATGCTGCTCATTTAATGGTTGATGCTGCTGATGCTGATTTAATGACTGATGCTGCTGATTTAATGACTGATGCTGCTGATTTAATGACTGATGCTGCTGATTTAATGACTGATGCTGCTGATTTAATGGCTGATGCTGCTGATTTAATGGCTGATGCTGCTGATTTAATGGCTGATGCTGCTGATGCTGATTTAATGGCTGATGCTGCTGATTTAATGACTGATGCTGCTGATTTAATGACTGATGCTGCTGATTTAATGGCTGATGCTGCTGATTTAATGGCTGATGCTGCTGATTTAATGGCTGATGCTGCTGATGCTGATTTAATGACTGATGCTGCTGATTTAATGACTGATGCTGCTGATTTAATGGCTGATGCTGCTGATTTAATGACTGATGCTGCTGATTTAATGACTGATGCTGCTGATTTAATGGCTGATGCTGCTGATTTAATGACTGATGCTGCTGATTTAATGGCTGATGCTGCTGATTTAATGGCTGATGCTGCTGATTTAATGGCTGATGCTGCTGATGCTGATTTAATGGCTGATGCTGCTGATTTAATGGCTGATGCTGCTGATTTAATGGCTGATGCTGCTGATTTAATGGCTGATGCTGCTGATTTAATGGCTGATGCTGCTGATTTAATGGCTGATGCTGCTGATTTAATGGCTGAGGCTGCTGATTTAATGGCTGAGGCTGCTGATTTAATGACTGATGCTGCTGATTTAATGACTGATGCTGCTGATTTAATGACTGATGCTGCTGATTTAATGACTGATCCTGCTGATTTAATGCCTGATCCTGCTGATTTAATGCCTGATCCTGCTGATTTAATGCCTGATCCTGCTGATTTAATGCCTGATCCTGCTGATTTAATGCCTGATCCTGCTGATTTAATGACTGATGCTGCTGATTTAATGACTGATGCTGCTGATTTAATGACTGATGCTGCTGATGCTGATTTAATGGCTGATGCTGCTGATGCTGATTTAATGGCTGATGCTGCTGATGCTGATTTAATGGCTGATGCTGCTGATGCTGATTTAATGGCTGATGCTGCTGATTTAATGGCTGATGCTGCTGATGCTGATTTAATGGCTGATGCTGCTGATTTAATGACTGATGCTGCTGATTTAATGACTGATGCTGCTGATTTAATGGCTGATGCTGCTGATTTAATGACTGATGCTGCTGATTTAATGACTGATGCTGCTGATTTAATGACTGATGCTGCTGATTTAATGACTGATGCTGCTGAATTAATGACTGATGCTGCTGATTTAATGGCTGATGCTGCTCATTTAATGGCTGATGCTGCTGATGCTGATTTAATGACTGATGCTGCTGATTTAATGACTGATGCTGCTGATTTAATGACTGATGCTGCTGATTTAATGACTGCTGATGCTGATTTAATGGCTGATGCTGCTGATGCTGATTTAATGGCTGATGCTGCTGATTTAATGACTGATGCTGCTGATTTAATGACTGATGCTGCTGATTTAATGGCTGATGCTGCTGATTTAATGGCTGATGCTGCTGATTTAATGGCTGATGCTGCTGATGCTGATTTAATGACTGATGCTGCTGATTTAATGACTGATGCTGCTGATTTAATGGCTGATGCTGCTGATTTAATGACTGATGCTGCTGATTTAATGACTGATGCTGCTGATTTAATGACTGATGCTGCTGATTTAATGGCTGATGCTGCTGATTTAATGGCTGATGCTGCTGATTTAATGGCTGATGCTGCTGATTTAATGGCTGATGCTGCTGATTTAATGGCTGATGCTGCCGATGCTGATTTAATGGCTGATGCTGCTGATTTAATGGCTGATGCTGCTGATTTAATGGCTGATGCTGCTGATTTAATGGCTGATGCTGCTGATTTAATGGCTGATGCTGCTGATTTAATGGCTGATGCTGCTGATTTAATGGCTGAGGCTGCTGATTTAATGACTGATGCTGCTGATTTAATGACTGATGCTGCTGATTTAATGACTGATGCTGCTGATTTAATGACTGATGCTGCTGATTTAATGACTGATGCTGCTGATTTAATGACTGATGCTGCTGATTTAATGGTTGATGCTGCTGGTGCTGATTTAATGGTTGATGCTGCTGGTGCTGATTTAATGGCTGATGCTGCTGATTGGTAACGTCAGCATTAATTGAACTTGACAGAAACACAGAGACAGTGACCTACATAGTGTTCAGGAATCTGTTAATCACACATCAGTGATGTGAGCTTCCTGTCCAGATACCACCTCTGGTCTCCCAGTCAGCTGGAGATCAGCGGGTCACCGACTCCTGTATCGACTATTTCTGTGCAGGGAAAAGCCACAAATAGCTGCTCTCAGCAACAAATGGACCGATACTGCCCCACCGCCCTGCTGCTGCCCTGCCCAGAGGTACAATATTAGCAGCCAGACTCACTTGGCTCCTATAATAAGCTGCTTTAGCTCCCCTGCTGCCATGCTACTCTGATCCCAGTGACTCACACCTGCCCACTGACCTCACAACAACAGCATTATGGAGAAGAGACTGAAACAGCAGCTCAATCCAGGTCACTTCACTAATGCTGGTTTATTTTGTCTCTTAAATCCACTTAAATTAAAAGTCCTGCTGCCACACGGAAGTTTTAACCTGTTCCCTCTAGTCCTATTTATCAGTCTACCTCTAATAAAACGAACACCTGTGAGATAGTTGTACCTCAGACCCCAATCTATTTAGTATGAAAACCAGCTGAAAATCCGGTGCTAGTAGCCCAATTCATCTATGGAGCAGTAAAGTCTGATAAGTAATTAAACAAAATGTCAGAATTAAAAAGTAAAACAGACCAATTTTAGAGATGTTTTAGTCCAGGTGTGTCCAGGCAGAGATGATTTTGACAAATTGTGTTAATATTATCACAAAAATGCAGAAAGTTACAGATGTTTTCACACTATGCTCATATTATTGCCTGGGATTGAAATTATGTTTTGTTAAGATAATAATGTTTGATATAGACTTGTTTCTTGATGACATTTTGGTGTGTTACATGTACATATTGGTGATGCTACTCGACCTAACAAGAAGGATTAATTATTTAAAAAAAAAATCCCCCACTGGAGTAGACCCAGGGGGGAACAGGTTAAAGGTCATTCCAGGTTCTGAATTTTTGTGTGGATGCATAACATGAAAGTCAAAACCTGTTGTGTTTACCAGAAAAAGTGACTATGAACTAACACCACTTGTCAAAATCTAAAAACATCAAAAATGTGTTTTATTATACGAAGGTTTATATCTTTCTATAAATCAAGGAGTGTCATTCTGTGTGTGTTTGGCTCATGTAAATGTCAGATCAACCTCAGCTTTTAGATTTAGCTAAGCATGGCCTGATGGTGTGTATCCTTTTTTTGTGAAATATTTTGGGTTAGGGTATAATGTGTCTATGCCTGTTGCTTCCCAGCTCTTTAGCTACAATCCAAAGCTTCGTTGTCCTGCTCTTCCAGCACCGATCATGCAGCAACGTCACGAAAGTATCGAAACGTCTCTAAAAAGCATGTTAGTGGTTTAGCTGCTGCTTTATTCCACACATCAAAACCTTAGCGGTTTAGGTGCTACTTTATTCCACATGCTAACAGAGGTCTTACTCCAAGACCCATTCACAGACCCTCGGGAATGCCAGCACTATCACCTAACAGAACAGAGACTGGGCCTAAACTCATCATGCCCAGGTTGGAACACTATACAGAACAAAGTAGGAAATAAGACATTTATCATAAATCTGTTTTTATTTGGTCTATCAACACAATTTTAAACTGACATGTAGATTGAGATCTAAACTTTCAACGTAATTGGAGCCTTTTTCTTCCAATAGTATTTGCATGTTTCTCCTTATTTCAATGTACATGCATGTGTGACCCAATGAACCATTAGTGTGTTCAGACTCAACACACCCTCATTTAAACAGGAGACATCTACTGAAGCTTCACTTTTCTACAGGAACACAGATTTCCTACAGCCACTGCAGTAGTCCATCTATAAATATGGATGTACCAGTATTCATAAACTGAGCCTTAAATGTAATGCATCAAACAGAATAACTTTGTAATAAAAAGCAAACAAACAAAAAAATATGTTAATATCTGGGATTGACACCAGAAGTATTTCTTCTCAAATCTATATAATTTTATTACCTTCCTTGTTTTGTTTAACCTGTTAAATCCTAAACCTTCTGATCCAGGTTCATCATTGAGTTTTATTCATAAATCACAGTAGAAAACCTCAGCTCCAACCCTAAATAAAGTATTTCTTTATTTAGTAAAGCCCAATGTTACTGTTCCAGCATCAATATATATCATCAATACAATAAGAAAATAATTTAATATAATATCAGTAGTAGGGCTGCAACTAACCACTATTTTGAGGCTTAACATTTAGATTTGAGCTGATTTTATGATTATAATCTCCTTTTCAAATGTATTAGAGAATATATTCTTCATGTTCTGGAATGACCTTCAATGAAATTGAGGTTATTTTTTCCTGATTAGGGTCACTTTGGTCTTGTTTCAAGTTTTAAATAAAATATTTTTTATTATTTGTATTGAAGAATTTTTTTCAATATTCTAACTATATTTGCTCTGTAACAGCAACATTAATTGATTCTGACTCTTCTGTAGTCACCGCACATGTTGTAAATGTCTTTTGATTCCAGGTTTAAGTCTATAACCTTTGTGGTTGTAGAGATATTCCACATTTATTACTAGATAAAGCAACAAAATATTTGTTTTGATTCTATTTGACGCACAATACAGAAAAAGATGCAGCTCCATAGATTTCTGGTTCTTAAAACAACAACTATATGTAGTTAGTGACATCACAACATCACATAAAACCCTGTAAAAATGTAAAGTAGGTTTAGGAGATGGCGAGTAAAGCAGAGAAATGCTGACATCATGTTGTGTGTTGCAGCACTGCAGCTCTTGACTCTTCATGTGTGACTCAAAGCTTCCAGCAGCTCTCTGACCTATACCTTCATTCCTACAACAGGAACAGGAAAAACGCTGCAACATCTGTCAACTGTTGTTATTTTTTTCCAATGATGCAACCAGACACTGAGTGAGTGAAACCAGGGTTTCCTGTGATTTGCTGTGGAAGTTACAGGCCTGGGACATGGAATATGAATGGAATAATCTCTGTTCAGTTCTCTTCACTGTCCTGAATGTCCCAGGAAATATCTTTGTCTCAACAGGTAGAGCTGCAACTAATGACTATTCTGATTAATTGACCATCATTGAAATAATTAATTGATTAGTAGTTTGGCTCATAAAATAATGTAAAATGAGGATCAGTGTTTCCCAAAGCTGAAGATTCAATCTAAAATGTATTTTTTTGTCCAGACCAACAGTCCACAACCCAAAGATCATCAGTTTACTATTATAGAAGACTAAAGAAACCAGAGAATAATCAGAGAAGAGAAGCTGGAACCAGAGAATTTGAGATGTTTGTTCTTTAAAATGGCTCAAATTGATTAATCAATTATTAAAGTAGTTATTGATTAATGTAGTAGTTGTAATTATGGGATGATATTATTGCTATTGTGATTTGTTAAGCAGTATCACTCTCTCTATTTAAGCTTGTTCCATTATTTGTAGACTAATCATTGATTAAAGTAGATAAAAGAGACTAGAGAAAATATTCTGATTCGAGAAACTGAACCCAGAGAAATGGACCATTTTTGTTAAAAATGACTAAAATCGGTTTTAATAAATATAACTGTCTTTAGGTTTATATTACATTGAAGTTCATCTGTTAAGGAAAATCACTTGTTCAGTGCTTCGTGCATATATATTTAAATATGAGAGCTACATTCTCTCATTCTGTTGGATCTGCTGTAGTTTTACTGAAATCTGGCTCAACACAAACTAGTTTTCAATCAGTTTTCAATCAAAACTAGGTTTTGTCATGATATGACAAATACTGCTCAGATACTACATAAACAAGCTCTCAAAACTCAAGCCTTAATAACCCTTGGAGTATTTAGGTCAGAAATTATCGGTCAACTTGTTGATTCCTTGAAAAGAAGCTTCCTCTGATGTCTGTTTTATCTCATATCATTATACATTATCACTCGACATTATGACATACACATTTATAACAAAGTCAAATAGATGAGAAAAAACAGTAAATTATGAGATAAAATGTTTTAAAAAATACAAAAAACTATAAGGCAAAAATATTAGATAAAATGCAAACAAAATTTTACATAAAAATTGACAATGACAAAAATAATAGAAATAAAGATGAGATAAAAAAAAAAGTCACAATGACACAAAATATCAAAAATGTGAGCAAAATACATGAGATGAATGAACTAAAGTAGTTATGAGATGTAAAGTAAAAAAATATGAGATTAAAAAATAAGAAATATGAGTCAAAATGTAAAACAATTGACAGAAAAATTAGGAATTTGATAAATTGAATCTGGTTTTCTTAAAAGATTAAATTGACCAAAATCAAGAAATATAAAGTAAAGAATAAAATAAGGAATAAAATAAGTTAAGTTATAAAAAAATGCTCTGCCAATACAATAAGATAATTCTTCTCAATATTGGACTAGTAGACAAAGACAGGATATTTTCATCTGATGAGATTTCCTTTTTTTGAGCATTGTGTTGTTCTTTCATGAATGAAGCTTCATAGTAAAGTGTTGATGAATCTATGGAATAAATGTTGCTGTTATCTCTCCTGTAACCTCAGGGTTGTTCATGTGACTTTCAGAACAGTCACATGACCTAATCAAAGCCGTCTCACCTCCACCTGTTGACTCCCACGTTGGAGGAGCCGGCGAACCAGGGGTCCAGGAAGTAAACACAGCGCACCGTGCCCGCCCCCCGGATCGCCTCCCGCAGCGCCGGGTTGTCATGGAGACGCAGGCCCTTACGGAACCAGTGGATGGAGTTTGGAGCCATGGTTTTCTGGAGAGAAGAGGGAGAGAATGACCAGGTTGTCAGGACCAGAACATAAGGTCACAGCTGCATGGCGAATGGAGAGAGACAAGATAGAAACTAACTTCCTGATTCTGATTCTCCAACCTGTTGCTTCCTGTCTGTCAACTACTCTGATCCACAACCACTTCACTTGTCCCTGACCCCATGGAGGCAACACGTATATCTACAGAGATAAAGTCTATAGATGGGAATGCCTATAGAGATGAAGTCTATAGATGGGAATGCCTACAGAGATGAAGTCTATAGATGGGTATATCTATAGAGATGAAGTCTATAGATGGGTATATCTACAGAGATAAAGTCTATAGATGGGTATATCTATAGAGATGAAGTCTATAGATGGGTATATCTACAGAGATAAAGTCTATAGATGGGTATATCTATAGAGATGAGGTCTACAGTATATTGGGTATATCTATAGAGATGAGGTCTATAGATGGGTATGCCTATGGATATGAAGTCTATAGATGGGTATACCTATAGAGATGAAGTTAACAGATGGGTATATCTATAGAGATTAAATCTATAGATGGGTATATCTATAGAGATAAAGTTTATAGATGGTATATCTTTAGAGATGAAGTCTATACTGGGTATATCTATAGAGATGAGGTCTATACTGGGTATATCTATAGAGATGAGGTCTATAGATGGGTAGAAATGAAGTCTATAGATGGGTATGTCTACAGAGTGAAATCTATAGATGGGTAAACATGAAGTCTATGGATGGGTATATCCATAGAGATGAAGTCTATAGATGGGTATATCTATAGAGATGAAGTCTATATTGGGTATATATATAGAGATAAAGTCTAAATGGGAATAGACATAGAGAAGAGATCTATAGATGGGTATATCTATAGAGATGAAGTCTATATTGGGTATATCTATAGAGATGAAGTCTAGACGGGTATGGACATAGAGAAGAAGTCTATAGATGGGTATATCCATAGAGACAAAGTCTATATGAGTATACCTATAGAAATTAAGTCTATAGATGGGTATGTCTATAGAGATGAAGTCTATAGACTGGTATAGACAGAGATGAAGTCTATAGATGAAGTCTATAGATGTGTATATCCATAGAGATTAAGTCTATATTGGGTATATTTATAGAGATGAAGTCTATAGACCATTATAGACATAGAGAGGAAGTCTATAGATGGGGATATCTATAGAGATGAAGTCTATAGATGAAGTCTATAGATGGGTATACCCATAGAGATGAAGTCTACAGATGAAGTATATAGATGGGTATATCCATAGAGATGAAGTCTATATATGGGAATATCTATAGAGATGAAGTCTATAGATGGGTATACCTATAGAGATGAAATCTACAGATGGGTATACCTATAGAGATGAAGTCTATAGATGGGTATACCTATAGAGATGAAATCTACAGATAGGTATACCTACAGTGGTGGTCAAAAGTTTGCATACACTTGTAAAGAACATAATGTCATGGCTGTCCTGAGTTTCCAGTTATTTCTACAACTCTGATTTTTCTCTGATATAGTGATTGGAACAGATCCTTCTTTGTCACAAAAACATTAATGAAGTTTGGTTCTTTTATGACTTTATTATGGGTAAACTGAAATTGTGACCAAATCTGCTGGGTCCAAAATATACATACAGCAATATGAATGAGCAATTTTGGAGACTTAGAAAGTTGTGTCAATGACATGGCTTCATAGCATGACCTCTTAACTTCTTGTGAGTGATCATGAGTGAGTAAAGCTGGTGACTTCTCTGAGGCCATTTAAAAAGGGCTCATTGGATAAAAAACACCCACAAACGCTACAATAGGAAAGTCAAAGGAGCTCAGCACAGATCTGAAAAAGAGAATCATCGACTTGAACAAGTCAGGAAAGTCACTTGGAGCCATTTCAACGCAGCTGCAGGTTCCAAGAGCAACAGTGCAAACAATTGTTTGTAAGTATAAAGTGCATGGCACTGTTTTGTCACTGCCACGATCAGGAAGAAAACGCAAGCTGTCACCTGCTGCTGAGAGAAAACTGGTCAGGAGGGTGAAGAGTCAACCCAGGAGCACCAAAAAGCAGATCTGCCAAGAATTAGACGCTGCTGGAACACAGGTGTCCGTGTCCACAGTCAAGCATGTTTTGCATCGCCATGGACTGAGAGGCTGCCGTGCAAGAAGGAAGCCCTTGCTCCAAAAGCGGCACCTTAAGGCTCGACTAAAGTTTGCTTCTGATCACATGGACAAAGATAAGACCTTCTGGAGGAAAGTTCTGTGGTCAGATGAAACAAAAATTGAGCTGTTTGGCCACAATGCTCAGCAATATGTTTGGAGGAGAAAAGGTGAGGCCTTTAACCCCAAGAACACCATGCCTACCATCAAGCACGGTGGTGGTAGTATTATGCTGTTGGCCTGTTTTGCTGCCAATGGAACTGGTGCTTTACAGAGAGTCAATGGGACAATGAAGAAGGATTACCTTCAAATTCTTCAAGAAAACCTAAAGTCATCAGCCCGAAGGTTAGGTCTTGGGCGCAGTTGGGTGTTCCAACAGGACAATGACCCCAAACACACATCAAAAGTGGTAATGGAATGGCTAAATCAGGCTAGAATTAAGGTTTTAGAATGGCCTTCCCAAAGTCCTGACTTAAACCCCATTGAGAACATGTGGATAATGCTGAAGAAACAAGTCCATGTCAGAAAGCCAATAAATTTAACTGAACTGCACCAATTCTGTCAAGAGGAGTGGTCAAAGATTCAACCAGAAACTTGCCGGAAGCTTGTGGATGGCTACCAAAAGTGCCTAATTGAAATAAAAATGGCCAAGGGACATGTAACCAAATATTAGCATTGCTGTATGTATATTTTTGACCCAGCAGATTTGGTCACAATTTCAGTTTACCCATAATAAAGTCATAAAACTTCATGAATGTTTTTTGTGACAAAGAAGGATCTGTTCCAATCACTATATCAGAGAAAAATCAGAGTTGTAGAAATAACTGGAAACTCAAGACAGCCATGACATTATGTTCTTTACAAGTGTATGTAAACTTTTGACCACCACTGTATAAAGATTAAGTCTATAGATGGGTATATCTATTGAGATAAAGTTTACAGATGGGTATATTTATAGAGATGAAGTCTATAGACGGGTATACCTATAGAGATGAAGTCTATAGATGGATATATCTATTGAGATAAAGTTTACAGATGGGTATATTTATAGAGATGAAGTCTATAGAAGGGTATATCTATAGAGATGAAGTCTATAGACATAGAAATGAAGTCTATAGACGGGAATATCTATAGAGATGAAGTCTATAGATGGGTATACCTATACAGATGAAGTCTATAGATGGGTAGAAATTAAGTCTATAGATGTGTATATCCATAGAAATTAAGTAGATATTGAGATATAGATATTGGGTATATCTACAGAGATGAAGTCTATAGACGGTTATAGACATAGAGAGGAAGTCTATAGATGGGAATATCTATAGAGATGAAGTCTATATTGGGTATATCTATAGAGATGAAGTCTATAGACATAGAGATGAAGTCTATAGATGGGTATATTCATAGAGATGAAGTCTATAGATGGGCATGCCTATAGATATTAAGTCTATATATGGGTAGAAATGAAGTCTATAGATGGGTATGTCTATAGAGATGAAGTCTATATTGGGTATATCTATAGAGATGAAGCCTATGGACAGGTATAGACATAGAGATGAAGTTTATATATGGGAATATCTATAGTGATGAAGTCTATAGACATAGAGATGAAGTCTATAGATGGGAATATCTACACAGATGAAGTCTATAGATGGGTATATTCATAGAGATGAAGTCTATAGATGGGTAGAAATTAAGTCTATAGATGTGTATATCCATAGAAATTAAGTAGATATTGAGATATAGATTTTGGGTATATCTACAGAGATGAAGTCTATAGACGATTATAGACATAGAGAGGAAGTCTATAGATGGGAATATCTATAGAGATGAAGTCTATATTGGGTATATCTATAGAGATGAAGTCTATAGATGGGTTCAAATGAAGTCTATAGATGGTATGTCTATAGAGATTAAGTCTATAGATGGGTATGCCTATAGATATGAAGTCCATAGATGTACATATCTATAGATATGAAGTCTATAGATGAGTATATCTTTAGTGATGGTGTCTATAGACGGGTATAGACATACAGATGAAGTGTATAGATGGGAATATCTATAGAGTTGAAAGTCTATAGATGAAGTCTATAGATGGGTATACGCATAGAGATGAAGTCTATATATAGAAATATCTATAGAAATGAAGTCTATAGATGAGTATAACTATAGAGATGAAGTTTATAGATGGGTATATCTATAGAGATGAAGTCTATAGATGGGTATAAATGAAGTCTATAGATGTGTATATGCATAGAGATGAAGTCTATAGATGGGTATGCCTATAGATATGAAGTCTATAGATGGGAATATCTATAGAGATGAAGTCTATAGACATGTATATCTAGAGAGATAAATTTTATAGATGGGTATATCTATACAGATGAAGTCTATAGAAGGGTATATCTAGAGAGATACATTTTATAGATATATGTATATCTATGAATATGAGATGAAGTCTATAGCTAGGTCAGGTGTGTAGGTCAGTGGACAGGTGATGTCAGGGATTTACCTCCTCATCACTCACACATGTTGGTTTTAATCTCTGCTGTAAACTAATAATAACCTCTACTACTGATTTTGTTCATTTGCTGTGTGTGTTGTGTGTTTCTGTGAGGGAAACCACCACAGAGTGAGTCTCCTGTCAGTGTTGTGGATCTCGGCGTCAGTGAACAGCTGACGGAAGAAAAACAGAATGTTCCTCAACAGCCGGAGATGCGTGAATCATTTAAAACTGTAAATTATCCAGAGGGCCTGCAGGTCCATTCACTACAGCTTCAGGAGCAAGAGAAAAGTAGCTGATCACAGCTTCAGGAGAAATAAACAGTTGATCACAGCTTCAGGATAAAACGGGAAAAAGCTTAACAGCTTCTCAGCTGTTCATTAGAAACACAGACGGACATTTTCCTTCATTTTTATTCTCAGTATCATCACACTAAAGCAAACTCAGTTTCATCCTGGGCAACATCAGTGTTCTGGTTTTATTTATTTAATGGATTTTTAATGGAAGATTGGAATCTATGGTTTTGTGTTGCTATGCTAAATATTAAAGAATAGAAAGTACAAGAAAGTAATGACAGATGTACTTCAACAAAGGAAAATAAAGAAAATCTGAAACCTTTCTGTTTTTAAACAACCTTTGTGGCTGATTGAGAAAAGATTTTGGATTTAACAAAGTTGTACAAAGACAACGTGGCCACCGTGTCTCCATTAAGTTCAAACATTTATTCACTTTCCCATCTCTCAATAAATCACACAAGTCTGTGAAGCTCTTGAGGGGCCACAGAAAATGAGGTGGTGGCCCAGATTTGGGCCCCGGGCCTTGGGTTGGACACATATGCACTAAAGGATTTCTCAGCTGTTTGGGGCCTATTCTAATGTGTTTTATTGTGTTGTCAGAGACGCTGTAAAATCACATTGAGGACTCAAAAAGTCTTTCATTTCACTAAACTGTCTGTGTATCACATGGAAAAATTCTTCAGTGTACTTTTTTTTTTTATTTATCAGGTCTGCTCATATTAACATAAAAAATAAATATAATTAAGTATTATATCTACTGTAGGAGTCAGAAACTCACAGAAAACAGCTGGTTTCATTCAGAGATCAGAAAATTCACATAGAGACACAAAACAAATTTAAAAAACTAAATGTTGTTTCTTCTTTTTCTTATTTGACTGTGCAGGGAAAGAACAGAAGTTGTTGTAAACATGGTATTGACCGTCTGACCCCGATTTCTGCTTTTATATATGTTTATTCTCATTGTTCAGCTGCTAATAAATGTAATAAGTGGGTTTCTACTCAACCAATCAAAGTTTTCACTCAGTTTTCGGTCCAGTTGCCAGAAATTTGTGGTCATGTTTTATTACTATTAATAAATAATCTTTAAACTCATACCATTCCTGATTTTTCTGAGACTGATCAAACAATTAGTCAATTATTGCATTTTTTTAAATAATGAACTATCTGTGATTGAAAGACAAAGCTAAATGTGAATATTTTCTTTTGTCCTGTGTGATGACAATAAACTGAATATTTTCCGTGTTGAGATTAAAACATGAGCCTAAACTACTAATCACTTCCATCTAGGGAATAAATAATAGATTAATAAACATTAATAAAAATAATTGAGGTAATTACAATCATGGGAAAATGTTTTTTTGTTAATCAGTCAATATCTTTTATTAAACCAAGTAAACAAATCATTAAAATCCCTTTTCCAATAGTGAAGTGGCCAAAATAAATAATCATTTACAGCATCTTTAAATGTTTTCCTGAGTATATTATTGCTTGGATTAGTACTTTGACGGGCTTCCTCTGAAATTCATGTCTGGAACTGTGTGTACAACATTTATATCACATTTAGTCTTCAAATCAAATCAAACAGCAAATTTCTTATTATCATTTCTTATTCCATTTTTTTATTATTATTTTTTCCACTTGTTTTAGGTTCCTCATCTAGGTTCATTTCAAGTTGTTTTTTTTTCTGAACAGTGTCTAAAGTTTTTTCTGTATGAAAGGTTCTATATAAATAAATGCTTTTTATTAGAAGTAGTATTTTTTTAATTAATGAGGCATGTGACGGGCTCCAGCCAACGGAGTGCCAGTGATCATGGCTCCGACAGTTCTCAGAATTAAATTAGGTCACTGAAGGGGGCTGATTATTATCATCATCATCATCATTATTATTATTAAGAATATTATATTAAACTCATATGAAGCTCACATACAGTTAGTAGTAACCACCCAGTGGTCAGGACTTTTAACCAGTCAGTAATCAGTCAAGTTAAAGTAAAACAACATGTCCATACACAACAAAACGGGGTCACCGGAGCGCTGCTTATGCAACGTCCAGGTCCACCCGCATTCTGGGAGAAACTAACCCGCACAAGCTGCGGGGAACGGCGGCTCTCACCTCTGCTGGCTCCCTGGGGCTGATGTTTAAGTCAAGCCCGAAGACAGACGCATTTCCTCGGGGTTCGGATGTTTCAGGGAAGTCCTGAGCGTCCTGACGCGTCCTCGCTGTTTGTACCTGAGAGCCGCCGCTGAACTACTTTGTTTCATAAGACACGGACGCACTGCGCACGCGCCACGCGTCTCCCACCTCTCGCGGTGTGTTCAAGACCCCGCGGTGAACGCACCACCCTCCAACAGCTTGAGAAGTCAGTGTTTGTTTTATGTATATGTGTCAAATTCAGTTTACCCTCGCCCCGCTGGTGTATATGTATCTAAGTATCATTTATCTTAGATAATTACCTCTCCACTTAATAATAGTGCTGGTGACAATTTGCTAAGATTTTTAAACTGAATTTAAAATATGCTGATATGAAAATATGCTTATTTACATATTTCTCTTGTGTTTGTGTGTCTATAGTTTTGTAACAGTCTGTATGTGACATGTTGGAGCTTCAATTTCCCTGAGGAACCTTCCAAAGGATCAGTACAATCATATCAAATCAAATCTAATCTAATCTAATCTAATCTAATCTAATCTAACCTAACCTAATGTGTATCTATTACAGGAGATTATTTATGGAATAGTATTTAAAAAAAAATTAAATTGTGTAACATGTTCAAAAATATCACATCAGTCTTCAAAGATGGTAACAAACACAAACCCAGTGTATGAAATACTCATGAATAATAGATATTAACCATTAGCATTACAGTTAGAATGATATCATTTCATTTTATTTTTATTTTTAATTTATTTTTTTTTAAATTTTGGTTTCTTTCCCAAATTTGTCTGGTATAAAAAATAAATAAAATAAACCTGTAACTTGAATTACAACATGTAAGGTTTTTACAAGGTAAGGTTTTGCTTTAGTCTACACTTTTTCAGTCTTTCTTTGTTTGTTTTCACTGTATGGTCAATGCGAAAATTACTGAAATAAAAAAATTCAATGGTTTATTATTTAAAAGTCTGGATGACCGTGATACAATGTGGAAAAAAAAACATGAAATGCCTTTTTCCTACTGCCCTGAATGCACCAGCGGAGCCTTCTAAACGTGAGGGACGACGTGCTTCCAATCCGACGCTCTGATTGGTCGGTTCAGCGTCATGACGCATACAGATGCTGGGTCACGTTTAAGCGGCGTGGAAACACGGAAGTTCATTCATGCGGCTGCAGCAACAACATTAAACATGTTTGGATTAAAGAGTTTTGACCTCATCTGAATTCTGTCTCACTCATGATGTTTTATTTAAGAAGAAATACTCTGAAACGTAAAATCTGATTTGTTATTTTTCCACTAATAATCGCCCCCCCCCCCCCTCTCTCTCTCTCTCTCTCTCTCTCTCTCTATATATATATATATATATATATATATACAGATTTGTCGGCTGCACATCCATGATGCGAATCTCCCGTTCCACCACATCCCAAAGATGCTCTATTGGATTGAGATCTGGTGACTGTGGAGGCCATTTGAGTACAGTGAACTCATTGTCATGTTCAAGAAACCAGTCTGAGATGATTCCAGCTTTATGACATGGAGCATTATCCTGCTGAAAGTAGCCATCAGAAGTTGGGTACATTGTGGTCATAAAGGGATGGACATGGTCAGCAACAATACTCAGGTAGGCTGTGGCGTTGCAACAATGCTCAATTGGTACCAAGGGGCCCAAAGAGTGCCAAGAAAATATTCCCAACACCATTACACCACCACCACCAGCCTGAACCGTTGATACAAGGCAGGATGGATCCATGCTTTCATGTTGTTGACGCCAAATTCTGACCCTACCATCTGAATGTCGCAGCAGAAATCGAGACTCATCAGACCAGGCAACGTTTTTCCAATCCTCTATTGTCCAATTTCGATGAGCTTGTGTAAATTGTAGCCTCAGTTTCTTGTTCTTAGCTGAAAGGAGTGGCACCCGGCGTGGTCTTCTGCTGCTGTAGCCCATCTGCCTCAAAGTTCGACGTACTGTGCATTCAGAGATGCTCTTCTGCCTACCTTGGTTGTAACGGGTGGTTATTTGAGTCACTGTTGCCTTTCTATCAGCTCGAACCAGTCTGGCCATTCTCCTCTGACCTCTGGCATCAACAAGGCATTTCTGCCCACAGAACTGCCGCTCACTGGATATTTTTTCTTTTTCGGACCATTCTCTGTAAACCCTAGAGATGGTTGTGCGTGAAAATCCCAGTAGATCAGCAGTTTCTGAAATACTCAGACCAGCCCTTCTGGCACCAACAACCATGCCACATTCAAAGTCACTCAAATCACCTTTCTTCCCCATACTGATGCTCGGTTTGAACTGCAGGAGATTGTCTTGACCATGTCTACATGCCTAAATGCACTGAGTTGCTGCCATGTGATTGGCTGATTAGAAATTAAGTGTTAATGAGCAGTTGGACAGGTGTACCCCTAATAAAGTGGCCGGTGAGTGTATATATATATATATATATTATACATATATATTTCATATTATATATATATATATATATATTATACATATACTGTATATTACATATTTTATATATATATATATATATATATATATATATATATATATATATAGAGAGAGAGAGAGAGAGAGAGAGAGAGAGAGAGAGAGAGAGGGAGATTGCTGATTAGATTGCTGTAGGTATCAAGGATCTGAGTCTAACTGCTGTAGAATCAGATCCTTGATACCTACCCCGGTAAACATCTTGATAAACGACAAACATCTCCCTGAAATTACTTTATGGAACTTTGGCTTTTAAATAACTTTTAAATAATGATTTACTGTAAATTATGATGTACGGCAAATATGAGCTTCCCCTGTTTGAAAGTTCACAAATCGCCACTGGGGTGTAGGTGGGGTGGAGGATGACCAGGTTGTGATCTCATGCAAAAAAAGTGGCACAACCGTTTCCTAAAATCATTTAAGTGATGAAATGGTCCATTTTACCTGAAACCAGTCAGTCAGTCATTTTCTATATCTGCTTATTCCTCATTAGGGTCACATGGTCTGCTGGAGCCTATCCCAGCGCATTACAGCAAGACGCAGGGATACACCCCAGATGGTCGCCAGCCAATCATGGGGCACACACACCATTCACTCACACACTCACACCTACGGGCAATTTAGAGTCTCCAATTAACCTCATCATGTTTATGGACTGTGGGAGGAAGCCGGAGTACCTGATGAAAACACATGCAGACACAGGGAGAACATGCAAACTCCACACAGAAAGGTCCCAGACCCAGGACCAAGGAGGTCTTGAACCTGCGACCTTCTTGATGTGAGGCAACAGTGCTAATCCCTGCCCCACTGTGTCGCCCTACCTGAAACCACTTATGCAAAAAAAGTGGCACAGTAGATGTTTCAATAGGGCCTAAATAATTATATTTTATCACATGGAAAAATATTTATATTTTATTTATATGTTATTGTCCAAAGCGATTTACCAAAAAGTGCCACGATTTACCTGAAATTACCGTATTAAAAATATTGACAAGTAAGCAGGCAATAAAATAAGAATGGATAAACGAATACAAAAACACAAATATAAATATTTGGAGTGAGTGTTTTATCATACATTTCATATTAGATTTATATTAGTTGGTGTCAGTGTTGGATATAAATGTTTTTATTGAATGTTTCTCTCTCCATGTGATCATAAAAAAAGAAAGACAAACATAAATAACATTATAGATATGATTTTGATTATAATTATACATTTTGCACTCGAATATAAACCTTATTAGCATCAGACAACACATCTCTGCAGGTGTAGCACTGAGTATAGATCTGTACTCAATTACAGCTTAAAATAAGCCTGATTATATAATACAGATAATAATAATGTATGTAATAACACTGGCTGTAGTGTGGCTCTAGAATAATATTAATAAAAAGCTGTCTGGCTGCTAGAATGAGAATAATGTGGATTCGCAGCATGTTGGAGGCATATTGACAGTGAGATAAGTGTTGGTATTCACACCAACCATGTTTGTTCTTGGCTTCATTCAGCTCCTTATGTCTCTCTGCTGTCGTCACAACCTTCCTCCGGTTCTCTCTGACTGGCTTTGTCCTTTTTATAGAAACAAACCCTCACTCATTATCCACAGAATAAATGTCCTGATGAACCAGATCCACCACTGACAGCGCATGGATCTGCAGGTTTGAAGACCTGAAGCTGATGAGCTGGTCAGCCTCTTCCTGCTGTCAGCCACTGATTCACTGATTCTTTTCATTCTCACACAGCAACAAACTGGAATTAACACACTGACCTCGTTTTCTCTCTGTAGAGCAGTGGTTAGCTGTGCACTCACAGAAAGTAGGTCCGGGTCCCAGTCTTTGGTCTGGGACCCTTCTGTGTGGAATTTGCCTGTGTCTGTGTGGTTTTCTCCAGGTTCTCCAGCTTCCTCCCACAGTCCAAACACATGCTGAGGTTAATTGGAGACTCTAAACCACTGTAGGTGTGAGTGTGTGAGTGAGTGGTGTGTGTGCTCCATGATAGACTGGAGACCATCTGGGGTGTATCCCTCTCACCTGTAATGTGCTGGGATTGGTTCCAGCAGACCATGTGACACATGAAAGACTTCATCCAAATCATTTTGGATTCCCCAAACACCAGACTTGATGTGATAACACAGGATTTACAAGACATTAAAGTGAGTTTGCAATTCACTCAAAAAGAAGTGGGTGATTTAAAGGTTGACAGCAATAAAAAAACAGCGCTACAATACAATGCAGGCAGACATCTATAAGGTGAATAATAGCACTATCACTGACAAAGTGGAATACATGGAAGGTCAAACTGGACTGAACAACCTGGTATTTGAGGGAGTAGCTGACTCACCCGGAGAAACCTGGATCGAGAAAGAGAAAAAAATCCAGAAAATACTGGTGGAGAAACTACAGGTGAAGCACCAGGTGGAGGTGGAGAGGATGCACCGCACAGGGAAACCCAGGGGAGGTGACAGACCGGCGTCCATAGGGGTAAAACTTTTTAGGTAAAAGGACAAAGAAGACATATTGCGATGAGCAAAATCTCCTAAAGGAACAAAGATTTTTATTAACGAGGACTTTACAGATGCCGTCAGACAGAAAAGATCTGATGCCTGAGTTGAGAGCAGCAAGATCAAGAGGGGACATTGCCTGTCTACGCCACGGCAAATTAGTTGTGCACCCACATACAACCAGCACACCAAACCATCAGTGCTGTCATTCTATGGGTATGTTGAACCACAACACTATATATGACTCATGTCACATTCCTCACACACTAAAAAACTGATTATACCTTAAGAACAAACACTGATCATGACTATCCCAAATTCTGTATCTTTAAATGTACTACACATAAGCCACAGGACTTTGGAAATGATATTAATCCTAAAAGCAACTTATTTCTGATCATTGAGGCCTGTCAGTTCTACTCAGATGAGCAGTATAACAGCACCTTTAAGACTGACAACAAAATCTCAACAATTCATTTTAACCGTAGAAACCTGTATGCAAACTTTCATAATATTAAGGACTATTTAGCTCTATTTAGCCCTTTAAATTTTAATATCACAAGTATAGATCAACAATGAACGAGGTATGGATTTTGATCTTGAAGGTTATGAGTTGATATGTATGAACAGGGGACAAAAATGGTGGTGGAGTAGCTTTATAATGTGGATGTGAATAACAGTTACCAGGCGATAGAAAATATGTCAGCTGTGGTGGTGGATGTCCTTGAATGCATAACTATAGAAATGAATAGGCCAAGTAAGAAAAACATCATTGTAAGTTGTATATACAGAACACCTGGTTCAAATATAAACACATAATAATGCATTAAGTGGATTATTGGCAAATGACATTAGTGACGATCTTCCAGTTTTACAGTGTATGAGGATAGTTCCATAAAAAACAGACAGGACAAAATACTCCTAAACCTAAACTTACTAAAACAAGATTGGGATCTGATATATACAAAAAATAATACTGATAAAGCATACAATACATTTTTAAAACTATTAGGAAAGTTATATGATAATAATCATCCTGTTAAACAATATTTCATGAAATTGAAGTATAAAGAAAATCTATGGATATCAAAGGGACTGCAGAATGCCTGTATAAAAAACACATTATATAGGTAATTTATAAAGCATAGAATGAAAGAAGCAGAAGATAAATAGAAGAAGTATAACATTAAAGATACAAGCAAACCAAAGGAAAATCTAATAAACAGAAATCCAACAACAATGGTTCTTAAGCCTGTTGAAGAAAAGGAGATAATAGATATTGTTAATGAGCACAAAACCATATGAAAAAAGTAAAGAAGGTAATACATGTAATTTCCAAACCATTAACACACATCTTTAATTTATCCCTACAAACTGGTCATTTTCCCAATAATTGTCATAGTGGTGAGCTTGTCTTGTCTTGGTTTTTTTTTGTCGTGTGCATTTCCTGTTTTATTTTGAAATCCTAACTCTCCTCTTGTTTCAGGTCACTTGCCCTTCCTCATATAGCACCTGTCTGATCGTCTGCCCTGATTCCTGATTGTGTCCACCTGTTCCCAATTTCCCCTCCTTGTGTATTTATAGTCTGCGTTTCCCCTTGTCTCGTGCCAAGTGTCTTTGTTCATTCCCAATCATCGCACCCAAGCCATCCTTAGTTTCACTGCCTTTGTTTTTATAGCCTTTGTTTAGAGTTAGTTTTGATAGTGTTTCATAGTCTTTTCGTCCTTCGGGATCATTTTTTGTTCCTTAGCTTTAGGTAGCATTCCTAGTTTTCTCAATAGATAATTATAGTGTTTTCCTATTTCTGGAGCAAGTTTTGTATTGTTAAAATTATCCTAGTCAGCCCTTCCCACTTTTGGTGAAGCGCTTTTCTTTTTTCTTTTGTTTCCTATGGAAGCCCATTTCCGCCACTTGGAGAAAAAAACAAAAAGTCAAAATAAGTAAAAAATAATGAGATACTTAAGTCATAATTATGAGATAGTAAGGCGAAATTATGAGATGGCAAGTCATAATTATGAGATGGTAAGTCATAATTATTGACTCGGAAACGGAAACCGGACTCATTTCGGCTATTGGCAGCTGCAACTCAACTCATCACTTCAGAACAAATGGATTTTCTCACAAGCACGTCGGTGTGTCGTATGGCAGTTGTTCGTCCATGTAAGTACTTGACAACGATGAAATAGTGTGATTTTGGGTGTTGTATTCGGATGAGACATTTGGTAAAAGTTTTGGTGTACTTTGCATCCATACCGATGACGTTAGCTTTGTCCCGTATTCAAAGATGAGGAAGTAAAGATATGAGTGAGGCAGCGGCACACAAGGGAAGGTGTTTTCCATTGTTGTCAGCAATATAATTGATAGATACAAAAATGGTATGAATGATTAGTATAACAGTACTGATAATAAAACAAATTATTATGGTGACAAATGAGATCAAATAAGGTGCCATGTTAAATTATAATAGGCTGTAGTTTTCACTGTAACATACTCTATTTAGCTAAATTACTACTGTTTGGTGATTCTTAAGTGATTGCACACTGTAAGCTACCTTGTACTATTGCTTACTGGATGAATGACCTGAGTGACTTCTTGAGGCAGAGAAAGGTTCCTGAAGAGAATATAGAGGCCCGGGACCAACAGAAGGTGGGATACCTATCTATATAAGTACAATATGTCAGTCAATTTCTAAGATTTCATGGGGATCAGCTATGTAGTATATCTGTGTCCTAAAAATCAACATAATTGAATATTATCACTAGTCTAATGACAAGGTAATCTGATCAAGACTGATTTTTGATTAAACAATTGTTTTTTCCATATTCAGATTGATGCCAGCACATACTGTTGATGAAGAATGAAGATCTGAAGACTTATTTGCCATTGTATGGGGATCGCCTGGCAGTGTTTTTATTTTGTAGGAGGAAGGATAATAGCCACAGCTACACTCACAAATCAAAGCTCTATGAGCGCTTGAAAAACAAATTATCCAAACGAAAACCTTGATGATAGTGGCATCAGTACAAACCAAGGAGAAAATGTTCAACCGTGTCAAACCAAAAATGCTACCAAGACGATGAGGAAAATTTAAATAGGATGGATGAATTATGATGATGAAACAAAGGATTTCATGCAAATGAGAACCAAGAAAGGAGGGGGAACTAGAAAAGTTGAGATATCAAAGGATGCTCAGAAAAGGAGTTGTTACAGGAAGCAACTGGCCTTTTCTTTCCCAATGGGATAAATAAGCAAGGACCCTTAGAAGATTTTAAGTTAAATCTAACAAATTATCAAGGGGTTGCACTTGATGAGGTGATAAAAGTTGGGCAGTTGTACCAGGAGACAAAACTTCCTCTTCTTAGATTTTTATCTTACCACATAGACCAAAGATGACCATAACAGTCAAAACATCAGCCCAGATATGAGATCATCTACAGAGAGAGGGAGGGGGGCTCAGTCCTCCACTTCCTTCAGTGTTGCTTCATCTTCACAAACAGCTAGCACTGAAATGCTTGTTCAAAGTAATGCAAGTGATGATGCAATATTTGAGTTTGCAGTGTATGATGCAGAGGGGGAAAATGTGGATCTTCATGAGAGCAGCAACATTGTTTTCATTGGAGACTTCTCAGAAAATGAACCACAGATTTTGGATGATACATTACCAGAAGCCATGAAAACAAGAACAAGAAAATTTTGGTTGTTCACAGGGGGCAGGTCTTGCCAGAGCTCATTGCTCATTTCAGCGATGATACCATCAGAGAGGCTGACATTAAAATACAGCTTGTACTGTCAGATGGAAAACTTGAGAGGGCCTATGATGATGGTGGAGTTGTGAGAGACTGTCTCTCAGAATTCTGGACTGAATTTTATGACCAGTGCACAGTCGGAAGTACTTTTAGAGTACCTTTCTTAAGACATGATTTTTGGACAGCAGCAGTGGAGTGGGAGAGTGTTGGTCGGATAATAGCCTTTGGATTGGACAGAGAAAAATATCTTCCTGTGAAGATCGCACCTGTCATCTTAGAGCAAGCTGCTTTGGGATATGTTGAGAGTGATTGGGTGGAGAATTTCCTCAAATACCTGCCCGAATCTGAGCATACTGTATTTGAATCAGGGCAGTCAGATTTTCACTCTGTTGATTAGGAAGAATTACTTGAGATCCTTGATAACAGTTGCAGGAAGATACCAACCGACAGCAATGTAAATGAAATCCTCCTGGAACTTGCCCACAAAACGTTAGTCCAAGAGCCTGCATATGTAATGGAGCAGTGGGCAAAAATACTCAGCATAGCCAGACACAGCTTTGAGGAACTCAGTACAGTGCATGAAACACTGAATCCAACTGTGAGGAAGGTTTTGAACTTCCCTGAGGCAATGAATGTCCAACAGAAGAACATTCAGAAGTACCTCACTACATATGTAAGAAATGCTGATATGCAGCATTTGTGTTTGCTCATTGTTCTACTTTCTACCAGTAGACAGTTCACACTACTCTATTTCGACAACAGCCTTTGGTTCTTAAGTATCTCATAATTATGACTTACTATCTCATAATTATGATTTAGGTATTCATTATTTTGACTTATTTTGGCTTGTTTTTTTTTCCAAATGGCGGAAGTGGGCTTCCATAGTTTTCTGCCATAGCGTGAGTGTAGATAGAAAGATATTGTGTTTAAGGTTTTTGTTTTGTTGTACATTTCATAGCTCCTTGTCGCTGCAGTCCGGGAACAATAAAACCTGTAACCCGTAATCCTTCTGTTCTGGGCCTGACACGTCTACGTCCTCCAGGGCTGTGATTGGTCAGTTCAGCTCCTCCAGGGCTGTGATTGGTCAGTTCAGTCCTGGTGGTCTACAGTCACCTCCACTAATGTTTTCTCTGTTGCTTCCACTTCAACATTTGTAATAAAATAATTTTCTCTTTGATATCAATGAGCTACAGACACACAGGCTGCATCCTGGTTGTCTGAAGGAGGATTAGGACCAGGAAAAAAAAAGTCGGGTACATTCAATCTAGAATATGTGTTATTTAGGTGTGTTTTTTCTGTTTTGTGCTGGACTTTCTTTAGATTTTTTACCTGGTGTATGGTTGCTACTGTGAAGAGGAAGCATTGATTCATCAGACCAACACGTTCCCTCTACTCAGAACTAAGAATGAACAAGGTCTGATGCTGTAGCTACATAGCAGAAGTAGAAACTAGATTTTAGAAGAATAAACTACACTTGATCATCTAATCTCTTTAAAGTAGGGAGTGAAGGTTCAGCCTTTGAAACAACAGTAAAAGATTGGAAATGAATTGACATGAAACAATGGAATGAGGCCTTTTTATTTGAAGTGAACATTCCTGAATATTTAATATCTGAAAGTCCCTCTGAAGAGCCTCATTCTGTACCTGCTGCCATGCTGTGAGCAGTAATTTAATGAGGAGTGATGTACGATGACACACTTAGTGAGTCGTGACAGAGAAGTCTGTCCGACATCCAACCATCTTTGCTGAATGTTTTCCAGGATTGTATCATGCGTATATGATGATTCACAGAGAGTCTTCCTCCACTCTCTGATAATAATAGACGCTAACACATGCAGGGACAGAAAAAACCCACACAAAGTGACAACAGCACACAGATCACACCAAATGGAGCCAAATACGTAATTTGGCTGCAAAAAACTTCCGCCTTTCTACATGGTTTTTCCCTAATCCCCTTTGTGTATCTGTGTGTGTGTGTGATCTTGTTGTGTTCATCCATCTGTCAAATGTTTCTTCCTAATCTTGACCACTGCTGATCGTCATGTAGTGTGCAGTATATTCATGTTATTTACTCATCAAGTAGTTCCTCCAGGCTTAGGATGAGGGTTAGTAGCAGCTGTGTGAGAGGTTGGACATACCTAAAACACACACAGCTCTCCAGGACCAGGCTGAAACACCACATTTAGTATTGAGGCAATGCACATGTTGCACACACGTTTATACACCCGGCTTGCATGTTACCGGCTCACTAAATGGTGTTATAAGTGGTTATCAGCCTCATAGATGTGGGTTGGAATAGGCCTGAACACCAGATGGTGCATAACAAGCCATTGGAAAAGGATCCTAACAACCACTACGTTAGGTTATAGAACTTTATGTAGCTATTAGCTGTTAGGAAAAACATCAAGGTTTAGGTTAAAATGATGAATGCAATCCTGGGTAAATGAGGCATTACTAAATTCTGGTAAGAATGTCCTGATGTTATGGTAAAAAGATTCTGACACTACAGTACATAAATATTAAAAATGTCCCTAAATTACAGTAAAATGCTCTGGTCAAAAAATTCTGCCATTATGGAAAAATGTCCTGAAATTACAATAAAATGTTCTGATGTTATGGTAAAAATATCCTGACACTACAGTATAAATGTACTGACATTACGGTAAATATGTCCTGAAATATGTCCGATAAAAATGTTTTGATATTATGGTAAAATATCCTGATGTTACAGTAAAAATGTTATGACATAATGGTAAATAAATTATAAAAATGTTCTGATGTTATGGTAAAAATGTCCTGCTATCACAGTAAAAATATACTGCCATTATTTTAAAAATGATATTACTGCAAAATATCCTGCCATTACAGCAAAATGTTCTGATATTACAGAATTACAAAATTTATTGACATTATGGAAAAAATCCTGACAAGTTTCAGCCGTCATAGCCGGAAGACGCACTTGTTGAAAATGTGGACCTCAAACTTTACATCGGTCCATAAATTGTGTTGATAGGCCAAGTAAAACCAGATCTGTGATAAGTTATTTACGCCATACTTTCGTGCATATTTTCATGAATATTTTCTGCACCGCTTGTGCAGCAATTGGTATGATATGCAATGATATGATCAGTAAAATATGCCATGACAACCCCGTTATACATATTTGTGGTTTTTACAGTAAAAAATACATCTGTTTTCTACTCGTATTTTGTGTTTTTTCCGCTGTGTTAATATAACATGTCAAAACGAAAAAATTACCATAAATCCACGCATGTGAGGTTGTGCAGAAAAAAAGGATACCAAGCAATGCCAGGTAAAGCAGTTTTTAATGTGAAATATAAGGGTATAATCAGTAGTCGAAAAGAATGTCCTGAATTTAGGGTAAAACCCTGACATTATGGTAAATATGGTAACTTTGTTTTTTACAGCAACATTCTAAGCCAAAAAAAACTAATAGAATCATCAACTGAACATGGAAACAGTTTGTATCTGTTGTTAAAGGGATAGTTCGGTATTTTTGACATGAATGTGTATAGCATCCCTATCATCAGTGTCGTACACTCACACTGACTTACCCCTGACAGTGTCTTGTGAGCTGGCAGGTTTCCGGGGGACATTAAAATAAAACTTCTTTCTTCTCATACAGCATGTGTTCAAAAGAGTGATATATGCATCATAGATATCACTTATATGCATCACAAAACCAATATCCATGAAAAAGTCCCAGCTCGTAATCACTTGGCCCTACTTTCTCTCCCTTCGTATCTTTGCGCGCTGCTGCAGCGATAAAATCTGTGAGGAGATTCAGGTACATCTCTGTTGCTACAGCCTGGATAGTCCCATGTGCACCCCATTTTTACACACACACACACACACACACACACACACACACACACACACACACTATGATCCATACAGTCACATTGGTCTATAAACTGCAGCAGTTTGTACCTCCGACTGTCATCTTGTACGACTTGTTGAACTGTCCGTTGACGTATCGATGCACAAAAGAAGATTTTCCAACATTTCCATCACCAACGATCAGTATTTTCATGCAGTGCTCGGTCATCATTCTCTTCCGTCTCACAGCAACATATGAGGAGTGTCTCTTAAAGAATGTCAGCTCGAAGTTCAAACCTCGTGTCCTGACTATGTTTTATGAGGCAAACAGGTGAAGCTGTTTCCTGCTACACAACAAAAACTTCAGCGTAACCCAGCTGGATTTTATTCAGCTGAGCCTCAGTCTATTTATCTGAGCCTCAGTCTTTCAGTTTTAACTTAAACACTCACTTTAAATTGAAATCTCCCAAACCCAAAATGATCGTCACAATCCTTTAAACAGCAAACATGACAACACAGCCCTCTGCCTCTGACTTCCACTCTCGGTGCCCCAATGGAAGTGAATGAGGCTATTTTTATTTTATGTGGCAATTCTTTTTTGTTTTCATTTTCAAATCTAGGCCTACATGAAATTCTGCATCTATTGATTGTATGATTTTGCCGGGGAGTTGCTGGGACAACCTGAGCAGCCCCCTGTCCATGTCCCAGTTAACGGGACACAGACAGTAACAGAGATGCTGGTTTATATGTTTTATTACCACATTACAAAAAAATCACACAGAGACAGAAGAAAAGATGCTTTTGACCTGAAGAGCAGAAATTTACCCACAAACCTGTGCTGTCATTACTTCGCAGCAGAATCTCATCAGTGACGTCTCAGATGCACCTGCACATCCATGTGACATACACACACTCACGCACCACACACACATGCACATACACACCAAGGACTAGCACCATGGGTACAACATGTGTCTGTGTGACTCAGGCTGCTGAGGAGGTGGAGATGTCCTAAACGGACCAATAATAAAGCGGTGTGGGACATTTTTAGTGACATATTTATTGATAGGTACGTTTACTACAATAATTTATTTAAATTTTCTATCATTTATTTTAATTTTTAGTGTTTTCACACACTTTCATTACATTGTGGAGCCTCCCTGACAATGTCACAGTGAGGAAAATATTTAGAAACTGATTTTGAGTCATCCACCACGTTTATTTTCTTTTAGTTCATTGTCTATAATAATACTGCAGCTGTACTGGAGTTATTTTAGATTTATATTAAAGAGGACCTTGTGCACATTTACAGGTCTATTGCATATTTCCTAATGGAATACCTTTGATGTTCAGTTAATAAACAACAATAAAACTCTTTATCTTCTACTGGCAGTGCATCAGTTCAGCCTCTGAGCTGAAACCTCCTGTTTTAGACAAAGGTTTGAAGACCTGAGTTTTGAAAGCATGTCAAGATACTCATGTTTTGGAACCTTGACCATAGATATTCAACATCTTGACATACATAAATATCTGGGACAGCTCTGGAGCTGCTGGAAGGACAGCTGATCTAACATCTTCAGTGTTTAGGTTTGATTCCATAGGGGGTGTAATGTTACTTGACATCAGAGTAATGTCAGCGAGACATCAAGGTATGATCAAGGTAACATCAGAGTAACATCAGATAACATCAGGGTAACATCAGGGTGACATCAGAGTAACATCAGGGTAACATCAGGGTAACATCAGGGTGACATCAGAGTAACATCAGGGTAACATCGGAGTAACATCAGGGTGACATCAGAGTAACATCAGGGTGACATCAGAGTAACATCAGGGTGACATCAGAGTAACATCAGGGTGACATCAGAGTAACATCAGGGTAACATCAGGGTAACATCAGAGTAACATCGGAGTAACATCAGGGTAACATCAGAGTAACATCAGGGTGACATCAGAGTAACATCAGGGTGACATCAGAGTAACATCAGGGTAACATCGGAGTAACATCAGGGTAACATCAGAGTAACATCAGGGTAACATCGGAGTAACATCAGATAACATCAGGGTAACATCAGGGTAACATCAGAGTAACATCAGAGTAACATCAGAGTAACATCAGGGTAACATCAGGGTAACATCAGGGTGACATCAGAGTAACATCAGGGTAACATCAGGGTGACATCAGAGTAACATCAGGGTGACATCAGAGTAACATCAGGGTAACATCAGGGTAACATCAGGGTGACATCAGAGTAACGTCAGAGTAACATCAGGGTAACATCAGGGTAACATCAGGGTGACATCAGAGTAACATCAGGGTAACATCAGGGTGACATCAGAGTAACATCAGGGTGACATCAGAGTAACATCAGGGTAACATCAGGGTAACATCAGGGTGACATCAGAGTAACGTCAGAGTAACATCAGGGTAACATCAGGGTAACATCAGGGTAACATCAGGGTGACATCAGAGTAACGTCAGAGTAACATCAGGGCAGTGCTTCTTAAATAGTGGGGCGGAGAGAGATGAAGATAATGAGACAAAAGAAAGTCACCCGAAAGCTAAGAAGAGGAAATATGATGAAGCATATGTAGCGCTTGGCTTCACTGTGACTACAGTGGGACACGAGGAAAGACTGGTGTGTTTTCTGTGTCTAAAAGTGCTGGCAGCAGACAGCATGAAGCCAAATAAAGGCACCACTTGAAGACATTACATCCCAATCACGCTGATTATCCACTAGAGTTTTTTTTAGTGAAAACATGCTGAATATTGCCATCAAACATCCCGCTTTGTGAAAGCTACTTCAATAAACCAGCGAGCACTGTTAGCATCGTATAAGATGCCGTACCGAATTAATTCTGACTTCCTCATTTTGATAAAAAAAGGAAAGACAAAATCAGCACAAATGATTTCATTCATTTTTGTTTTGTAGGATAAGTGTTTTATATATTGTGCTCCTGAGTTAAGTGAATTTGAATTTGTTATTATTTATTGATTTTATTTAATTTTTTTTCAGCATCAAATGGTGCAATAAGTCGGTAAAATGTTTAAAAATGTTTTAAAATCTTTTCTGTTACAGACTAAAAACAATATTAATAAAGTGTTTCTTTGTTGTAAATTTAACTATATTTCTTTCTTTCTTCCTTTCTTTAATGTTAACAAGGATACGATGTTATGCAGAGGTGTACCAATTTTATAGACAAATGCTATTATTTATAGTCGCGGGGGGTGGGGTGGGGGGGGGGCCTATAGCAGCGTTTCAGAAGCAATGTGATGTGATGCTAAACATCATTTAGTCTACCAGGTTATTCAGGTTATTTTCAATAGAGTCACACTGAAGTTGCATCAAAAAGAAGTCATAAATCAACTTTTAATTTCCAAAATAAAACACTATGTGCCATGGCCGCGGGATGTGGGGGTCTACAGCACCCCCTAGTGATGAAAGGGAGATTTTTTATGTAATAAAATATTTTGCAAATATTTCACAAATTATAAATTCTTTATGAATAGCTTGGGAAGTGATTTGACAAATGTGGGCTATAATTCTATAGTATAATAATATTCAGCGGAGTGAATGAATGAACAAATGTATGAGTTCTTTCTCAGCCTTGCATCTGATGTAGTTATGGATATGCAGCACCATGACATAAAAAAATGTTAGAATACCTTTCACTCATGCATGCCCACATAGAGATCTGAACATTTTACTCTTTATCTTTACAACTCCAAAATGCACACTCACATTTGGACACATGTAACCAGGGCAACCTGCCTGCAGCTCAAAGTAGGGCACACACATTCTGTTCTGTTCTCAATTTAGTAACCTATTGTTTAAAGTTGGTTGAGATGGAGTTGGAGAGTGTGTTGTGCCCACAGAAATGATATATTCAAAATGTCTGCTCAACTGAACCCGGAACTCGTGACCCTACCCCAAGAAACCTTGTTTCACACCTTCAATGTGGGATCATCAGAGATAAAAAGGCAGATCACCGGCCTTTTCCCTTCTTCTCTTCTGTCTCTCTCTTCATCACCTCTTCCTCTTCCACTCTGCTCCCATGCTCCTCACAGTAGTAGAAGCTGCAGGCCAGAAGCCTTCAGCAGTGTCTCTGCTCTCAAGGAATAGTTCAGCCATGACACTTTCAGCATTTCGAAGGACCTAAAAGTGACCAAGGTGGCCAAGAGCAACAAGGATCTATCACACCACACCATAGCTGCAACATCTTCAGCCATCTCAAGGAAGCAGAACCAGAGAACAACTCTTCTTCCCATCCATGGACTGGTAACATGACTTGGACACAACAGAACATTAAGAAACACTTTTAAACAAGAGTGTTGAACTTTGTTAATGTTTAGATTTTAGGCTACGGTTCACTGTGTTTTAGGCTTGTGAGAAGGTTTAGTTTGATGTTAAGGGGTGTTCACACTGGACAAAAATTTGCGTGATAGCGCAACACAATTACATGTTAAGTCAATGGGAAGACGCAAATTTTCGATGCCGATTTGAAAATATTGAACTTTTCAGGCGAATTTGCAGGATGATATACCGCGACAACCAATCAGCATTGAGATTCACTCCATGTCCCCATGATAATGAGAAATTCACTCATCGCCAGTCTTTTACTTTTCAACGGACTTGGAAGCCGCATCGTCCAGGTAGTGCTCCGGTAGGAAGCGGTGAAACCAGGCGAGCTCTGTGCATCTCCAGAGGGTATCATGTACCCAGAAATGATGACGGAGCTTCGGAATTTCATAACTGTACAAAACAGTGATAGTGGTGATCACACATGGTTGATGAGAGAAAAAGTAAAACAGGCGGGGACGTGATGACGCAATCTGGTGAATTTTCGCAAGACAATTTTCGTCCGTTGCACGAAAAAATCGCGTCAGTTGAGTCCGGTGTGAACACCCCTTTAGTGTCCCAACCTGCATGATATTAACCTCACTATAACACCTGGAATACACACAAAAAGAACAGTCATCTTTGTAGTTCCCAGACACACACACGCAGCATACCCTCAAGCACATTCACATAGAACAATTTAGTTTAGATTGTTATTGTGTTTTTGCTTTTGTGTTTTTATGAATAAATGCTTTTGTGTAATACATGCTGCCTCTTTATTTTTTTTACAATAATGAATTATGTCAACTTCTTCTTTACAACTCTGAATCCTTCAACCATTAATCACTATTAATATGATGATCCTGGTTTCTATTATCAAAGCTAATTATTAATCATCCAAATTGTTAGCTTAACACAATTTATGAGTCTGAATCAGAGAATTGACTATCTTTTCCTCTCATGCAAGAGGTGGTGCCCCAAACTCTACAACTTAATAATTAAGCTCTAATTATAATGAATAAATAATTATTGTGAATAATCATTGATTCTTTCCAATCGTCAATTTCATCTGAACAATTAGTGCAAGACACAACATACTCTGACGCCCTGTGGAGTCAAAGTACTGTTGACACTACACCTTTTACATGTGCCATGAGTGAGACTGAAACAACAAGCGTTATTTATAATTGTCATTTTATCTGCTTTGTGCATGATAGGTGTGGAGTGCTGTTAAATATTGTTTTTTGTTTTTTTAAGTTTAAATAGTCAGAGATTATTTCATTCTTTAATTGTCAGAGACATTCTTAGATTTGTATGTATTTCAATCTATTTGTATTTAAATTTAATTTTAAATAGGCCGATAGGCTAAGAGTTTTATTTCTTTACAGAACCCCTTATTAAAAATGACTTCCATTACTTGAAGAACAAACTGGCATTTGACCAAATAACAGCAATTAAATGGGCAAGTAAGGTAAACTCTGGTGTGTTGCTCTCTTTATACATCTGTGTTGTTAAATAGATAATTGCTGGATCCTGTATTTTTTTCTGAATTGCTCCAGTAGACCAGTTGTTTATGTGTACTGTGGAATCTAGGGGTTCTAGTTGCAGGCCCTTGTCTCTTTTATTGTGTTGAAGTGTGGTTTCAGCAGCAACTTTCTGCCCTGCTGTTGTTCAGCTCCGACTCCAGATTTACTTTTCCCAGAAGTTGTGGATGTGGTTCTTCTAGACCGGACTCAACCAACAGAATCTCCCGCACCAACCTCCTGAAACACAACACATTCACTGATGTTATTCAAATGAAGAGTCTATTACACTTAATCCTGAGAGTAGATTTCATGTTTATCATTCTGTTAATCCAGTGGCTGAAATGTTTACCCAACAGTTATGAGAAGTAGGGGTTCCAAATATTTTCCTATGAAATGGGAAAACTCTTCAAGACATTGACTCGTCCAGTCCAGTAGGGGGCGGAGAGGCCCCTACAAACTGGTTGTCAACCACCAATGGCAACACACAAGAATTGACTACATCTGTGGCTGTCTCTCAGTCCAGTATCTTGTTAATGTTCCAAAAGCATTATAGGGAATTTCTGTAGCCCTCGGTCTGTTTGGAGGCTATATAGACCTCACACATACACATACTGTAAATTACATTGAAATTCAGCACATGTACATGTGAAGAACAAAATTTGGTTCCCTGGTCACGGAGCAGTGTTCAGTAATAAAAAATATAAAATATAGAATAAAAATTAAATATAAAAATCAATAATAAATAAGACTAGAGTAGTATATACAATATGAATATGCAATTATGGACAGATTAAAATATAATACAAATATACAGTTATGGACAGAGTATGTACAATGCTATGGTCCAGTGTGCAAAGCAGCTGCATTCTGTGCAAGAGTGTAATGTCAGTATTGTCTGTGGGGGGATTGGTCAGCAGGGGCTACAGGGACCTCCAGAGTTTAACAGTCTCACAACTTCTGGGAAGAAGCTGTTCCTCACTCTGGTGGTCCTGGTCTGGTGGTCCTGCTCTTAATGCTCCACGGCCTCTTGCCTGAGGGGAGAGGAGCTAACAGGGTGTGTGGGGTGAGCGGAGTCCTTCATGATGCAGGAGGCCCATTTCCTGCATCTGGAGGTGTAGGTGTCTGTGGTGGATAAGCTGTGTCCCACAGTCCTCTGTGCAGCTTTGACCACCCTCTGCAGAGCTTCTGCTCTGCTCCAGAGCAGCTGCCACAGTGATGCCAGAGCACATGATGCTTTCCACCACACACCTGTAGAACAAGGTCAGGACTGAGCTCCCGAGTCCGGCCTCAGCCTCCTGAGGAAGTAGAGGTTCTGCTGTGCCTTCCTAACCAGACAGGAAGTGCTGGTGCTCCAGGTGAGGTCCTCAGAGATGTGTACCCCCAGGTACCTAAGAGTCCTTCTGCTTCAGGTGGGTGAGTGCTGTATGGACCATGGAAGAGATGGCATCCTCTGTGGATCGGTTCTTCCTGTATGCGAACTGGTGTGGGTCCACAGAGACATTGATGCTATCTTTGATAGCTTCTTTGATAGCATCACCAGTCTTTCAAAGCACTTCATGATTATCGGGGTGATGGCTACCGGACGATAGTCATTCAGGCCTATCACTGTGGAGGTTTTGGGGATGGGGATGATAGTGGTGGTCTTCAGGCAGGTGGGGACTGCCGCCTGTCGGAGGGAGGTGTTAAAAATGTCTGTCAGGACATCTTCAGCTGGAGTGTGCAGCTCCTCAGAAGCCGCCCAGAGATGTTATCAGGACCAGCAGCCTTGTGTGGGTTGATCCTCTGGAGGATCCTTCTCATTCTGCTCAGGTCATGATGAGGGGCTCTTCTCCTGGTGCCTGGTGATGGGGTGATCCTGGGGGAGGCGTTCGGGTCATCAAAGTGGGTGGAGAATTGGTTGAGTGAGTTGTGCACTCAGTTATAGTCTGTGATCATGAAAGTCTGTGGACGTGAAGTGTACCTGGACTGGAACCTGGACCTTCTTGATGTGAGGCAACAGCGCTAACCACTGCTCCACTGTGTCACCCTACTTTGAGCTTGTTTCAGTTAGTAATGCAGTCGAGCAGTCACAGTTTCCTGTATTTGATTGTTATCAAGCAAGAAGCTTTTTTTCTTCCAAACCTTTTGAGAATGTTGATATTGAGTTTGAGTTCCAGACCCAGTGAGGAATGTAAACATCTATGAGCTGCTGTCATTTTTTTCTCTCTTCATTACCTTCCTCAGACTCTAACTTCCCCCTGTAATCTGCATCCTGCAGCATCTGATCCTCCTGATTTACCTCATGGCTTCACCGATGTTCTTGTTGTCTTTGACAGATGTCTCCATCCATGTGAAGAAGCCATTGGCCTTACTGAACTTGTCGATGCTCTCGGCTGAGACGACTCTCTGAGGCAGATCACACTGCAGGGACACAGTGGGTTTGATTAGTGCTACTGCATCTTTATCAGGTCGGTTTCTCTCAGGGTCTCTGATATGAAACTAGAAGACAGTTTGATCAGTGGTGATTACAGACTCATACATGGATTCATCAATCAGCTTGTGCAATTGATGCAATTAGTGTAACCTGTTGTGATTTATGTATTTTATCTTTTATCCTCCTGAGATTTGGGAAAAAAGTTCCCCTTTTCCCCTTTCTTTTGTCCCTGCTCCTTTCCTCTTTCCTACTTTTCTTTTGCATTTATTCCCTCCCTCCTTCCATATTTTCTTACATCCATCTGTTCTTTTACTCCCATGTTCTGTCCTTTCATCCTTCCATCCTTTCTCCCTTCCCCATTATATCCTTTATTCTCTTCCTCTCCCTCTTCTATTCTTCCCCTCCTTCCTTTTCCCTTCATCTTTCCATCCTCATTATAATCATCATTCTTCCTCCTTCCTTCTCTTTTTCTATTCTCCCTCTTTCCTTCTATATTTCCCCTCATTCTTTCTTTAGTTCTCTAGAGTGGACTAAATGATCCTGGGTCTCAGGGGGATGAATCGAATACTACAACTGTGATTCTGTCTTGATTTTCAGTATTTTGAGTTTGAGGTTTGTTTCTTTGTTAGTTATTAAAACGTTGGGCAGTATTTTACTTTCTGTAAACATTTCTATGTTATTCAGAATACGTCTTTAAAATCTATAATGTCCAGCATCCAAAGTGTTTAACCTTTTCCCCCTTAGGTCTTTTATAAATAATAAATCCTTCTTCTTAAGCTTAGTAGCAGCATCAATATGTTCATGTAACACACCAAAATGTTGACAAGAAACTCAGCTACAAGTCTATATCAAACATCATTAACTAATCCCAGCACGTTACGGCAAGGGGCAGGGATACACCCCAGATGGTCACCAGCCAATTGTGGGGCACACACACATTCCCACTTACGGGCAATTTAGAGTCACCAATTAACCTCCGCATGTTTTTGGACTGTGGGAGGAAGCCAGAGTACCCAGTGAGAACATGCAAACTCGTCGTGAACCCGCGACCTTCTTGCTGTGAGGCAACAGCGCTAACCACTGCCCCACCGTGTCACCCTATATTAAGTCTGGACATGTCATTTTAGAGAGGTAGACTGATAAATAGACCTAGAGGGGAACAGGTTAATTAAGCACAGAATGGCAGGAAAAAGACTTAATTTACATAGAAACTTAATGTTAAATGTGAGTAGCTGAATGTCTTTGCTGTTAATCTTCTGAACCAGCAGTTTCTTCTACCAGATAAATGCTGCCTCACCTTGTTGGCCAGCAGGATGCAGGGGATGGCCTTTCCATTGGGCAACGTGGCCTTGTTGTCCAGGTCCTGTTTCCAGTGGCGACACCGGAGGAAACTGGATGAGCTGGTGACGTCAAACATCACGACACAACCCAGAGCACCTTTATAATAGATCCTGGTCATGGATATGAACCGCTCCTGACCTGGAGAGAGGACACAAACCATTATCAGCATCCATCATCCATCTATCGTCCATCCGTCCATCCATCCATCCATCCATCCATTTATCTGTCCATCCATCCATCTGTACATCATAAATCATGGTTTACCTGATATATCCCACATTTGCAGTCTGACTTTTTCTTTATCCGACCAGTGCAGCACCTTCACATGAAAATCCACTTGAAACATAATAAAAAGCAGAAGTGAAGTGGGAACAATTAAACAGAAGTAATGACTGATAACAATCAGTAGATCCATTTTACATAGACTGTCTAAAATAGGAAAAAAGGACAATTGACAATTCAACCTCTGACAATACAGAAGCTCTGGCACGGTTAGGGTTAACCCAAAGTGTAACCCTAAGCACTAACCCTAAATATAACCTCTACCCCTAAATATAACCCCTAACCCTAACTGTAACCACTAACCCCTAACCCTAACTGTAAACACTAACCCCAAATATAACCCCTAACCCTAACTGTAACCCCTAACCCTAACCTTTAACCCTAAACCCTAACCCTCACAAGGTAAGTCACAAAGAGATGACCTTGAAAGATTCCTTTCTGGATACATGTTTTAAACATTTTCTACAGGTCCCAGTTTTACTTTTTCTAAAGTCGTTGATCCTGTTCTAACATGACTATCGTTATATTCAGCTGATGCTGAAGCAGATAAAGCAGCTCAGGGTGTCATTTGCCAGAAAATGTTTGTTCAACTTTTTTTTTTTTGTCACCTGCATCGTTTTCATTGTTTAAACTTTTTTGCTATGAGCTAACATTAGCATACTAACATGCTCATAATCACAACATTGACATACTCATGTATCAGCCTTATTTTTAACAACTGTTTTAATGTAGCATGTTAGCATTCTAAGGTTTGCAGTAAAAACTGGTTTCTCAGGTATGCAGGCACACACACACACACACACACACACACACACACACACACACACACACACACACACACACACACACACACACACACACACACACACACACACACTATGATCCATACAGTCACATTGGTCTATAAACTGCAGCAGTTTGTACCTCCGACTGTCATCTTGTACGACTTGTTGAACTGTCCGTTGACGTATCGATGCACAAAAGAAGATTTTCCAACATTTCCATCACCAACAATCAGTATTTTCATGCAGTGCTCGGTCATCATTCTCTTCCGTCTCACAGCAACATATGAGGAGTGTCTCTTAAAGAATGTCAGCTCGAAGTTCAAACCTCGTGTCCTGACTATGTTTTATGAGGCAAACAGGTGAAGCTGTTTCCTGCTACACAACAAAAACTTCAGCGTAACCCAGCTGGATTTTATTCAGCTGAGCCTCAGTCTATTTATCTGAGCCTCAGTCTTTCAGTTTTAACTTAAACACTCACTTTAAATTGAAATCTCCCAAACCCAAAATGATCGTCACAATCCTTTTTTTCTCCTTTTTCTTTTTTTGTCTGTGCAGCTCAGCTCTGATCGAACAGTTTCACTTTCTTACAGGAAGTTGTGAAACTATAAATGGTAGAGTGTCACAAACCCCCCTTCCTGCAGAAGCTGATGAATCTGTGCAGACTGTGGTTAATCATTGTTTGTCTCTGCTGTTGAAATCAGCTGTCAGACACACACACACACACACACACACACACACACACACACACACACACACACACACACACACACACACACACACACACACACACACACACACACACACACAGAAAATGATGATTGATTTATGCCAATCATGATTTCAAATGCTGAAACATCTGTCTGATGTGTTTCAGCAACCATTTCTTCAAATACATTGATAAGTTAATTGACAGATAAATCAGCAACTATTCTGATAACTGAATAATCACTAATTTAAGTACTTTTTAAGCAAAGATGAACACCTGTTGGTTTCTACTTCTCCTTTTTTGTGGAACATGATGATAAACTGAATATCTTCAGACTGTTAGACACAAAGAGATGTTTAAAGATGTAACTCTGGACTGTGGAAAGTTTCCACAGGAGCAATTTTTTTACTGTTTTTTGAACTTTCTGGAGACTTTTAGACTTCTAATTTCAGGGATCAACAGGTCAAACATGTTGGGAAGCACCGACTTTTTTATTTGATTTTTTATATTTTTCAACAAAGATCATGTTTGGATGCTAACAGCCTAATCAACTAAGAAGAATTGTGTCTTGATATGGTTTCTAAACCATTAAGAACTTGTCAGTGAGTCACATTGCTGTTCTGGTGACGTCATCAGGAAGACTTGTGTTATTTACTTTAGAACCGGTTTTCACTCTCCAGAGAGTAATTCTGTGTAAGATATAAATCTATTGGAACTAGATGTACAGACAATCCTCCTTGTCTGTCCTTGTCCACTTCAAAATAAAAATGTTGATATTAACTGATTCTATAGAACCTCTACAGAATGTTTCTAAATATTCCTCATGTTCTGCAATATCTGTGTGAGATAATTTTTAAATATCTTCTTCCACCTTGACCTTCACACACTTCTTTCTCCTCACTACACATAGAACTGCAATGACCTCTTCCTTCTCCATCACAACTGTTCCCCTCATTCTCATTTCTATCAACTCTGTTTCAGTCCTCATCTCGATCTGTCCCATTAACGTCTCATTTCATTTACATATCATTTTGACACTCTCAAACTTTTACTGGTCAGTAACTGTCGACAGTTTCCTGACTGGTGCTGATTTATTTTTCCGATTTTCACATTCACCAATAACTTCAAATCTTCGATTCGAACAAAAATCCAAGCCCAGGAAAACAAACCAAACTCCCCCAAATTTAAATTCAATTGATCTAAATATTGATTTAATAATATTTTATGTTTTTTAAAAGGTCAATATATGTTTATAATTACATCAGCTTATCAGATAAATTGTCATTTTAATCCCTAAACTAGGACAAAACTTCAAACTTTTCGGTTTTGTAAGTTTGTTTCTGTTTCCAGTTGTTTTTCCATTAGATGGTTTATACAGACAAATTAAATTCCATTTGATTCCAATTGATTGTGCAATCGAACATTTTAGTGTAATACAGCTGTGATGAATCACTGTTGAAGAATGCATCAACAGTGATTATCTTTGGGTTTGAACATAGTGTGCAGCAGGAAATAGCTTCAACAGGTTCAACCCTGGAAGCAGGATTGAAGAATAAAACCAAACTTCTTTATTTCATGCTCACCTCAGTGACTGAATTTTCCACAGCTGTTTCCTGTACTGTGACCAGAAGTGAAGGCAGGAGTTGTGTGTGTTTGCTGTGTTTGCCTGACACCTGCTGCTCTTCTTGTAAACTGCAACTTCCACACATGACAACAACAAACCGGTTTATTGATCCTATCAACAGGAAACATGTTGGTTCTAAAGGTTCAGATGAACACAAAAGATAAAAGTGACTCAGCTGAGAATCACAGGTTTGAACAAAAAAAAAAAAGCATCCTTTTTTCATGTTCTTTTACTACAGTCAGGATTTTATGTGTAATGTACATTTAAATATGTCTGTTAATGCCTTTATTCTGAAAAGGTCAGACTAAATAAAACAAAATCTTTTGTCTGTCTCTGTCCTTTTGAAATTATGTTTTTTGTCATTTTCCTTCAAACTTCATAAAAACCTGTTGATTCCTTATTATATAACAACAGGATAATAATGAAAACACCACTGTCATAACAGAAGGACATTTTACAGACTGAACATATATACTACTAGTTTTTATGGTAAAGTATGATAATGATAACATATTTAAATTCTCAGTAAATCTGTGTCATGATTCTGTCACTGTCCTGTCTACTTCCTGTTTTATTTTGTTATGTCTTCTTTTCGTGTTATCTTGACTTCCTGTGTTTCTCTGCCTTTGTTTTGTCTCACCTGTCTCAGTTTGTAATCAGTCAGTCTCTGTCTATTTTAGTAGTGATTTCAGTCTCTTTTTCACAGATCATCCAAATAACACCTGCTTGTGTCCTTTCAAAATAAAACACTTCTGTGGTTTAATTCCAAAGAATTAACTTGATAGCTTCTGCGTTAAAAGTAAAATAATAAATCCTAAGTCAACACTTCATACAACAGCACTGTTTAGTGTTCACACTAAATTTATGCAAAGTATTTTAAATGTACAACAACCTAGTTCTAGAAAAATCATGATAGCAATGCAGGGCTGGAGACACAAAACTCAACAACTTCAATACTCAAGGCAGAAAATATATAATATACCCATACAATTTATTTGTGAGAGCCTTAATGAACAATGAACAAAGAATGTTTATTTTGGACATTACCTAAACCCCAACAAAATCTAACATAAGATTAACCTGATGTCACTTACATCCTCTTGGAAATGATCACAGATATCCCGATGCAGCCAGCCTGAGTGTAGTAGGCCTAGTTACTGTTGAAACTTTGACCTTTTGACCTGCAGGATAGCAGCAAAAAAACTACTAAAGGTGTTTCCTACAAGCGTGATTTTCAGTTTTGTCCAATGATGCCAATGGTTTCCTCCAATTTGAGTTAACTCTGGTTGTCATGACAACGGAATATTCAATTCAAAATTACAACAAACTTCAACTGCAGCAGTTTGGATTATTAATCATCTTTTATGTGGTTTCAGCTTCAAAAGGTGAGTTCACTGTCACATTATCTCCTCTGAAAAAAGCCATCATAACTCAGAGCTGCAGCAGCAGATTCTTTTCACAAAAAGAGCAGAAATTTAGCTTTGGATCTGACAGGAGGCACTAGATGCTCCTGTTGAGTCCAGAGTGTGTAGAGAAGCTTCAGTCTGGATCCTTCTTTTCTTCAGAAAATAATTCCTCAGATAAATTTTCATCTCCAACGTCTGAAGATGATTCAGAGTAAATGTGAAGTCAATGAATAAAATCCCTACAACTAGTTACTTCAAATATGATGTGTGAAAATAACAAAACAATCTGTCATCCCCCACTACATTTGGTGTATAATCAGAGCAGCAGTTTGAGTCTAAACCTGCTCTCAGAGGATAAATAAACTGATAGAAATGTGGGAATGTGACGTGGCGCCTGTCCTGATGTTTCCTCCTGCAGATCTCCTGTCCAACAACAGATGTTGTCCATGTGTCTGAAACTCCGCCTCCTCCTCCTCCTGCTCCTCCCTCTGACCTCCGCTGACCTGGATGAGGAGGAGGTGGTGGTGGAGGTGATAGTGGACAGATCTCCCTGCAGCAGCACCTGTGGCCTCGGAGTCAGGAGTCAAACTCTGTGTTTAGTGAAGGACGGGAGGACGGCGATGGAAGAAGACGAGACACGGAGAAACGGGACAGAGGTGACAATTCACACTGATTCAGATTTGACAACAATCATTGTGATTATTCGTCATTAATCATATTCAATAGTCATTGTGTTTATTAACAATCATGTATAATAATCATGATGCCTGAATCAATATATTGATGCCTGAATATAGTTACAATCAGATTAAAAAATATATTATTTGTGTTTTTTGCTTTCAATCTAATGCTAAATTAAGTAGTAACTATATACTAACTACTATGCTATAACTACACTAACTATTATACTATAACTAAGAATAACATAACTATTAACATGACTAATAGTTATAACTATATACTACCTACTATACTATAACTAGTAACTATAACTATATACTAACTACTATACTATAACTAGTAACTATAACTATATAATAAATACTATACTATAACTAGTAACTATAACTATATACTAACTACTATAGTATAACTAGTAACTATAACTATATAATAAATACTATACTATAACTAGTAACTATAACTATATACTAACTACTATACTATAACTAGTAACTATAACTATATAATAAATACTATACTATAACTAGTAACTATAACTATATACTAACTACTATAGTATAACTAGTAACTATAACTATATACTAACTACTATCCTATAACTAGAGACCAACTAGAACAGGGGTCAATCAAACAGTCTGTGTCCACTACTTTTGTTTCTCTTTGTAAAGTCATCCAGTGAATTGGACCCTTTGGTTCTTACTGGTGGAATTCATTCATCAGTAGTGGTTCTTATTGACGCTCAGATGAACTTTGCACTTTGATCATTTGAAGACAGTCTGGCCTTTAAATTTTGATAATTAACAGCTTTGCTGTTCACTTTTGATCACTGACCAGTGACCCACAGCATCTGAATCACCTCCTGTGTTCGAATAGCCTTAGCTGGACCTCCATGTTTCTTCTTTAAACTCACTTTAACAAACCAGCATTGGGGGTAGAATGTATATGTTATCTCTGCTGCAGGGGGAACGGTTTGATGATGTGAATTCACAACGGACGTTAAGGGGTTAATAATCATGTTTAATAATTATCATATTTAACAATCATCATGTTTAATGACCATAATCACCATGCCTTTGAGTTGGTCAGGTGTCCCAGCAGTGTAGAGTGGAGGTGCTGAGGTGTGTGGCGTCCTGGTCTTGTGGATTAACGACCATCACTGTGACATCAGGACAGAGAGCAGAACTGGACTGTGTGGGTGAAGTCATGGAGGTGATGGGGAGGTTCTCCTGGAGGTGAGAGGCAGAGACATCCATAGACCATAAAGCAGATAATCCATAGATTCACCTGAAGCTGCTGCTTGATGAGCCATGTCTGTACACGGTGGTCATGTTGTGTTGATCTGTTAATTCCCTCAGAGCATCATGGTGGACAAACTATTAAATAACCACAACTTACACAACTAACAAAATGACTAATAACACGACTAATAACATCACTAATAATAACTCACAACATGACTAATAATATAATAAATAATGATTAACATGACTAACAACATTACTAATACCATGACTAACAACATGATTAACAACATGACTAATAACATGACTAACAGCATGATTAATACCATGAGGAAAAACATAACTAACACGATGACCAATAACATGACTAATAACATGATTCATAACATGAACAATAAAATGACTAACATGACTAATAATATGACTAACAAATGACTAACAACAAGACTAATAACATGACCAATAACATGACTAACATGAGTAATAACATGAGTAACAACATGACTAATAACATGACTAACAACATGACTAATAACATGACTAACAACATGATTAACAACATGACTAATAATATGATTAACAACATGATTAACAACATGACTAATAACATGACTAACAACATGATTAACAACATGACTAATAATATGATTAACAACATGATTAACAACATGACTAATAACATGACTAACAACATGATTAACAACATGACTAATAACATGACTAACAACATGATTAACAACATGACTAATAACATGACTAACAACATGATTAACAACATGACTAATAACATGACTAACAACATGATTAACAACATGACTAATAACATGACTAACAACATGATTAACAACATGACTAATAATATGACTAATGTACATGATTAATACCATAACTAATAACATGACTAACAACATGATTAACAACATGACTAATAACATGACTAACAACATGATTACCAACATGACTAATAACATGACTAACAACATGATTAACAACATGACTAATAACATGACTAACAACATGATTAACAACATGACTAATAACATGACTAATGTACATGATTAATACCATAACTAATAGCATGACTAACAACATGATTAACAACATGACTAATAACATGACTAATAACATGACTAACAACATGATTAACAACATGACTAATAATATGACTAACAACATGATTATCAACATGACTAATAACATGACTAACAACATGATTAGCAACATGACTAATAACACGACTAACAACATGATTAACAACATGACTAATAATATGACTAACAACATGATTAATACCATAACTAATAACATGACTAACAACATGATTAGCAACATGACTAATAACATGACTAACAACATGATTAATACCATAACTAATAACATAACTAAGAACATGATTAACAACATGACTAATAACATGACTAACAACATGACTAATAACATGACTAACAACATGATTAATATCATAACTAATAACATGACTAACAACATGATTAACAACATGACTAATAACATGACTAACAACATGATTAACAACATGACTAATAACATGACTAACAACATGATTAACAATATGACTAACAACATGATTAACAACATGATCAACAACATGATTAACAACATGACTAATAACATGACTAACAACATGATTAACAACATGACTAATAATATGACTAACAACATGATTAACAACATGACTAATAATATGATTAACAACATGATTATCAACATGACTAATAACATGACTAACAACATGATCAGCAACATGACTAATAACACGACTAACAACATGATTAACAACATGACTAATAACATGACTAACAACATGATTAACAACATGACTAATAACATGACTAATGTACATGATTAATACCATAACTAATAACATGACTAACAACATGATTAACAACATGACTAATAATATGACTAACAACATGATTAATACCATAACTAATAACATGACTAACAACATGATTAGCAACATGACTAATAACATGACTAACAACATGATTAACAACATGACTAATAACATGACTAACAACATGATTAACAACATGACTAATAATATGACTAACAACATGATTAATATCATAACTAATAACATGACTAACAACATGATTAACAACATGACTAATAACATGACTAATGTACAGGATTAATACCATAACTAATAACATGACTAACAACATGATTAACAACATGATTAATAACATGACTAATAACATGACTAACAACATGATTAACAACATGACTAATAATATGATTAACAACATGATTATCAACATGACTAATAACATGACTAACAACATGATTAGCAACATGACTAATAACACGACTAACAACATGATTAACAACATGACTAATAACATGACTAATGTACATGATTAATACCATAACTAATAACATGACTAACAACATGATTAACAACATGACTAATAATATGACTAACAACATGATTAATACCATAACTAATAACATGACTAACAACATGATTAGCAACATGACTAATAACATGATTAATACCATAACTAATAACATGACTAACAACATGATTAACAACATGACTAATAACATGACTAACAACATGATTAACAACATGACTAATAACATGACTAACAACATGATTAATATCATAACTAATAACATGACTAACAACATGATTAGCAACATGACTAATAACATGATTAATACCATAACTAATAACATGACTAACAACATGATTAACAACATGACTAATAACATGACTAACAACATGATTAACAACATGACTAATAACATGACTAACAACATGATTAACAACATGACTAATAACATGACTAACAACATGATTAATATCATAACTAATAACATGACTAACAACATGATTAACAACATGACTAACAACATGATTAACAACATGATCAACAACATGATTAACAACATGACTAATAACATGACTAACAACATGATTAATACCATAACTAATAACATGACTAACAACATAATTAACAACATGACTAACAACATGATTAACAACATGATCAACAACATGATTAACAACATGACTAATAACATGACTAACAACATGATTAATACCATAACTAATAACATGACTAACAACATGATTAACAACATGACTAATAACATGACTAGCAACATGATTGATACCATAACTAATAACATGACTAACAACATGATTAACAACATGACTAATAACATGACTAACAACATTATTAATACCATAACTCATAACATGGCTAACAACATGATTAACAACATGACTAACAACATGATTAATACCATAACTAATAACATGGCTAACAACATGATTAACAACATAACTAATAACATGACTAATAACATGACTAACAACATGATTAATACCATAACTAATAACATGGCTAACAACATGATTAACAACATAACTAATAACATGACTAATAACATGACTAACAAAATGATTAATACCATAACTAATAACATGGCTAACAACATGATTAACAACATAACTAATAACATGACTAATAACATGACTAACAACATGACTAATAACATGACTAACAACATGATTAATATCATAACTAATAACATGACTAACAACATGATTAACAACATGACTAATAACATGACTAACAACATGATTAACAACATGACTAATAACATGACTAACAACATGATTAACAATATGACTAACAACATGATTAACAACATGATCAACAACATGATTAACAACATGACTAATAACATGACTAACAACATGATTAACAACATGACTAATAATATGACTAACAACATGATTAACAACATGACTAATAATATGATTAACAACATGATTATCAACATGACTAATAACATGACTAACAACATGATCAGCAACATGACTAATAACACGACTAACAACATGATTAACAACATGACTAATAACATGACTAACAACATGATTAACAACATGACTAATAACATGACTAATGTACATGATTAATACCATAACTAATAACATGACTAACAACATGATTAACAACATGACTAATAATATGACTAACAACATGATTAATACCATAACTAATAACATGACTAACAACATGATTAGCAACATGACTAATAACATGACTAACAACATGATTAACAACATGACTAATAACATGACTAACAACATGATTAACAACATGACTAATAATATGACTAACAACATGATTAATACCATAACTAATAACATGACTAACAACATGATTAGCAACATGACTAATAACATGATTAATACCATAACTAATAACATGACTAACAACATGATTAACAACATGACTAATAACATGACTAACAACATGATTAACAACATGACTAATAACATGACTAACAACATGATTAATATCATAACTAATAACATGACTAACAACATGATTAGCAACATGACTAATAACATGATTAATACCATAACTAATAACATGACTAACAACATGATTAACAACATGACTAATAACATGACTAACAACATGATTAACAACATGACTAATAACATGACTAACAACATGATTAACAACATGACTAATAACATGACTAACAACATGATTAATATCATAACTAATAACATGACTAACAACATGATTAACAACATGACTAACAACATGATTAACAACATGATCAACAACATGATTAACAACATGACTAATAACATGACTAACAACATGATTAATACCATAACTAATAACATGACTAACAACATAATTAACAACATGACTAACAACATGATTAACAACATGATCAACAACATGATTAACAACATGACTAATAACATGACTAACAACATGATTAATACCATAACTAATAACATGACTAACAACATGATTAACAACATGACTAATAACATGACTAGCAACATGATTGATACCATAACTAATAACATGACTAACAACATGATTAACAACATGACTAATAACATGACTAACAACATTATTAATACCATAACTCATAACATGGCTAACAACATGATTAACAACATGACTAACAACATGATTAATACCATAACTAATAACATGGCTAACAACATGATTAACAACATAACTAATAACATGACTAATAACATGACTAACAACATGATTAATACCATAACTAATAACATGGCTAACAACATGATTAACAACATAACTAATAACATGACTAATAACATGACTAACAAAATGATTAATACCATAACTAATAACATGGCTAACAACATGATTAACAACATAACTAATAACATGACTAATAACATGACTAACAACATGATTAATAACATGTAAAACAAACCAAACCTCTTGCAAATCAGTCACAATTACAGTAAATTATGAGCATTTTTATCGGCACAAATCACTTCATTGTTGTTAGAGAACCAGATTACAAATGGAGCTGGACCTTCCCAACATGGCTGCTGATGAGGGACGTTGGTACCTTGCCCTGAATGGAAGGCAAGAGGAGGAGAAATCCACTTCAACCTCTGTCATTCACTCACTCAAACTAAACTAACTGTGGATCCAACCTTTCTTTTTGAGTCCAGTGAGTGTTAGTGTGACTGTGTTGTGGTCAGGGTGTCATGGCGTCACGCTCCAGGAATTATCACCTCTGACGACTCCCTGTTTACTCACTGGGACAATCCACTACTGGACCGCCTGGTTCTGGATCCTGTCAGGGAGGAGGATGCAGGTGAACACACACACACACACACACACTATGATCCATACAGTCACATTGGTCTATAAACTGCAGCAGTTTGTACCTCCGACTGTCATCTTGTACGACTTGTTGAACTGTCCGTTGACGTATCGATGCACAAAAGAAGATTTTCCAACATTTCCATCACCAACAATCAGTATTTTCATGCAGTGCTCGGTCATCATTCTCTTCCGTCTCACAGCAACATAAGAGGAGTGTCTCTTAAAGAATGTCAGCTCGAAGTTCAAACCTTGTGGACACCATGGATTATTCTTTTGAATTCATGCAGTGGCATCATTTCAATTAAAACCAGGGAGAATGTCCTTCTAGAGTTATGATAAAAAAAGTAAATTTAAATGCAGCAGTTTGGTAAGATTTGAGAGCAGAATCAAGAAGCTATAGACTATCAATAATCACTATTAATCCATAATATCAGCTATAGAATATGGATAATCACTATTAATATATATCAGCCTTTAAATTAAGATACTAACCAATCACTAATTAATCACATTTTTATCTGTTCTAAATGTAACTTAAAGGGATATCTTTCCAGTTTTTAACTCTCTTAACATGTTAGTGGACAAACCTGCTTCAGTCAATTATCTGTTTATGATTATTGAAACAATAAGAAATAGTCTCAATAACCCAAAAAATATCTGTATCATAAAATCTGTTGAACCCAAACCAAAACCAGTTTCAGTCATATCTAAATATCTATGCTAAATTTAACATTTCCTGAATAATATGAGTCCTACCAACACAACGTAGAGTCACACTTGTAAATGCAGTGATACACAACCAGGACTCTGGACACATGTGGGAAGTTTTCTACTCATGTTTAACATAAAATTAATTTAACTTTAAAAGCCCTAATTTCAGTTTTTTTCAGTCACTTTGGTGCATTTCTCACTATCAGTATTTCCATTTGCGCAACAGTTTATGCATTTGTCAAAACAAAAAAATCTAGTAATAACCTAGTGAACAGAAAAGTCAAAATGAACAGTTCATTTCTCAAAATGCCAAGATTTCATGTCAATGAAAGTGTCGGTATCATCAAAATGAAAAAGTCCTGACACTATGTTTATGAACAAAAGTCAAATGTTTCATTATGACAGTTTACTCTGTAAATGTTTTCTAATGTAAAAAAAGCCAGATGTTGGTGACATGACCTGAAAATGCTCAAAACAGAAACTATTTAATATTTGAAAGCAACATTAAACCTCATCTGTAAAATGAGAATGTGTCTACCCTTCCTCTTGTCTTAAGGTCAGCACTGACCCATTTTAGATTTTAAATGCATAAAAGAAACACTTAAATTTGTTTATTTGCATTGGAATTATTTGACTTTGTCAGGTAACCCTAGATTAACAGAATAAAACAAAAACACTTTTTTCACAAAATTAAAAATGCTCTCGCTGAAATTATGACATTTGTGGTCTTTGAGTCAGTTTTGACCCAGTAATAAAAATAAGACAATAAAACAACAATTAGAGCTCAAACTGACGTCATCGGTGAACTGACAGCCAACACAATGACAGCCAGCTCTTCTCCCAATCATTTGAGGTTCAGGAGATTTTCATATTATTCTTGTTATCCAGTTTACCTGCATAGAAATAAAACTAAGCAGCCATGTCCAGACATGTGAGATCAGTTCAGCAGAGAGTTGGTGTCTTACAGAGTTCATATCTCCAAATTACAGGAAGTGATAAAAAGCCAATTATCCTCAACCAAAGCAAAAATAAAGGAGGAGTGGACAACCTGGACAAGCTGACTGTCACCTACCCCTGTCATTGAATGACCAGGAGATAGCCTATAGTTTTAATGTTTATAGCATCTTTGATGTGTCTGCATATGATCCATTTGTTTTGTGGAGTCACATTCACCAAGAGAAGAACTTAACCCCCCTAAAAAGCAAGAGGAGAATGTTTCTTGAGGAGTGGTGAACGTCCCATGTCATGACAATAGGACCGAACAGGTGCTCCCAGACCCAGATGCAGCTCTCCTAGCATCTGTCCACACCACCAGTGACAGAAAGATCATCAGCAGCATCAACACCAACCACAGCAGCTACAGCTACAACTACCTGATTCTAAATGACAAAGGTGTCCGGTTTGTCCAGCAGTAAGGACAGAAATACAAACGGATTCAAATGCAAGAAAAATATCTCTACAGAACAAACCAAAACTGTCACTTTTTACCACAAATGGATCTAAACATACACACACACAGGTCTTGCACACAGTCTTTCACTCTGATTTTGTTAGTTAATGTTGGAACTAGTTATGTTTTTCTATTGGTTTGATCTTCTTGATTGGGTCTGTTTGTGTCAGGCCCAGAATGAACTGAGGACTCAGACGCAGAAAAGTCAGGTTCATGAAGTTTTATTTTCCCAAGCTGCAGAGAACGGCTGCTATGAAAATTACAACAAAAAAACTATACTCTCCAAACTAAGTACTACGTCTAACTGAGGATCCTAACTACTCTCACTCTACCAACACTTAAAACTAAACTAGAAAGAAAAACTCTTCAAAGTGGGAAGGAATAACTAATAAAAAAAATAAATAAATAAAAACTCACTCACTGAGGAGGAGAAAAACACTCTGACTTTCTACGAATAAATGATCTAAATATCCTATACCCTTAACTAGAAACAAAAGAAAATCCCGAAGGATGAAAAACTACCAAATAATAATAAACAAGAACAGAAAACAATTCCTCAGACAAAAAGGGCTATAAAACGCTCACATGGCTAAATCTGAAAAAGAGAGAGTTAGACTTTCAAAATAAAACAGGAAATGTACACAAGATAAAAACCCAGACAAGACAACCTCACCACTGTTTGTTTGACCTTGTGAATCTATAATTCATAGTGTGACTTGTTTTGATCTTCATTTATTGTTTGTATCAAAGTTCTATTGTTGAAAAAATACTTTTTAGCTTTTTTTTTTTTTTTTAGTAAATAAATATTGGTTGGAAATCACCCGTAACACCATATATGTTATTATAGATAATAATAACATTTATTTATTCAAGAGATGTGTTCTAGTACCCCTCGGGAATAATCTGATAAAACAACAACCTTTAATTTATATTTATGATTCTCTTGAGGTTCATTTTACCACTTTTTAAAATTGAATTTGAGGGGTAAACTGATAAAAAAAAGGCCTAGAGACAAACACCAAAAAATATTTAAAACAATATTTTCCTAGTTAATGAAGCCTAACAATGTAAACAAGAGATGAGAAAAAAATTGGTTGATAAGTTGTTTTTAGTGTATTTTACAGCTGATTTAAAACTATTCAAAACCGACCCATTAAGATGGGAGATAGTAGCAGCAAACTAAGACAAGAGGAAGGCTACTGTAGTGACGGTATGGAGAGTGCTGACCTTTAATGTCTGTCCATGTTCCTGTCAGGGACGTATCGCTGTGACGTGCAGGACGCCGCCTTCCGCAGGGTGAAGCGAGTCTACTGGGGGGTCCGGGTCCTGCCTGAAGGGATCCTGAACCTAGACTATGAGGGCTCTGTGGCCCAGTGGGAGTCTGAGGGGAACCAGCAGAACCAGACAGTGCTGGAACACATCGACTACAGGACAACTCTGATTTACACGGTACACACGCCTAATTTACACAGTACACATGCCACTATACAGAGGTTTTTAGGTGTTGTGAGCTGCAACAAATTGACCTGTGTGACCCTACAGGTTCTGATCAGTCTGACACTGGCATGCATCACAGCTGGAACCATCCTGCTGCTGATCCACCAATCAGTGAGTAGGAGCCACCCAGGACCAGCCCCCAGGTCTGTGTAGAGTCCAACAAGTTCCATTAAAGGTTCAGTCTTAGGGAGATTGTCTCTTTCATGGCTTTATTTGTGTTCAATAACATTTATCACTGTTAGTGAGAATCTTTCAGGGCTAGAAGAAATAAATATTTACAGTTTTGATCAGTAAATGTTTTGTAAAGCAGGAGATAACAATGTGAGGGTCAAGAATGGGGGATGTTGCCTTGCTGTTGGACACAGTAAAGCCATCTCTGATTTGTGATGTTTGGGCTGAACAAATAAAACTGACTTAACTTGACTAGGCTTGACTTCACCTGCTTAAAAAACTAAATATTGTTCAGGTACTAAATGTTTGAATGGAAATGCAACAGTTGACTGACTGAATATGGAATCACCGAGACATCATGCTGTTGAAATTGTATATTTTTATGATGTTATCTGATTTGATAGTGGATTAATCTATTGATTATTTAAACTATTAATCAGTTAGTTGTTTGGTTCATAAAATGGTGTAAAATATCAATCAGTGTTTATTAAAGCTGAACCTAAACCTTCAACCTAAAATGTATTTTTTTGTCCAGACCATCAGTCCACAAGCCAAAGATCATCAGTTTACTATTATAGAAGACTGAGGTTGTTTTCACACTTAACCAAGTGGACTCAGTTCGCTTGTGGAGCTGAAAGTTGCAACATTGCTGTATTTATCACTTGATTCAGTTCTGCGGGAGCTTTTCATTTGTTTGTTCGTCTTCTCCCACTTATCCAGAATTGGGTTATGGGGGCAGCAGATTCAGCAGAGAAGCCCAGACTTCCCTCTCCCTGGCCACTTTGTCTAGCTCTTCTAGGGGGACCCCAAGGTGTTCCCAGGCCAGCCCGAGAGACATAGTCTCTCCAGTGTGTCCTGGATCTTCCCCGAGCCACCTCAACTGGCTCCTCTCGATGTGGAGGAGCAGCGGTTCTACTCTGAGCTCCTCGTGGATGAGTGAGCTTCTCACCCTCTCTAAGGGAGAGCCCAGTCACCCTGTGAAGGAAACTCATTTTGGCCGCTTGTACTCGTGTTCTCATTCTTTCGGTCACTATCCAAAGCTCATGACCATATGTGAGGGTAGGAACATGGATTGACTGGTAAATCCTTTTGGCTCAGCTCCTTCTTCACCATGACAGACCGATGCAGGGCCTGCATCACTGCAGATGCTGCACCGATCCACCTGTCAATCTCCCTCCATCCCCCCCTTACTTGTGAACAAGACCCAGAGATACTTGAACTCCTCCACTTAAGGCAGGATCTCAACCCCGACCCGGCTGAGACCCCTTTTCTGGCTGAGACCCATGGCCTCAGATTTGGAGGTGTTGATCCTCTTCCCAGATGCTTCACACTTGGCTGTGAACTGCCCCAGCAAGAGCGATTAAGCCAACAAGACCAGATCATCTGCAAATAGCAGTGACCCAATCATGCCCGCAGCCCCTCAATGCCTTGGCAGTCGAACTCCACCTTCCAGGGCTGCGCTAAGGGTATAGAGCTGGTCCACAGTTCCATGACCAGGATGAAAACCACACTGCTCCTTCTGAATTGAATAGTTTCGACTATCTTATGGACCCTCCTCTCCAGGACCCTTGAATAGACCTTCCCAGTGAGGCTGAGGAGTGTCATCTCCCTGTAGATCACAGATTTGAAGAGGCACACCCCCCGATGATCACGCAATGTTGCAGAGATGTGTCAACCAAGACAGCTTTGCCACCGAGGAGCTTTTTACAGTAACTACCTTGATCTCAGACCCAGAGATAGGCAAGTCCACCACTGGCTAACCAAACTCTGCTTCTTCAACAAAAGATGGGATTGAAGAGGTCTTTGAAGTATACCACCCAACGACCCAGAATTGAGAGAGAGTTGAGGTCCTGAGCTGCCAGATGGTGGTCCAGAACTTACTTAAAGCCATTTGAAGGTGATTCTCTATGGCCTCACCGAACTCCTCCCATGCCCCAAATTTTTACCCAGCAATCGCCAAGGCCGCATTCCGCTTGGCACGCCGATACCTATCAGCTGCTTCGGGAGTCCCACAGGCCAAGAAAGTTTAGTAGGACCCTATGATGAATGGAATAAGGTCCACTTGGACTCAATATCCCCCTGCCTACCCCGGGACTTGAGTGAAGCTCTCCACTCAAGTTGGAGCTCTTTCTGACAGGAGATTCAGCCAGATGTTCCCAAGTCTAATGACACGACAATGAAGTTGATCATCGAACAGCGTTCTGGTGCCAATGGCACATGTGGACACCCTTATGTTTGAACATGGTGTTTGTTAGTGATGGGTCCGGCAACACCGATGCGTCGGCGCATGCGTCGAGCTCATAGAGCGAAACCCCGTGTCGGTGCGTGTATCACTTTAACAAAGTCACATGACCGATACCGAAACTGCGAATCTGTCATGGGACGTATCTGCCAACTGAATCTCGTAATAGTGCATCAAGAATTATGGAGCCTCAATCGAAAAGAAAGGTTTCCGCCGTGTGGGACCAATTTGATGTCGTATCGACAAATAATAATTTGTTTTCCTTGTTTCATCCTGTTCCTCTCAGAGTTTCCACTTGATCTAACGTATCTGAATTCAAATTCATTTCAAAGTGACTCTTCGTTCACTATTGATATTTTTTCTGCAGGTTAAATGTCACATTTGTTCGACAGAGTTGTCTTATTTAAACAAATCTACCTCCTCAATGCTGAGGCATTATAGGGCCAGGCATGAAAATGAAGTGACAGATACACCCAGGATAAACTCAGGTATACAGCCATTCTACAACTTACTCACAGTTGCTTTATTGATAATTAATTCATATTAATTTATTCTTTACGTAGTTTTTTTAGGAATTAGGGGGCAATTGATTGTTTATCCAGTGGGTGGCGCTGTGTGATCATTGTACGCGACTTATAGTCCGGAAAATACGGTATCTATTATATAGTAGGGAAATATAGAGGGAAATGTTGCAAGGACCCAGGATCCATTGAGATACTGGGAGAACCAGAAACCATTTATCCAAACCTCTGCCAGTTGGCATTAGAGTTCCTCTGTATTCCAGCCTCATCTGTGCCGTGCGAGCGGGTGTTTTCGACTGCCAGAGAAGTGATTTCAAAGAAGCGCAACAGACTAAACTATAAAACATTGGAAAAACTTATTATTTTGAATACAAATTTGTAAACAAAAAAAAAAAATCCCAGTCCACAAGCATCCTCATTCACAACATGTTCACTCAAAGTTTGACATTATGATACATGTTCACATTACTTATTGACTATCAAAATGATCAGATATTTTAAATGTTAATGAAGATATGAAATAATACAATTACTTGAATTATATTATTGTATATACTAGCTCATCAAATCAGTGTCAGTTGAGTGTCAACTAGGTTGCCTGTAGGGATTTTTAAGGTCCAGCAGGTGTCAGTATTCAGCGACACAGTATCGACACAGTATCAATACAGTTTGGCAATGTGTCAAAACGCTTCATGACGCCTCATCTACCCATCACTAGTGTTTGTTATGGACAATCCATGATGAGCACAGAAGTCCAACAATGAAACACCACTCGGGTTCAGATCAAGGGGGCTGTTCCTCCCAATCACTCCCCTCCAGGTCACACTCTCATTGCCCACATGAGCATTGAAGTCCCCCAGGAGGAGAAGGGAGTCTCCAGAAAGAGCACCATCCGGCACCCTCTCCAAGGATTCCAAAAAGGGTGGGTACTCTGACCTGTCATTCGGCACATCAGCATAGATGAGAGTCAGTTCCTGTCCCCATACCTGAAGGCGAAGGGAGGCTGCCCTCTCTTTCACCGAGGTGAACCCTAATGTACAGGCACCGAGTCAGGGGGAAATAAGTATTCCCACCCCAGCTCTGCTGGAGAGAGAGAGTCCAACCCCTCTCGAGAAAACTGGCGAGCCCAACTATATATAGTCAGTACCTCCCAACTTTGTTCACCAGCTCAGCTTCCTTTTCCGCCAGAGAGGTGACATTCCACATCCCCAGAGCCAACTTCTGCAGTCTGGGGGGGTGGTGACCTGCATCCAGACAGGGTAACGTTGACCGAATTATGTCTTCTATCATCAGGGGGTTGTGAGCTTTCACACCTGCGCAACAAAGTGGACTATCCGAGGAAATGAACTCTGGTCCATTTAAAGCAGACCATATGAGGACAGAGCCATTAAAAAAAAGAAAATAATCAGAGAAGAGAAGCTGGAACCAGAGAATTTGGACATTTTCTTCTTAAAACATGACTCAAATAGTTGGTGATTAATGTTAATACTAATTTAATTAATTAATTGTTGCAGCTTTAAAATGTTCCCCTTCTCCACTCTTCAATTAACAGTCAAAATATTCATATTTACAAAGTAAATACAAAGTATGTATTTACAACAAACTAAAAATAAATACAGTAAATAAGCAAATATATCACTCATTTATGTTTGTTTTAGAACTAAATGTGAAACTATGAACTATTTATTGTTTGTTAACACTTCAAGTAAAGTCCAGAGAAGTGCAGATATGAGCTTTAACACTCATGAAGTTGAGTCTGTGAGGTGTCATCCTATTGTTTGCCAGGAGGAGGCAGCGTTACTTCATGTGACGATTACGGAGAACAATAAATGAATTATTGAATACATACATGAAACCAACATGAAACCAACATGAAACCAACATGAAGCCAACATGAAATGAAAGGTTTAATCTCCAGCTGTGGATGAAGTACACAAATGCCTCACTGCTGTGAAAGTACAGATATCTGGCCTGAAAAAGAACGTTCCGCACACCTGAGTAATTATCACTGGTGGAAGTGAGATATGAGCTTTAACACTCAGGTGAAGTTGAGTCTGTGAGGTGTCATCCTGTTGTTTGCCAGGAGGAGGCAGCGTTACTTCATGTGACGATTACAGAGAACAATAAATGAATTATTGAATACATATATGAAACCAACGTAATACAAACATAAAACCAACATAAAACCAACATGAAACAAACATGAAACTAACATGAAACCAACGTAATACGAACATAAAACCAACATAAAACCAACATAAAACCAACATAAAACCAACATAAAACCAACATGAAACAAACATGAAACTAACATGAAACCAACGTAATACGAACATAAAACCAACATAAAACCAACATGAAACCAACGTAATACAAACATAAAACCAACATAAAACCAACATGAAACAAACATGAAACTAACATGACACCAACGTAATACGAACATAAAACCAACATAAAACCAACATAAAACCAACATGAAACAAACATGAAACTAACATGAAACCAACGTAATACGAACATAAAACCAACATAAAACCAACATAAAACCAACATGAAACCAACATGAAACCAACATGAAACCAACATAAAACCAACATGAAACCAACATGAAACCAACATAAAACCAACATGAAACCAACATGAAGCCAACATGAAGCCAACATGAAGCCAACATGAAATGAAATGTGTAATCTCCAGCTGTGGATGAAGTACACGAATGCCTCACTGCTGTGAAAGTACAGATATCTGGCCTGAAAAAGAACGTTCCACACACCTGAGTAATTATCACTGGTGGAAAGTAACATGTACTAAGGTACTGTACTCAAGTACAGTTCTGATCCACTTGTACATTACTTGAGTATTTCCATTTGAAATACTCCACTACATTTCAGATCGAAATATTGTACTTTCTACTCTACTGCATTTACAGCAGCTTAATTTACATTTCAGATGCAGATATTTAATAATAACACATACGAATTTGCATAAAATAAAATATTTGTACTGTTTAAATCATCATTTTTATTTTCTTAAAACAATTGTGTTATGCAGTTTTGTAGTGTCCTTAAACAATCATGTGATACACATATAATGCTGTAATTTTTCATTAATCCACCCACAGTATATAAAATTGGCATCATCAATATCAAAATATTTTTTCAGTGATATTCTAATAGTCTATAATAGTCACAGTCTGTATAATAAGAACTTTTTTTGTGAAACATATTTCTAATCATAATTATCTACTTTTACTTTATTACAAATTTCAATTTATGACTTTGGGCAACACAGTGGTGCAGGGGTTAGCGTTGTTGACTCACAGCAAGAAGGTTGCAGGTTCAAGACCTCCTTGGTCCTGGGACCTTTCTGTGTGAAGTTTGCATGTTCTCCCTGCATGGGTTTTAATTGGTGACTTTAATTCACTGTAAGTGAACGGTGTGTGTGCCCCATGATTGGCTAGTGACCATCTGGGGTGTATCCCTGCCTCTCGCTGTAACATGCTGGGATAGGCTCCAGCCAAAATGATCCAAAATGATCCATCCAAAATGACTGACTGAATTTATGACTTTTAATTTATAAGGGAGTATATTATCAATATTTCTACTTTTTACTCAAGTAAAGGATGTGAATACTTCATCCACCCCTGGTAACGTTATATTAGCATGTTTACCTCTGCTCTGTTTCTTCTTTTATTTTAATAGACATTTAAACACACCACCTGCAGGTCTAGCTGAGTGTTTTGTAAATAATCAGGTTCATTTTAAGTCATTTGCAACAAAACCAGATGTAACAAACATGTTTATCCTTATTATTATTATATTATTTTGGGAGGAGCTGAGGCAGTCTCTCCAGGGAAGTAACAGGAATGTAATTATGATGATATGTTTATACTAATACATTCATTTCCTTGTTTGACCTGTCCTGATAAGCCCAGAACAACGTCATTTCCGTCCATGTGCTTATTTACAGCCTGAGTCTGACAGCTCAAATCATTTAATCACAACTCCATTCACAGAACACAGCTGAGTCTTCAGTTCAATACTTGGTGATTTTTCATCATTAGATGATTGATGTCACAGCTGAAAGATGAGATCAGCCACTCCATCTCCAAAATGAACCTAAATTAAATGTCAGTCACATGACCTTTAATCCTGTTTCCCTTAAAAACCACTGATGAGGAATTCATATTAGAAAAGGTCAACATTTTTAAAATGTATTTGCTACTTTCGCCTAATTTATCATCACCATCATTATCAAGATCAACAACCAGTGAAATAAATGTGTTCACAGCACAGATCTGCAGCTCTGAGCAGCTCTTGTTGCTGCAGTTGATGTTTCTACTGCAAAACACAGGATCTTATCATCACAAATAGTATATATATATATATATATATATATATATATATATATATATATATATATATATATATATATGCATGATTTACACTCAAACCAACTTCAGACCTTTTTTTAAATCTTTTTTAAACAATGATTTTGTCATTTCAGAAGTTTAAAAGTGGATCAGAGATTTAAGTAATGTTGACTAATTTAATAACTTTGACAAAATGAAGTGTAGACATTTTTAAAAACTTCATCTGTGCATGATCTGAAATGCGAGTGTGACCAGGACAAGAAACATGGAAGAACCTCAGCAATGAAGGCTCCAGAGCAATTTAACTTATAGCATTGACATGTTATCATAAATATGACATTGTAACAGTTAATGAATGAGAATCACAAAGCAACATGTCTTCCCTTTAAGTTCCTTTTTGAACTTTTAGTAATGATCAGAAGAATAAACATTTTTTGAGTAAAAGCACTGATTTTAAGCAGCTGAAGGTCCAACTGCAAGGAGACGAAGATATAGACACACACAGTTAGAACTCCATAATATAATTTAAATACAATTAACTGTTTTCTGAATAATGTAGTAAAAGTTACATTTCTGCAGTTCTGTGAAACCCTGAGCTCACAGATTGTGGTGAACACAGAACAGACACAGAGACTCAAAGATTCCTATTAAAAACTCATTTATTTGTAATGTGTTTTTCCTTCTGTGCAGTTTTATAACATCTTGAGGCAGGGACGTTGTTCTCTCTGCAGTTTCTATGTTTATTATCGTTATTGTTGTTTTTTTGGTTTTATTTGTTTATACATCACATTTAACTCTTTGTTTTGGAAGCGGCTTTCTGAATATTTTATGCTTAATTATCATTAAACTCCAGAATTTAATATTTTAGTAGAAAACAACATTTCCTGTATTACGTTTTCTCTAAAGCATTTTACACTGGAGGCTTCAGACATCATCTTAGAGCCAGAAGCAGCTGCAGGACATGATCTGTTGCTGGATGAGAAGCAGAAACCAAACAATTATCAGATGGAGACTAAAAATCAGGCAAAATATCAGATTTTTACTATAATGCAGTGATTTAAGTCTCTTTGTTTAATCCCTCAGCCTTTAACACCACTTTAAAACTCTTCACTGATTCACACCCATCCTCACACAGTCATAAAATCACTGTCAATTAACCTATCAATTATTGAAACACTGATTTGATACTTGTTCCATGAAATGGTGTAAAATGTGAAACCAGAAAATAATCAGAGAAGAGAAGTTGAAAAATGACTGACTCTAATTGATTTTTAAAATAGTTGGTGATCAGTGTTGGGCAAGTTACTTCAAACCTGTAATGTATTATTTATTACTTGTTACTGTCATTTCAAAGTCATTTATTATATCACAATATTACTGTATTTAAAATGTAAGGCATTACGCTACTATTGCATTACATTTAAGTTACTCTCACCAAAATAACTAAAAACCAATGCAGTGATTTACAGTAATTTATTACTTTTAATTATATCGTGTTACTCCCAACACTATTGGCGATTAATTTAATAGTTGGAAACTAATCAATGAATCTACTAATCATTATAGCTCTAAAGGTCTGGATCTGCTGGCCTGGAATTTAAAATAAATAAATAAATAAATAAAAGAATGGTGCATTACATAGAGTGCATGTTGCCATCTCAGTAAATAAATAGCTATTGGATAAAGTTGAAGTCATTAAATGACAGCATCAATCTGTTGGTAATAGCTGGTGATTAATGTGATAGTTGGTGATTGATTTATCATTTAATTGATTAATCATTGCAGCTGTAGCTGTCATTAACTCCCATCCTCTCAACATCTCTGTCTATTGCTCATCACTCAGTTTTAGGTCAGATTAAAGTACAGTGGGACCAGATTTAAATCAGGATACAGACTTTTTGGTCTGATCTCTGATCAATGAAAACCAGATGAAGGCTTGCAGGTCCGGAGCAGAGATGATTGTTTTCCCTCTTGTCTTCAACACGAAGGGTCGTTTAGTTCAGTATGTTCATCTGCTGTTAGTTTATGACCACAGCCATGGCTTTAAAATATCAGTAGCCTGACTGAGCTTTGATGAATCTACTAACAGATTTTTAATATACCTACTTAACTCAGTCAGTTTCCTTTTGAATCAACAATATTCTTCATAAATTCTTAATTCTCTACTATATTGTAACTATACTCTAATCATAAAGAGTATAAAACCTGTTAAATATTAGATATCTTACAAAATACAATCAATTTCCACAGAGAAGAGAGAGAGAGAAATTAGAGATCATCAGCTCTGTAGACTCAGTTGTTCATATAACTGCACAGCTAATATATTGAGGCTCACATACAAAAATAAACTGCACAGATGCAGCCTGACCAGACTACTAAAAACAAAAATCAAATTTTCATTCTGGCTCAAATCTAATAACATATTAACCAGTATGGGGAAACCACAGTTTTAACACAACACTTTACAAAGTTTCCATATTGCAAAATGCCTGTCTTGCAGACACAGAACCCGCTGCTTTTAATTATAAGAGTCTCATTTATGGTCCTTAAATTGTTTCTGAGTTATGATTTTGAGGAGGCGTGTTCCTCAGGCTCAACTGAGAACCATGGATTCTGATCTGGAAATGAGACTCTGGCGACTGTGAGGTCAGACGTTCATCTTGCAGAACAGACAACAGAAACAGCAAGATAACGAGATAACAACAACTAATAGGAGAGAACACGGAACATAAACATGTTCCTCAGACTGTTATTATAGACATTTCCCTGTCTGATATTTACAAATGTAGAAAATTAAAGTGGTAAAGTGATTATGATTTACAGATACATCATCATCTTAAGTTTGGAGATCATAACAATTAGGAAAATTGTCACTGTTAGAATATATATATATATATATATACACAGAGAGAGAGAGAGAGAGAGAGAGAGAGAGAGAGAGAGAGAGAGAGAGAGATGGATAAGTTTGAAGAAGGATAACTTAGGGCAGACGACACTACTGCTGAACATTTAGGTTGAACATTCATTGACCATATCACTGAAAAACTTAGACCAGGTTTGCAGAAACTAATGAACCAGCACTTGTTGCAGGATTTCTGATGGGATCCATCTTTGATGGTTACTTCCTGCTTCCCTACAGTGCAGATGCTTTTCTGCTTTGCTTCGTCCTCTGCTGCGTCTTTTCCATTTATATTTTTGCTTTTCTCTGTGGGAGATCTCCTGGATACCTTCAATCATCGGAAATATTATTTTTCGTTGATACATTTTTATGACCTCCTCATTGAGTGTGGCCTATCAGCAGCTTGAGCCTGTGACTGTGACTGAGGAGCTCTGCTAGCCAAAACTAATTAACAGCAAAATGCCTCCCTTCTCTGATGTTGACTACCAGAAGCTCCTCCAGACAATAGCAGTAATGGAGATGAAAGTTTATTACCTTGAAGTTAACTTGGAGGTAAATGGTCAGTGTGGGAATAAAACCCCTCTTCCCATGACCCAAATCAGTGGACGGGAGCAGGCTAACAGCCAGCTAATTAGCACCACCAAGAAACAGGAGTCAGTCAGGAGTCCTCTCCTGGTGCAAAGCCAAAGCATAAAACATGTAAAGATATGTCTCTGCCCTCCGATAGAGGAAGACGGTTATTTTACTAGAGAACCGATTTGCTCCACTGTTACAAGACCCTGGCTCCCCAAAAGAAAGCTCATCCTCCAACACCAGAGGAATTTATGTGACTAAATCACATCATAAAATGCTGCAGAAAGAATTAACCAATGCACCTCAAACTGTGATAGTGGAAGATGGAGCAGTGAATGAGATAAAACACTTTTTTTAGCAAGAAAAACACCCAAGTACTCTGTTTTACCAATGACACGTATCTGATATCTCCGAGAAAATTCTGAAGATCAATATCCAACAGTCAAATCTCTTGTCATACACGAGCCTTTGATGAAACAGGACTTTATTGATCTGCTGAACAGAGTTAAATCTCTGAATCTGAAGTTAATTATTGGGCCTCTACTGATATTTAAAGGAGGAGATGTGAGATTCAGCAGGCTCATGATGCTTAACTTGCATGATGCAGCTCAACATGAGGAGTCTCCCAGAACTTCAACAGCCAAACAACCCCCACAGACCCCACCCAGCCCCACACTCTCTATGGATTCCCCACTCCTGGACATCATGGAGAGGATGAATGGCTTTGTTTCACTCCCATTCCAGCAGCCTGGAAAGAAACATCAACCTAAAGTTACAGAGCTCCCGACTTCCTCTGAAACATCTGTGAATCTGACCGATATGTGCCGGGTCTGGACAATATTGATATCAATACTGATAACCTCCAGATAAAGTCAGGAAGCTTTCTCAATCCCTGTGTTGACAAATAAAGGAAGATTGGTTAATCTGATGAGAAATAAAAAAGGATTAATTCTTTTTAATTTAAGTATTAATTCTGACAATTTATTAAGCATAGTATGTCAACATCAAAACATACCAGTGTCTCTCCGTCTTCCACAGCCAGCTGAGGAAAGCTGAAACACTGAATGTGGCCTTATTAAATGTTAGGTCTTTATGAAGGAAAACTTTTTTAATTACTGATTTTTATTATTCAACACCACCTTGGTTATATTTTCTGAACAGAAACATGGATAGACCAAGGTACCAGCGCAGTCGTTGTCAATGAGTCAAGCCCTTCAAACTTCAGGTTTATGGGAAAGAGAGGAGGGGGAGTTGCCATATTTTTAATGTTTCACTCAAATGTGATGTTATATGGACAATTTCATTTTCAATTTCAATTTCAGAGAGACAAGACACAGACATTTATAAAACTAACACAAACTCTTGGTTTGCTGTTTCTTATCTTTCTTAACACAGATCATTTTTCATATTTCACTGAATCATGAAATGAACCAGTTGTGACTGGTTATTATGAGTCAGTATAATGTTGGAAGTGAGTTGAGATGAAGAGAAAAGCAGCAAAAACTGAGACTATCATTAATCAAAGTCCTAGGATTCATCTCTGAGATGTCTGCTTTGATAATGAAATATATCGTTTGATCAGATTTCACGCTCCATGTTTACCCATCACCCTTTGGGCAGAAAACCCACCTATGGGATGTGACTGTGACTGATGTGACAGACAAACCCAGCAGCTGAGTAACTATTGGTGACTATTTGCTTTAGTTTAAAGGTAAAGGAAAATGAAACATGGTGGAGGATTGGTGCATAAATTAAGGGCACAGAGCACACACACACACACACACACACACACACACACACACACACACACACACACACACACACACATACATAAAGCTGACATGCTCCGTGACCTTTTCTAAAAGAGCTGCTCAGGTGCACCTGCTCAGTAATTGGAGCCTCAGCCTGATGTGTGAGTGGATCCTGCAGCGACGACAGAGCACATTAACTTCCACTTGAGGTCTAACATTTATATATTGGAGCTGCTGCTGAGAGCTGTGTGTGTGTGTTTGTGTATATGTGTGTGCATGTGTGTGTGTGTGTGTGTGTGTGTGTGTGCTGACATGAGTCTTTCGGACAGGTAAATATCATCTCCAGGCACTGCTGACCTTAAGGGTGACTCAGGAAGTGTGTTTTTTTTATATATTGTGTGTATGTTCTTATTAAAAATAGTGTGAAATTGTGCTGAAAGCTTTTTTTAATGCATCAGCAGCATGTTGAAGATTTTCAAAGGTTTTGGACCAACTTTCTACATCTTTCTTCAATCAAAATAAAAGCACTTGTCATTTTAACACAAATAACTCTGTGAAAATAATTGCAGCAACATTTATATTTTCAGATATTGATTTATATCCTTTTGTATAGATACATAAACAGACAAACAAACATCCTGTTGTGTTTTTACTTTAATTGCATCATGCCTGTCCCTACAACAACATCCTAAAAAAGTTTATGCTAATATTTCTGTTCTGAGTGTTCTGGGAACATAAAGAGAATGTTGGTTTAATATCTACTGAACATTAAGTTCTCAGAACCAAACATTCATCTCTGTGTTCTGCCTCTGCTATTTCTCCTTTTTTCCTGTTTGCTGTCAGGCCTTGAGCTGCCAAAGGCTAATTTGGATTTATTAATTAATTAAGCTGAACAGAGAGCATGTCATGAGAATGGTGCTTTAATTACTCATTTGCATAATTTTCTTCAATAGGGAGGTTTGCTTAATCACAGCATCTTTTGATGTGGTGATAAAATCCTCTTCATCTGGTCCTGAGTGAGGAGACAAACATCAACTCCCTGTTTCTAATTATCATCTCACACAGTGTTGCTGTGACCTCTGACCTCTAAGGTCTCTGCAGGGTCATTCTTTATATTCTGATCACGCATCAGCAGTTACTGATGCGTCAACGAAATTAGGAGATAAATGATCTGAGGATTAAAGCTTTTTTTCACTTTAGAGGTTTAATTTTGACTGTTTCTCAGACTGATGTGTTTATCCATCTGTTGAATCTAATTAAACAACATCTCAAAAAAGTAATATTCAAGCTCTGCTTACACACGACTGCTCTTATCGCCTCAGTCAGATTCTCTCATCTTATCATCTATAACCATATTTGTCTTTGATTTTGTCGACTGGCAGCTGCTATGTGACACAATTACAATTTTTTCTTCATTATTCTTTCAGTTCCACTACATTTTCAGTGCCACTTTGTTGCTTTGCCTCCACTAGAGCTACAACTAATGACTATTCTGACTAGTCAATTAACTAAATGATTAATTGATGAGTTGTTGATCTGGATCAGTGATCAAAGCTGAAGATTCAACCTAAAATGTCTTTTTTTTGTCCAGACAAACAGTCCACAACCCAAAGAAGCTGGACATATTCTTCTTAAAAATGACTCAAATCTATGAATCGGTTATTAAAATAGTTAATGTAGCTGTGTAGCTTATTATCTACACCGCCTGGTTTCAGCAGCACAACAGACTGATTCTTGTGGTTTTATTTCACCATTATATTTACTTTAATATTCATACAGGAGCACTGAAAACAGTTGACGTTTCTTTGCATGATAATACATCTGACCTTAGAGAAGCATCATTTATTTGTATCAGACTGCTGCTTCTTTCTTTCTCTCATATTTCTTCTTCTTCTCTCTCCATCATCCTTTCCTCTTTCACCTCTTGGCTGTGCAGCGACATCTCGTCCATCTCACCTTCTTCCTGTTTCTTTGACCTCTTCAGTTTCCCCAGAGGGACAACAACAAGCACAGAACAGCAGTCAATATCCAACCTGTCATTTCATGCTTCTCTTCTTTCCTGTTCATCACTTTCTCTCTTTATTTACTTTTCCTCAGCTTCAAAAAACAAAATCCTCCTCTCCTCCTCAGGTCTGATAATAATAAAACCCAGGAGTCGTCCCTTCCTGATACTAAAATGCCAAAGTAGCTTGGTCTTATGTTTACACCCAGATCCGATCGTTAAACCCGGCTCCTACAGCTTTTAATGGCCTAATTGATCATGTGTAAATGTTCCCTTTTCCACATTATGTTTTATTAACAGCTGATTATTGTGTAATTGCGGTCTGTGACCTGAGAACTGAGCAGCATTTCCCTGCTTCTACAACTCACTTTGCTGTTTTTACTCAATTTCACAGAAAGCTATTCCGGTTTCCTGAGGGCGGCGATGAAGACACTGAGCCTGTATATATCAGCAAATAGAAGACTTATTATAATTAGCTTTTAATGTTTAAAATTATATGCTGCATGAAGCTGTATACAATCTGCACTTAGTTAAATCATCTCATCTTCTACACCCGCTTATTCCTCATTAGGGTCGCAGGGGTCTGCTGGAGCCAATCCCAGTGCGTTACAGCGAGAGGCAGGGATACACCCCAGATGGTTGCCAGCCAATCGTGGGGCACACACACCATTCACTCACACACTCACACCTACGGGCAATTTAGAGTCACCAATTAACCTCAGCATGTTTTTGGACTGTGGGAGGAAGCTGGAGTACCCGGTGAAAACCCACACAGACACAGGGAGAACATGCAAACTCCACACAGAAAGGTCCCAGACCCAGGACCAAGGAGGTCTTGAACCTGCGACCTTCTTGCTGTGAGGCCACAGCGCTGCCAGAAAGAGTCATTTTATTTAAATTATTATGATTTTCAATCAATCTATTTAATTGTTCAAGTCTCTAGAATAACCCCAAAAAGGATGTTGTACCCGAGATAAGTAGTTTTTTCTTCATGGGCAGATTTGTGCAGCAGTAAATAAAATGAAAAATACCAATATATAAAATGATTGTGAGTGACTCAACTGATATATAGAACTGATTATATGCATGAAAACTAAATGGATTAAAACAGTTACTCCAGCAGGGCACAATTAACAGCACAGCACACACACACACACACACACACACACACACACACGCACGCACGCACCCACGCACACACACGCACACACACGCACACACACGCACACACACGCACACACACACACACACACACACACACACACACACACACACACACACACACAGGACACATAATACAAATACTTGTGTGTTTGTCCTTTAAATTTTAAACCTTTAGATCAGAGCTTTCTTCTGCATCTGATTTAATAATAGGTTGATTCATTATTCATGTTCTCACTCTGCAGGACAAAGTCATTAATTAAAGTTTAGTCAAAGTTCTCACAGCGTGATCTAAGTGAACTTTGATAGATATAAAATTATATAAACTCAGTATTAAGGAGACATGCGACTCACCTGCTGCGAAAGGTTTAACAACCTCAGAAGAAAAGATCATCTGTGTTTTATGAGGAATTAAATTAAAGGGCTGATAAACTTCATTATAGAGGTTAAGCTTTCTGTTAATTTAGTAGATTCATACAAGTCTTATAATGGTTATAATGATGGATGGTTTGTCAAATATATATATATATATATATATATATATATATATATATATATATATATATATATATATATATATATATATATATATATATATATATGAATCAAAACATTTGTTTAGAAGCCAAATCCAGATAAAATCATGAATATGTGGAAAATGCACAAAAACACAAAAACAGCCCTGGTGAACAGAGTGTGATGAGAGACGAGAGGCTGAGGACGACATGTCGCTGTTACCATGACTCAGCAGGTTCTCATCCCAATAAAAGGATATAACCAGTGTTGGGGAAGTTACTAAAAAAAGTAACTAGTTACAAGTTACTATTTACTTGTGAAATTTGTAACTACGTTACTTTACTAGTTACTGCATTTGAAAAGTAACTTCACTACTAGTTACTTTACTTTCCAGTTTTTTTAAGCAAATGTTAAGTTACCGCATGGATACATGGACAAATATCATAGCCTTTTCATCGCTTTATTTTCAAGTATCAGTAAAAGCTTAGCTTGTTTAGGTGGGGTCGGTTCGTGAGTGTCTTCTTTAACAGACTGGCTAGGAGAATCTTTCGCCACAAGTTTTGTAGTGCGGTGCTGGGCAGTCAAATGTTTCATCAGGTTGCTCATTGAGTTGGCAGCAGTTGAAAGATACCGCTCACCTTGACATAGAGTGCATTTCACTCGAATGTTTTTGTCCTTTCTAGCAATAAAGTCAAAATAGTGCGAGTATCACCACTGGCTGAATCCCCCTGCCTCCGTCTCTGTGTCCTCCATTCTCCCTCTTTCCTACACACCAGCAACTACGTCACTCAACGCACTCAAATCCGGTTGCTGTGGCAACGGTGCCCAGACAAGCACACAGGCAGGTCCAACGACGGACAGGATGCATGCACCACTAAAACATATTAGAACTTTTTAGACTGACAAGAGTGGTTTGGGTAACGCAAGGAAAGCACGTTCCTAAAGTTTAGTAAAGTGGATGTTCCCCAGTTCAGCCATGAAATATACACACATTAGCTGTAATGTGGTTGAATTCCATCTACAGTGTGATGCAAACCTTATTTCTGTATGTGTAGCTTATGCTCTGATTCTGTTCCAAGAATTCAATATAGTCACACACTCATTTTTAGCAAATATGCATAAATGTGTTTTTTATTTTTAAATTACTTATATTTTGAAAGCTGAGTGCTGTTTGTAGCTTCCTTCTGGTTCCATGTGCTCAGTACAGCTTGATGAATTCTCTCTAAAAATCTAAGAATAATAAAAGAATACAATATTTAAAAAAATAAAGAGATGTTTGTTCATTTCTTCAAACTTCTCAGTTTGTTCTGAACTCTGCTATGTGCTGAATTTCATCAGATTTCTGTAAGTTAGGGTTCATGGCTTTCAGCCTCTCATCTTCTGTGGGTTTTACAGGATCATTTCTGGAAGATTTGAGCCTGACGAGTGAGTCTGTCACTAAACAAACTTCTGTGGAGAAAAAATAAGGTTGTAGAGCAGCAGCATTATATTCTGAATGTGATCTGGGGGCTGTTGATAGAGGATTAAGTCAGGATTTTCCAGTTTACAGTCTTGAATCAATTTAGCTGTGATCCTGCTGCACAAAGCAAGGGGCAGACACCTAACCTGCTCCAGGCTAACAGCTAATCACCAGGCTAGCAGATAACAGCCAGGCTAACAGCTAACAGCCAGACCAACAGCTAACTCTCTTTGTTTAATTACAGTGGCCATCTTCCCTTGTGTAAATTTGTTGTTTGTTTAAATCTGCAGTTTTAAATCTGAGTTTTATCCACATGTTCATCCATGAAACTGTGATCCACCACATAGTCTAATTAAGAAAGAACATACATTATCTTTATGATTTACCCCTGGCTGGACATTGTTTATCTTAATTCTGCTTTTCTGACAGACCCCAGAACAGGCAAGGTGTTTCTGTTGCCAAACAAACAGGAAACGGAATATTGTTTGTATATTTAATATTATATTCTGAATGTGAACTGACTATAGTTTATATACAGAAGCCAGATTACACTTGGTTGTTCCTGAGTCAGCTGAAGAGATATTAACTCACCAAAGTTAACTCTCAGTTTTCTCTCTGACATGCAAATGTACAGCATAACCAACATGTGGCTCTTAATATTCCATCCAGACCAGCAGGACCCACTAGCAGCCAGTAAAACCATTGTTTTGCAGATTTCATAAGTGGGATCCACCTCACAATATAATCGGTTCGTCTTTGGTGAATCCTACGAGTAAATTTATTCTCTTTTAGAATAAACAGACAAACAGATGACAAACAACATCGAAATACAAAAAATCTCCTCACAAATATAAGGAGAAAGCATAGAACTGAAATTCAAGTCAATGATCTGCAGGTGGACAAACAGGTTAAGTCTAACAATAATGAGGTATATTCTAACGAGATCAAGTTTAACAAGATCAAGATGAAAGAGATTGAGTTTAACAGGTCCAGTCTAATGAGGTCCAGTCTAATGAGATCAAGAGGTCGAGTTCAACAAGGTCTTGCTGTCGAGGTCCGGTCTAATGAGGTCTTGTCTTTTAACCAGAAACAGAAAAAACAAACATGTACAGAGGTTTAGTGTTGTAGCTGTCGAATTTTCTACAGTAACTTATTGTTTAATATCATAAATCCCAGTGATAGCAGCTGTCCTGCAGATCGCATTGATTTATTCCTGGTTCACAGGAAATCACAGCATTTTTTTCAGTTTTTTGATAAATAGAGAGTTTCTGTAATTTATTTCAAGAACAGTGAATGTCTGTTTGAGTGTATGTATGTGTGTGTGTGTGTGTGTGTGTGTGTGTGTGTGTGTGTGTGTGTGTGTGTGTGTGTGTGTGTGTGTGTGTGTGTGTTGGGGGCGGGGGTTTACAGGAACAAGAGAAAATGAGAAATGATGATACATGACATATGTTATCACAGGAAAACATTCACACACATACACACACCCCCACACACACACTCACAGACAAAGGTAAATAAATTATCCACTGGATATAAAATACATGTCATAATCTTTGTTACAGCCCAAAGAAAGCATCATCCTAAATATGTTTAAACGTCTAATTACAGCTGAGCAGCTCTACAGGTTCAGAAAACAACTTCCTGTGGTTCTGTTGTGTTTGATATGTCAACAGCCTTTAGTGGCAACATCCTCCTCAGTATTTGATAGAGCTCATATAAAAGTAGATACTCAATAGATTATCAGTATCAAAGGATATACTGATAATCACTTAAACTATTAAGTGTAGTTTAAGTGTATAAAATATAATATCCTGTCAGGATGGAGGTGAAGGAGAAGAAAGTACAGCTGGTGTACTGATAGCTTCATGTATAATAATCAACTGTAAATATATATGAACAGATATATGAATTACATATGAACATATATTAACTATATATATATACATATATACATGTGATAACCATATATGAACACTGATATAATCTATTTATGAACAACATATGAACATGTTAGGGTGGAGCAGTGGGTGTCTCACAGCAGAAAGTCCAGGTTCCAGTCCTGGTCCAGGTTCCAGTCCTGGTCCAGGTTCCAGTCCTGGTCCAGGTTCCAGTCCTGGTCCAGGTTCCAGTCCTTGGTCAGGGCCTTTCTGTGTGGAGTTTCATGTTCTCCCTGTATCTGGTGGGTTTTCTCCAGCTTCCTCCCACAGTCCAAACACATGATAAATTAAACATAATATATTATAATATTTAAATAAACAAAGATAAAATGTAAATGAATAAAATAATGCTGATAATAATAGAACCCTGGATATGGTTTACAGTATTTAACCCAAATCATATATACTGTATATTCGGCCCAAAGCCGTTACTGTAGGATTCTTTGTCCTTTCAAGTCATTTAGTTGACCTGTGAGAGTCAGTAAAACTAATATAAATGATTCTAACCTGGACAAACCTGACAGTAAATAAATGAAAATGAGAAACTGTGCCTTTGTACATTTAAGTGATGAAAGAACAGTTTTTTGTTTTTTTTTTAAGCTTGAGATCACTTCCTGCTCACAGGAACAGTTCAGTCGGTTCTAAACATCACTGGAATAAACAGAAGAAAAGAATTTAACCTTAAAACGTGAGCCTGAATATGTGTGAACACAGACTGACGTCACAGTCTGTGAAACTGGGGAGACATTCTATTTTTCCTTGAACTGCATCTGACCCCGGATTTATGAAGTGGTTTAATCGAATCTCTGATGAATGCTGCTGACTTATCTGCTGCCTAAAGAAAAGCTGTGACAACTTATTAAAATGAAAAAAATGACTCTATTACCAGCAAGCTATTGGAGACAGAACAAAGGTGGATGACATAAAGAAAAGAGAAAGAGGGACGAGTCCACATCTGGACTGAATATCGGTGTACAAAAGCATAGAATAGTGATGACTAATCAGATGTTTATTAGACAATAAAGATTTGCTGCATGGCTGTGTGTGAGGCATTTAAGGACTATTTAAATGTTGAATGTAAATTTTCCTTATTGGACAATAAATTCACAGCACTGGAACTTATAATCCTATTTGCAGCTTAACAACTAGAAGGATTTAATTTTATTGGAATTGAACAGCTGTTGGATCAGCTGACAGACATCTGTTCCTGCTGTGATAAAATCATTAGAAAGCGTGGAGCACTGGGAGGAACTGATACGCCTTTTCATCATATGAGCAGCAAAGGATGAACCAAACTATGGCGACACATTTAAAATCAATCAGTAATTGATCAACTTTCAATATTGTTGGTTTGATGTGAAGCTTCAGCTACTGCTCGTCCACCAACAGGAACTCCATTGTTAAAAGTGATTAGATTTGAGGTTTAAGAGTGGAACAGTGTGTTGGTGAGTCAAATATGACTAAATTGACCTTAGTGATCACTAAGGGATGATGATCTGTGTTAATATATATTAACAGTGATAAATAATCAAGTCTTTCTAGGATACAGGAATTTTCAATTCTGTTGTTGGAACCTGTCCCAGCCTTGCTCGTACAGCCAGGACAAGGAGGGAGATGCACCACTGTGAGAATGAACATTAATACAGTAGTTTATTTGGCATTAAGTTATTAAACTGTATACTGAAGATCAACAGAGCAAGAGGTGTGAATATCAGTAAAACAAGCATGAGGTGTATGTGTGTTGTAAGATGCTACTCAGAACTAACAGAAGTTTAACAAAAGGAAATTCAGCTTGCCATCATGTCACGTCATCTCACCGTATGAGGCACCATGCTGCTACTATCTTATATATATATATATATATATATATATATATATATATATATATATATATATACACTCACCGGCCACTTTATTACGTACACCTGTCCAACTGCTTAACACTTAATTTCTAATCAGCCAATCACACGGCGGCAACTCAGTGCATTTAGGCATGTAGACATGGTCAAGACAATCTCCTGCAGTTCAAACCGAGCATCAGTTTGGGGAAGAAAGGTGATTTGAGTGACTTTGAACGTGGCATGGTTGTTGGTGCCAGAAGGGCTGGTCTGAGTATTTCAGAAACTGCTGATCTACTGGGATTTTCACGCACAACCATCTCTAGGGTTTACAGAGAATGGTCCGAAAAAGAAAAAACATCCAGTGAGCGTCAGTTCTGTGGGCGGAAATGCCTTGTTGATGCCAGAGGTCAGAGGAGAATGGCCAGACTGGTTGGAGCTGATAGAAAGGCAACAGTGACTCAAATAACCACCCGTTACAACCAAGGTAGGCAGAAGAGCATCTCTGAACACACAGTACGTCGAACTTTGAGGCAGATGGGCTACAGCAGCAGAAGACCACACCGGGTGCCACTCCTTTCAGCTAAGAACAGGAAACTGAGGCTACAATTTGCACAAGCTCATCGAAATTGGACAATAGAGGATTGGAAAAACGTTGCCTGGTCTGATGAGTCTCGATTTCTGCTGCGACATTCGGATGGTAGGGTCAGAATTTGGCGTCAACAACATGAAAGCATGGATCCATCCTGCCTTGTATCAACAGTTCAGGCTGGTGGTGGTGTAATGGTGTGGGGAATATCTTCTTGGCACTCTTTGGGCCCCTTGGTACCAATTGAGCATTGTTGCCACAGCCTACCTGAGTATTGTTGCTGACCATGTCCATCCCTTTATGACCACAATGTACTCAACTTCTGATGGCTACTTTCAGCAGGATAATGCACCATGTCATAAAGCTGGAATCATCTCAGACTGGTTTCTTGAACATGACAATGAGTTCACTGTACTCAAATGGCCTCCACAGTCACCAGATCTCAATCCAATAGAGCATCTTTGGGATGTGGTGGAACGGGAGATTCGCATCATGGATGTGCAGCCGACAAATCTGCACCAACTGTGTGATGCCATCATGTCAATATGGACCAAACTCTCTGAGGAATGCTTCCAGCACCTTGTTGAATCTATGCCATGAAGAATTGAGGCAGTTCTGAAGGCAAAAGGGGGTCCAACCCGTTACTAGCATGGTGTACCTAATAAAGTGCCCGGTGAGTGTATATATCAGTGGCGATTTGTGATCTTTCAAACAGGGGAAGCTCATATTTGCCGTACATCATAAACATGTTATTTACAGACATCCCAAGTTCCAAAAAGTCATTTCAGGGAGATGTTTGTCATTTATGGAGATGTTTACTGGAACTTCTGGGAGACTTGGCCCAATGTTAGCATTGTTTGCTATCATGATGCTAGCTGGTCACTCCAGTATCGAACAAAAGGTAATTAAAACTAGAACAACAACTAACAATAAGATCAAGGAAACTTTAATATTCATAGAACAATGAAATATGTGAGTGTGATTTATTTACAGTGTAAGAGAGAATTATTTCACTCTGGAAAGGCCAACAAATAGTCTCTGGTTGTCATTTGACAAACAGACTATTTGTCTGAATATCAAGCAGCTGAGGTGACGTCATGCAAACACAAGTCTCCCGGAAGTTCTTTTTTTTCTTGTTTTTTTGTATAAATATGCAACACGAGTGAGAGCGTGCAGGCAAAACAGTAACTCTTGCATTATACGAGCGAGAGAGACGGGATCGATAAATGATTTTGAAACCTGGGGTGTCTCCATTATATAGTTTTGAAACCTGTCAGTCAAACTACATTCTGCTTTTCCTCCAATCAGCATGCATTACCACTACATTCTGATTTTCCTCCAATCAGCATACATCACAACTACATTCTGCTTTTCCTCCAATCAGCATGCATTACCACTACATTCTGATTTTCCTCCAATCACCATGCGGACGCTCAGCGTCCAGGCCCCGCCCACACTCCATTGACTCCCAGAGACGCTCAGCGTCCGGGCGGGCTCTAATTTTCAGCATTTATCCAATAGGCGCCGAGTTTAAAGGCGATGAAAAAAAAGCCCCATTCACTCTCAGAGACGCTCAGCGTCTATGGGGAAATGCATTGACCAGAGACCAGGAAGCGGTATGGGAATGTACGGACATGTCATTTATTTATTTATGATAAGTAGCTGATTCTGAAAGAACTCGTCTTCAAGATGAACATGTTCTAACAGATTTATAGTCAATAAAATGTTAATACAGCTGCACACATTTGGACATTTATTTTTTGACAGGGCAGGAGAAGTTCAGCTTCCCTTGTGGTCTTAAAGAAATCGCCACTGAGCCCTATATATATTTGACTGTATTTATGACAGGAGAGTGTATTAATACTGTCCCATGTTTAAAAAACACAGAATCCAGAGAAACATACACAGCCTGTATTCAGAAACTGAGCCTTAAAACAAGCAGTCATGACTTCTGTGAAGTTGTGATGTCACTACTATATAGTCACCCCCAACACCCCCCACAGCCATTTAAAGAGGAGGAGGAGAGGCTTAGAAAGAAGCTGGAGAAAAGAAGTGGAAAACTATGCTGATATGATCTTTGCTACTTCAAATCTTGCTAGGGATGAAAAATTCACAATAAAAACAGGAAAGTGTAGAATATGGGACATTTAAATGGTACAAAAATAATCATTTAACTACCCGACCCAAAAAAGGGAGATAAGTAATAGTAATAGTAACAAGTAGTGATAGGTAGATGAGGCGTCATGAAGCGTTTTGACACATTGCCAAACTGTATTGATACTGTGTCGCTGAATACTGACACCTGCTGGACCTTAAAAATCCCTACAGGCAACCTAGTTGACACTCAACTGACTGATTTGATGAGTTAGTATATACAATAATATAATTCAAGTAATTGTATTATTTCATATCTTCATTAACATTTAAAATATCTGATCATTTTGATAGTCAATAAATAATGTGAACATGTATCATAATGTCAAGATTTGAGTGAACATGTTTGGGGGATTTTTTTTTTTTTTTTTTACAAATTTGTATTCAAAATAATAAGTTTTTAGTCTGTTGGGCTTCTATTAAATCACTTCTCCAGCAGTCGAAAACACCCGCTCGCACGGCACAGATGAGGTTGGAGTACAGAGGAACTCTAATGCCAACTGGCAGAGGTTTGGATAAATTGGTTTCTGGTTCTCCCAGTATCTCAATGGATCCTGGGTCCTTGCAACATTTCCCTCTATATTTCCCTACTATATAATAGATACCGTATTTTCCGGACTATAAGTCGCGTTTTTTCATAGTTAGTCCGGGGGTGCGACTTATACTCTGGAGCGTCTTATGTGTGAATTAACACATTATTACCGGTATATCATTTCACATGTTATTTTCACACTAACAGCAAAAACCGAAACCAACACATTCCTTCCAGTCCCGGGGAGACCCGGGACATCTCGCGCATGCGCGGAAACTCTTCTTCAGTAAACCTTCTTACAATGATCACACAGCGCCACCCACTGGATAAACAATCAATTGCCCCCTAATTCCTAAAAAAACTACGTAAAGAATAAATTAATATGAATTAAGTATCAATAAAGCAACTGTGAGTAAGTTGTAGAATGGCTGTATACCTGAGTTTATCCTGGGTGTATCTGTCACTTCATTTTCATGCCTGGCCCTATAATGCCTCAGCATTGAGGAGGTAGATTTGTTTAAATAAGACAACTCTGTCGAAACAAATGCGACATTTAACCTGCAGAAAAAATATCAATAGTGAACGAAGAGTCACTTTGAAATGAATTTGAATTCAGATACGTTAGATCAAGTGGAAACTCTGAGAGGAACAGGATGAAACAAGGAAAACAAATTATTATTTGCCGATACGACATCAAATTGGTCCCACACGGCGGAAACCTTTCTTTTCGATTGAGGCTCCATAATTCTTGATGCGCTATTACGAGATTCAGTTGGCAGATACGTCCCATGACAGATTCGCTGCCTTATAAACTGTGTTCGAAACAGTTTCGGTATCGGTCACGTGACTTTGTTAAAGCGATACGCGCACCGACACGGGGTTTCGCTCTATGAGCTCGACGCATGCGCCGACGCATCGGTGTTGCCGGACCCATCACTAGTAACAAGGTAACAAGTACTAGTTAACAACTTAGACATCCAGCTTTTCTGCAGTAATGGACTTAAAGTGTGTAAAGTTGCTCCAACCAAGTTTCTCTGGTTAATTAACCCCCGTCTGTATATCAGCATGGATGAAGCCTGATGTCTGGGTCTTTTCTAGGACTAGAGCTCTAGAGCTAAACAGAACTCCATGATCTAGACCTAGTTAGTCAGGAGTTCATCCTACAGCAACAGAATCCACATCCTACCTCTGGGCTGTCACATCATCATCTATCAGATGAGACATTAAAAATCAATGTGTTCTAAACTGGTGGTATATATATATGTACTTCTGCCAAGTCTGTTCTGCTAGATCTTAGACTCTCTTTTGTTACTTACTTGGGTATTAATGATATTTGACAGGTTATAATTCATGTTTCATTGTTAGTTGACACACGTTCTTTTCTTAGAACTTTTTCTTCTTTCATTCATCGCAAAGACAAAGTTTTGGCCTCTATTATTAAGATAATCTTTAAAGACATGTCCTGTTTTTATTAGTTAACACTGAGGTGGAGGATTAATATTTTAAGTTTTAACAACACCAAGGTCATTTCACTATTTAATTCATTGCAATTTCTGACTGAGACTAGACTGGAATTATTTTCCTTTATTCATTACAGAACATTTAGTTTGTCTGAAGGTCTCAGCAGAAATTCTTGTGTTTTATTGTCAGTAGTAACAGTAAAAACCTCAACATCACACTGGAATTTTTTAATTAAATGTTTACAATAGTCTCCAAAGTGAAAGCTGCTTAGTGGGAAAGTGTCTGAACTTTAGAGAAGTTTATGAGAGCCAGAGGATCAGAACTGTTCTGTTAAGTTTATGAACTCATTACTTGAATTAAGGCTGCTGAAGCTCAGCCTTGATGCTAACGACCCGTCTGAACCTCACATCTACATTCACAGTGTGTGGGCGACCAGCAGAAACTAATGACCCAGAGCAACAATGCAGCAGAGATGGAGACATTTAAATAAATGTCTTCAATAAAAACAGATACACAGAATCATTTGGTGACCACAGTTGCTGCTAATTATGAAGAATGAAATTACATGAAGTTATAAGAGAAGTGAACTCATGGTTCATACTTATAGTTTAATATATTTATTCTGGACTTGTCTCGTCTCCTCTTGTCTTCTTCTTATCCAAGGTCAGGTGTTGGCGAAACAGCTTCATCAGCTTCAGTCCAGACTTTCCTCTCCTTGGCCACATTGTCCAGCTCTTCCAGGGCAACCCGAAAGTGTTCCCAGACCAGCAAAAAGGCAGAGTCTCTCCAGTGTGTCCTGGGTCTTGTCCTAGGTGCCTCCTGGAGCTGAGACCCTACCAGTGGCAGAAAGACCCTGACAACACAGCTCCTGGATCATTGGAACACACAAACCCCTCCACCACGACAAGGTGGCAGCTCCAAGAGGGGTCTGTGTTACAGCGGTGAGGTTGTCTTGTCTGGGTTTTTCGTTGTGTGCATTTCCTGTTTTATTTTGAAAATCTAACTCTCCTCTCGTTTCAGGTCACTTGCCCTTCCTCATGTGTCACCAGTCTGTTCATCTGCCCTGATTCCTGATTGTGTCCACCTGTTCCCAATTTCCCCACCTTGTGTATTTATAGTCTGCCTTTCCCCTTGTCCAGTCCCAAAGTGTCTTTGTCCATCTTCGTTCATCACAACCAAGCCAGCGCTTAACTCACAGCCTTTTTGCCTTGCCCATGTGTTTTCATAGCCTTTGTTCAGAGTGAGAATAGATAGTGTTTCATAGCCTTGTCATCCTGCGGGATTGTTTTGGGTTTGGATTATTATTTTTCTGGTAGTTCTTTCATCCTTCAGGATCGATTTTTTTTTTTCAGCCATAGATAGTTTACCTAGATTAGCGATAGATATTATCATGTTTTCCTCCTTCTGGAGCGAGTTAATTTTTAGTCTTTCCTTCCCACTTTTGGTGAAGCATTTTTCTTTTCGAGTTTCTCTTTCTCTTAGCGTGAGTGTAGTTAGACCTCTTAGGTTGATTGAGTATTTAGTTTATCGGGAAGTGTTTGTTTTGTTGTACGTTTTATAGCTCCTTGTCACTGCAGTCCGGGAACAATAAAACCTGTACACCTGATTTTCGCATCTGAGTCCTCCTTTTGTTCTGGGCCTGACATTGCACTTTGGCCAGAATGGACTCAGTGGAAAAAGGTGTGGCTGCAGCCATTCAGGCTCAGGAGGCTCAGCTATCTCGCCAGGAAGAGTTTCAGGCAGCCATGGCAGGGCACCTGACACTCCTGACGAACCAGGTGAGAGAGGTTCTCATAGACTCGGGGGCTGACGAAAGCTTTATGGACTGGAAGTTAGCCCACAAGCTCCGGACACCTACTCACTGTATCAACCAGGCCATAAGGGCTAAGGCCCTTAATGGACAGGACCTCTTTTCTATTACCCACAGCATTGCACCTGTCAGATGGTGCATTCAGGGACATGAGCAAACTATGTCTTTTTTTTTTTTTGGGCAACTCGTGGCGCAGGGGTTAGCCTCACAGCAAGAAGGTCACAGGTTCAAGACCTCCTTGGTCCTGGGTCTGGGACCTTTCTGTGTGGAATTTGCATTTTCTCCCTGTGTCTGCGTGGGTACTCTGGCTTCCTCCCACAGTCCAAAAACATGCTGAGGTTAATTGGCGACTCTAAATTGCCCATAGGTGTGAATGTGTGAGTAAATGGTCTGTGTGCCCCACGATTGGCTGGCGACCATCTAGGGTGTATCCCTGCCTTTCGCTGTAATGTGCTGGGATGGGCTCCAGCAGACCCCTGCGACCCTAATAAGGAATAAGCAGGTATAGAAGATGTCTTTTTTTCTGTGTGACTCCCCATCTCAACCCATCGTGCTAGGGTTTCCCTGGCTCGTGCAGCGCAACCCCGTGATAGACTGGGAAACTGGCCATATACAGGGATGGGAAAGAACTGTGGAGACCATGGGGCCATGAACAATGATCAGCAAAAACACGTTTCTATGATTAACCAAGTGTCTGTTCCCTCTAGTAGTCTAGTCTGGTACCCCCATGTTACCATCATCTCGGGGAGGTGTTCAACAAGGTTAAAGCCACGTCCCTGCGGCCACACTGACCTTATGATTGCCCCATTGACCTCATCCCTGGGGCCCGGTTCCAAAGGGTCGGTTGTATTCCATCTCAGAGCATGAGGGATGAGGGATTATATCGAGTCCTCGGTCAAGGCAGGCTTAATTAGACCCTCGTCATCTGCAGCTGGAGCAGGTTTCTTCTTTGTAGGGAAAAAAGATGGTTCCTTACAACCCTGCATTGATTGACCTCAGTATCAGCTACAGAAAGCCAAGATTTTCACAAAGCTAAACCTCAGAAATAATATAATAATAAGGCAGGGGAATGAGTGGAAAACTGGGTTTAATACTCCTACCGACCACTATGAATACCTTGTATTCTTCCACAACCTTCCATGACCCTGTGTGGTTGGAGCGATAACTTGGTGCGACAGGCTAACGGCGATAGCCCCCCACCTCAAGGTTGCTCTGAGAACCGAATGTATATTCTGGTGGCTCAGCGACCTCGGGTGATTCAATGGGCTCGTACGTCATGCCTGTCATGTCAGAGAACTATGTTCGCTATCTCCCGGAAATTCTGGTGGCCAGCTATGGAGCGGGAGGTCTGGGAATACATTGAGGCTTGCTCGGTCTGCGCCCACAACAAGGCCTCATCCGGAAAAAGGATGGCACTCCTGCAACCACTTCCCATCCCCTCCAGGCCCTGGTCAGACATATCACAGGGCTCCCGGTGTCTCAAGGTAATACGACAATTCTCACTGTGGTTGAGATTCATAGCCTTGCCCAAGTTACCCACAGCCAAGGAAACTACTGAACCCCCCAGTGTTTCCAGACCAGAGAGGAACAGGAAGTCACAAGGCCCTCCGCTCACACCCTTATCCGCTACTGCCGACTCATATGGGCAGCCGCCCGACAGGTCCAACGGTCTTAGTGACTTTTTCCAGTCACTAAGACCGTTGGACCTGCAGCTGTCCGTCTTTGCCTTCCTCGGTCCCTCAGGGTACACCCCATGTTCCACGATAGCCAGGTCAAGCCGGTCAAAGAAAGCATCATGGTCCTGACCCCCACATCCCCACCACTTCCAGAGGTCAGCGATGGCGGCCCGGCATACAAGGTCCACAGACTATTGGTGATGTGCACCCGAGGTTGGGGCAAACAATACTTGATGGAGTGGGAGGGATATGGCCCAGAAGAGCGCCAGTGGGTCCCCTCCCAGTTCATTTTGGACCCTACGCTCATTGAGGACTTTCATCAGGACCATTGGGACCGTCAAGAGCCGGCCATGGGGGGATACTGTCACCAACCATCAAAACTGTTGTGTCACCAGTCTGATCATCTGCAATGATTCCTGATTGTGTCCACCTGTTCCCAATTTTCCCTCCTTTTGTATTTATAGTCCGTGTTTCCACTTGTCTTGTGCCAAAATGTCTTTGTCTGTCTTTTTTCATTGCAACCCAGCCAGCTCTCGACTCACAGCCTTTTTGCCTTGTCCATGTGTAGTATCTTTTGTTGTAAGTTTTCATAGCCTTTGTTCAGAGTGAGATTAGATAGTGTTTCATAGCCTTGTCGTCCTGCAGGATTGCATTTGGTTTCGTTTATTATTTCTCTGGTAGTTTTTTCATCCTCCGGGATCATTTTTGTTTTCAGCCTTAGATAGTTTACCTGACCTTTGAGGACCATATCAATCATCTCCGTAAAATATCATTCTTTTATCTCTGGAATATAACTTCGTTCCACCTTCACCTTGAGAGATGCTGAGAAGCTCGTCCATGCCTTTGTCTCCTCCAGACTGGACTACTGTAATGCACTTCTCAGTAGGATCCCCAACTAAAGCATCTAAAAAATACAACACATTAAAAACAGTGCTGCTAGAATCCTGCTGAAACATGAACACATTACCCCCACAGTCACTACACTGGCTCCCCATCCCCGCCCTTGATCAAATAGTCTCCCTTAGTTGTTCAGTTGTCAGATGTGACGTTATTCTAAAGCTTCAGTTATTTTAATCACATTCCGCAAAGCCAACACTGCTGTGATCTGTTTAAACTTGTGCTGCTGCAGTTATTCAAACACACTACGAGTAGGCAGTGTGTTATTATTTTATTTATTATTTTTATTATTTTACAAACAGTGGCGGCAGAACTAAAAACTTTTGAACATTTCAAACAAAACTGAAATTACTGGAATGCTGAAAGGAGAAAATATATCAAAGATTTGTGTGAGCATCCATTAGTTAGGCCTTGCTCCAAAAAGAGATAATTTGATCTCAAGTAACATGTCATCAAGAAAACAGAAATAACAATTAAAACTTTAAAGCAGAGAATATATATATTATGAATCTCATTGGTAGTAAAGCTGTCAATCCCACTGATTGTACCAAATACGAGATATTTTTACTTGTTAAGAAAACACAGGCTAACATCTTTATGTTGACAATAACAGACTTTGCCCAGATTCAAATTAGATTTTCTCTTTAGACGCAGTGATTTATTGCTGTATTCTCAGGTTTCTGTGTGTGTGTGTGTCTGTGTGTGTGTGTGTGTGTGTGATTTCTCATTATCCAGCCTCTCATGTCTCTGATTTGAGAGTGTGAGAGTGTTTCTGTAGCTGTGGCTACAGCAGCAATGATCTCGCTGTTTTGTTTCCTCAGTGGAGAAACTCAGACTCACTGACGTCACCAAACAGCTCAGGAGGCAGAAAATCTGGATAAAACAGGTCTGAAGTGCAGATGTGATCTTCCTCTTCCTACTTTTACTCCTCCATGTTCAAAGCGGATTCCATCCAAACCAGGAGAGTGTTGGTTTCAAGGATGAAAATTCTTAGTCACATTAAACTGTAAGAGCTGTTTCATTTCTGCACTTTTTGTACTTTCATCTTTAACAGGACCTGGTTACTTCATTCATGTTGGCCAGAAAAATGGACCCTTAAAGCCATGGTGACATATTGGGTTACATGTCACAGATGAAGCAGCACTGCTGAAGAACTGGGCAGAACAGCTGGCACCTGTCTTTTATTTTCAGGAAACATCTCCAGCACCGCAGAAGCCCTCGTCTTTAGAAAGACTCCATTATTGTGCCTTATTGTGACTTTTTCTGCTTTTAAGCATATTCAACTACATGTTTTAGCTGATTGTCTTATCTACACACACACAATGTTGACCAGAGTCTAGAGAGTTGGTTAATTGACCTGTTAACTGACCTGTGAATGGTGTTATCTAATCTACTCTCATTAAATTTGCTGATGATTCTGTGATTGTGTAATTTTATGGACTGATGTGAGAGCTCATCCCTGAAATTAATGTTTTGAAAAACTAAAAAACTGGTTATTGATTTTAGGAAGAAGCCTCCAACAAATTCTCCTGTTTTTATTTGTGGTTAGGTTCAAACTGTACAGCAGTACAAATATCTGGTTACCATTATTGATAATAATCCAAAATTTGAGGCAAACACTGATGCAGCTTGTACAAAGGTCCACCAACGCATGTACTTTCATCAGAAGTTGAGAGGCATTAGCCTTTTTGAAGATGTTTTATTCCTGTTTTAGTGAGTCTGTTTTAACTTTCTCTTTTGTTTGCTGGTTTGAGTCCCTCACATTGAAAGACGGGCTGAACAACATAAAATATGTGCTAAAATGATGATTGACTTTGACGTTCTCTCTGTCTTGTACAGAGTCAGAGAAACTAGGAAAGCAGAAGATATCCTGGCTGACCCAGTCACCTGCTGTTTTATAAGTACAGGCTGTTGACTTCTGGCACACGCTACCAAATGTAGTATAAACAGAGTTAAATATACATTTTTTTCTGTATCTATTGGCCTCATCAACAGCCTGTAATGATCAGTCTCCAGGAAGCGTTGTGCACTTGTCTTTGTTATTGCAAACATATGATGTACGTGGATGATGTATGCATTGCTGTGTGTTTTACAACAAATTGTCCTTCATAGGATAATAAAAGTTAGTAGTCTGAACTAAACTAAACAGGAAACATCACAGAAAAGATCAGACATGAGCCTTAAAAACAATTTCATTTCAGAAAAATTGAGTTTATTTGCTAAAGCAACAAAAACAGAGAATTTCACTAGAGAATTTCCAGCGATATTGAATTCAGACAGAGGTAGCGGGTAAATATTGTTTGTGATAGGTTCACTGTCATAGGAGACAGCAAAGTCTGCAGTTAGCACTTCACACCAGAGCAGATCATTCAGCCCAAAACAATGGTGGGAAAAAGACAACTAGAGAATGGAGCTGTTTCAGTGGAATAATGACTCCATTCCACCGCCAGGATTGAGTGTTTGGGACAGAATAAACAATAAAAGTGAATTCCATTACTCTCTAGTTGGGGGACATACAGGGATCATTAAAACCTGATCAGCAATATCCTCCAAACCATTGATATTGACAGATGGTTATGTGTTTATCCATCTATCCCTTTTCTATACCCGCTTATTCCTCATTAGGGTCACATGGTCTGCTGGAGCCAATCCCAGTACATTATAGATCAGAGGCAGGATCTACCCCAGATGGTCTCCAGCTATGCTGCCACCTATGGACAATTTAGAGTCTCCAATTAACCTCAGCATGTGTTTGGACTGTGGGAGGAAGCTGGAGAACCTGGAGAAAGCCCACACAGAAAGGTCCCAGACCAAGGACCATGGAGGTCTTGAACCTGTGACCTTCTGCTCTTCTATGCTAACCTATTCCACTATGTTGCCCGTGTTTAATGTGATTTATTTCTGTATTATTTTATGGACTTATTTAGTTCAGCCAATTTGATTAGGATCTTATTCATTTATTTATCATGAAGGTTAACACTTGTTTTCTTAAAGGTCTCAGAATGTAACAGATGCCAGAGGATTACAAGAGAATATATTGTTGTTATATTGTTGACTCTTTTTTTCTGAAATGAATCATTCTTTGCATCAGTGAATAAAGGTCAGCATCCTTAATAAATCCATTCACATATAATGTTTAATGACATTTAGGTGTATGTAAATGTACTAGGGTTCAGAGGAGCACAGCTGGCAGGTGGGGGAGTGGAGGAGATCTGTAAGGTATGGTGGTACCAGGTTGTTTAGGGCCTTGTAGGTGATGAGGAGGATTTTGAAGTTGATATGTTGAATTATTTAGAAGCCAATGAAGTTGATGGATGATGGGGGTGATGTGTTCTCTGGAGGGGAAGCAAATAAGTAGTCGGGAAGTGGAGATTTGTTGTGTTTTTGAGGGACAGTGGAGGGGAGGCCATACAGGATGCTATTGCAGTAGTTGAACACACTATTTATAAGATAAATGTGCAGATCTTTCCAGAAGATATCATTGTCAAGAACTGTTTTTATGACAATACTGACAAAAAAACTAACTGACTGTCCTACTATTTGAATCTCTTCTGTCATCAATTCTCTGTGTTTTCTTGTATTTTTGTTTACATGACACAGCAGAATCTGACCTGGATCTTCCTAGAGATTTGTTCCTTTTCATTCTTCTTGTGGTTCTTGGTTTTGCTTCTTGGTTGAGTTTCCTTCCCTGTGGACTCATCAGTCAGTGTCCATTTGAGCCTTTATGACTAAAGAAAATCTCACAGCTTTCAATGCTAAAAGTAAAAAAAGAAAAAAACACAGAGCTAGTTTACACATTTTTAAACTACCTTTAATATACCTAGAAAATTCCCTGGTGATCATCTAATATCACATCAGCTTCCCCCAGTTTATATTAAGCATAAACAAAAATCTGCTTAAATTTCTAACTAATGAAAACTAATGTAATGTTTCTATTGAATATTTGTTCATTATAGACAAAATAAATTATTCATTTCAAAGCTAATTATTGAATTCTATTGTCTGTTTTCAATCGATTTATGGAAAATAACAGGATCTTAACATGAAGGTCAGAGTGATGAATGATATCACAGAGGATCCTCCTGTTCAGGGTAATAAAGCTGTGTGTGTGCGTGTCTGCGTGTGTGTGTGTGTATGCGTGTGTGTATGTGTGTGTGCATCTCCTGGGAGCCTATATTTTCCTTGCAGATTGTCGATGGATGTCAGTTTATCAGCATCTGTGCAACCAGGTATAATGGCTATCCCCTGTGTGTGTGATACTGTGTGTGTGTGTTTCCATGACAAAGATAAAGTAGATCCAGTCTGGGTAAAGAAGGACAATTCATGTGTCGATGCTCCTGATTTGCAGACATTTATGCTGTTTGTACTGAAGCAGATACATACAGAATTATGAAATATGTTCAGAGTCACACTCTAAGTTCTAGTTCACACAAACTAAGTATTTTAGAAACAGGGTCCAGTTTGAGGAAGAGGATATTTGGATATTATATTTACACACTGTATTCACCTCATCAGAATCCCCATACCACCATGAAGACTTCTATGACTCCCTACAAACAGAAATCTATCACTTCCAAGCCTGAGGAAAACCCTCCTCGGTGGGGATTGGAATGCAGGAACAGGTTCAGAATCAATAAAGCAACAGAACATATTAAAATTATCTTCCAAAAGACTGCACTGAACGCCGGTCTGAAAAAAAACACAACACCCTGAAGTCAGAAAGACAAAACATGTCCAGGAACATGTGGTTTGACAGTGAATGGGAAGAATTGAGAAAAAATAAGACAAATATAAAACCAGAACAGGACCCAACACTACAACAATAATAGTCTGAAACACTAAAATATTACAAACAGACAATTAGACAGAAAGCTGCAAGAAATCTAAAACGCTGTAAACCAGAATTATTCTAGGTCATGTTAAAAAGCTTTAAAAAAATGCACAGAGCCAATGATTATCAATTCAAGGATGAGAAATGTGGAAACTGTGGTAGACACTGGGGGGTGTTGTCTCACACCAGACAGGGACAATGGAAAGTCACAGGATTAAGGGGTGTGTTATGGGAAGCAGGGGATTTAAAAACACTGTTGTGGTTGTTGTATGTTGGCACTTCTGGAATAAAGCACTGAACTCACACATACCTTGCCTCGTTCATACTGACCTCCACGAAATCTTATTTTAATGACCTTTATAAAAATATCCCACCTGTAAACCTAAACATTAACCAAGTTCGAATCAAAACTAATAACTACAGAGGGATCAGTGTCAGCAGCAAATATTGGGAGAATATTATGTAGTACCCTAAATTCCAGGATATTGATCTTTATTTAACAATAAAACATAATTAGAAAATTTCAAACTGACTTCCTCCCAAATTACCGAACCTCTATCCATATACATCTTACATACTTAATAATCATGTCGACCGATAAAAGGGAGGTAATTATTGACTTTAAAAATCCTTTGATTCCATTTGGCACAAAGGACTTTTATACAAAATGTTTGAGAGTGTAATTCAGTCCTCCACTGTTCAAACTTTTTCAATGAACTGACAGATCAGATGGAGTGTTCAGCAGCTCCTCTCACTTTCTGACACTGAGATTGAATTCCATTGCATTGCATACATTTCAAAAGAAGCCCGGATGTCTTGAAAACAAATACCGACACATATCTTGGTCTGAACAAATCTGCCTCAGGAAATTTCAATTTGGTCATAAATAACCTCATAGAAAAAGTGCATAGAGCAACATATTCAATTAAAACTAAATTATACAACATTAGCATCCCTATTACAATCTAGAAAAAAATATTTTTTGCCCATAGCTCTATATGCAAGTGAGGTCTGAGCCCTTTTGGTGGACTGCAGTTTGGCTCAAGGGACAAAGAATCCCTCCACACTGAATTCTGTTAAAGAATTGTCACTGTCCAGAGGAAAATCCCAAACTCCTGGAGAGCAGAACTTCCCACTGCTTCTAAACACACAGAAACTATTCATTACATTTTGGAAACATCTAAATTTAAGCCCCAAAAGACTCCATTACCTTCCATACCAAACTTGTGTATGAAATACTAATAACATGTAATATTATACTAATAATATCATTATTAATAATAACAACAACAATTATAATGTGTAATATGATAATAATCTGGAATATAAATATACACCACTATATATATATATATATATGTAACATGAATTTTACATATTGTATTTGGCAACATTTTTATTTATTCATGCCAATAAAGCTAATTGAATTGAATATTATATTATAAACAACAACCTTTGATGGGTCTGTGTGTGTGTGTGTATGTGTGTGTGATGTGTTTATCAGTGAAACAGAAGTGGGTTGTCAGCTGACCAAACAGGTGTGCACCTTGAGTGTCATGGTTACCAATGTCACTGCAGGAAGAAGCATTTCAGCTGTTTCCGTGACGACAGCTACCGGATGCGCATTCATCCATGAGAGCTGATAAGATACAGGAAGTGAGTAAGGACACAGTTAAAAAAAAACGGGTTCACAAAGACATAAAAACATAAATGAATAGGATAAATAAAAGGAAAATTTTTGTTTTATTTATGGAGGCAAAGAAAACGTGTGTGTATGTGTGTGTGTGTGTTATTTTCTGTTTAACAACTGTCACTGAGCTTGAACTTCATGCATCGTCTTTACAGATGGAAAGTGATCATGGACACACACAGAATGGATTGTGTGTGTGTGTGTGTGTGTGTGGGGGGGGGGGGGGGGGGGGGGTGTCCAAGGACAAAAACACGTTCACAATTACTGGAAACCCTGTTTGGTTTAGGTGAGGGGGGGGGCAAGAGGTTACTGGCTCATGATAATAATCTGTTTTTGCCTTGGGATCAATATGATGTGTATTTGGAAAGAGAACAAAAGCAGCTGATCTGCTTCCAGTAAGGTGTAAAAAAAAAAGTCATATACAGCCAGTTAATACAGTCAGTTATATACAGTCAGTCATATACAGCCAGTTATATACAGCCAGTTATATATAGCCAATTATACACAGCCAGTCATATACAGCCAGTTATATGACTGGCTGTATATAATTGGCTATATACAGCCAGTCATATACAGCCAGTTATATACAGCTCGTTAATACAGCCAGTTATACATAGCCAGTCATATACAGCCAGTCATATGCAGCCAGTTATATACAGCCAGTTATATATAGCCAATTATACACAGCCAGTCATATACAGCCAGTTATATGACTGGCTGTATATAATTGGCTATATACAGCCAGTCATATACAGCCAGTTATATACAGCCGTTAATACAGTAAGTTATATACAGTCATACATAGCCAGTCAGATACAGCCAGTTATATACAGCCCGTTAATACAGCCAGTCATGTACAGCTATCTGACACATAAGCAATAACAATTTATCAGTTTATTCATCAAGTGGACTGAAGAGAAAGTACAGCGTTAATCTACTGAAATATGCACATATCCCCACTAATGGCCTAGCTGAAACTTGCCACCACTCAACCCTCGGCTTCATGCATGTTGGATGTTTACACATGATAAACCAACGTGTTTGAGAAGTGACCTGTGAGCAGGCAATCCCTCAATATAAAAGTCTCCATTTAAAAACTGCTTTGGGTGACGCCTTATCCTTCTATTATATCTTTCTGTCACAGAAATAAAAGATAATGCTGCAGTTACTGGAACAGACTCAGCACTGGAAAATAATATATATTAAAGTATATTTTAATTAATGTGTGTGTGTGTGTGTGTGTGTGTGTGTGTGTGTGTGTGTGCGTGTGTGTGTGTCTGTGTGTGTGTGTGCATGTGTGTGTGTGTGTGCAAACTTATTCATTTTCATGCTGTTGTCCTGCAACTTCTAAATATTCAACAAAATCAGACGGAGAGGCTTCAGGCTGCAACACATAACGATGTGTGTGTGTGTGTGTTATGACTTTGTTTATTTAGCTGTTTATATGAATTTATGCTGATCTCTGAGTGGAATCATTGTTTGTTCTCGCTTTATTGAAGCAAACAAAAAGCTTCAGTGTAAAATCCTCTGTGGCTGCAGACAACAACTCCTCTGTGTGCTTTTGGAAAATCAATTTAGTACAAATTTCAAACATTAAAGTTGCAGTAATACCTGAGATAATACTCGGCTCCCTGTTTTACTACCACTAATGCTATAAAACAGTAAATCCAGTTACTGTAAGCTGATCATGTTTTCATTTGTCTGCTGGAGAAAAGCAGCAGCAGGTTAGTCGTATAAAGACATGAAACAGACAGAAACTTCTGCTGATAAGATACTCAACATGTTCACAAACAGCTGCTTCAGGCAGTGACTTTATGCTTCTTAGTGTCACAGCTGGAATTCAAGCTTCCACTGATGCAAACAACTTTCTTTGTTTATGGTTGTTGCTCAGATGGCCTCAGAGGTTGATCCCAGTCACAAAAAGAAGGTCCTTTATGTTCCCCACTTCTCCTGAAAGGATCCGAACCCTTATTTTAAAGACCTTTGTCTTTCCTGATTTTATCAGTTATAGGTAGTGGACACAAACACAGAGAGATGACAGAAGCAGGATGAGTCTAATTAATGGAAAAATAAAGAAGGAAACAGGCAAAACACAAAGAGACTCAGTGAGAAAAAAGATAAAACAGACCAAGAACACAAGAAACAGGTGATCTGACAAAGGCTGAGTATCAAAGTCCTTTCAGACTCAGACTTAAATGTGCATTTATGCAAAGTTCTCCAGCGTTTAGACGTGTCCCGCTGTTAAAATTGGAAGCGTTTGTAGCTCAGTTGCAGCCTTTCTGTAAGTCTGCATGACACGTAGACTGTTCTAAAGGGTATTCCCCACAATTCAGTGTTGTGAGGTACACAACAAAGTTTATAAAGACACAAGAACCACAGAACTACAACAAGGAACTGATCATTTAGGTGCTTGATTTTAAATGTATAAAAGAAACAAATGCAGCAATGGCTCGAACTCCGAAAAACAGAGTTTGATTAAATTCATTAAAATGTTGCTCAGTATTGCACATTTAACTTTAACATCATCTTCAACATATATTTATGTTGATATTATTGCATAATTACCAAATTAAACTGAATTTCCTGGGAACTAGTTGCCCAACTTTGTACTGTAAGAGCTTGAAAAATAAAATGTATAATATATAAAAAAAATATGGCTGATGGTTCTCCTGTGGTAAAGACCCAAAAGACCCAAACCAGCAAGTTTCAACAATACCAGCTGTCAGTTGATGAAGCTGATGAAGTTGATAAAATTGATGAAGCTGATGAAACCGATGAAGTTGCTGCCCCTGAGACCTGACCTGAGATAAACTAGAAAAGATGACAAGTGGAGATGAGATGAGCAGCTGAATCACCTGCCTGAAGCAGGAAATGTGTTATTAACATGAAAAGATGAATTTTAACTGCTTCTTATGGGACTCCATTCAACCAGGTCGTCAAACTATGAAAACAGTCACCCAGGGCCCAGCTAAAAGGGGCAACATCTACTGTTAGTGCAGCAGCGCCTCCCTAAACTCTAGGACTAAAAAGTGCAATGACAACTAATTGAAATCAAAACTAATTGAAGTTCATTTTTAAACATCTTTCAAAAAAGTTTCATCATAAAGTGAAAGGAGAGAAAGGAAGAGGAAGGAGGAGAATATACCCAATAGGGTCTGGGAGAACAAATCAATTCATGTAGGAGTTCTGATTCTAGATTGATTCATAAGTTTAAAAAAAACAACTTTTATTGACGTCCATCTCAGTTAGTGTTGGGAACTGCCCCATTTTCCACTGATATGATCACTGATTGCTGCTCACCTCACTGGGTACGCTGTGGACGACGCTGCTTCAGCTGTTACCGTTACCATAGCAACAAGCTGACGTGACTGTTTTACTTAATAATCTCCTGTCCTGTTGTCACGGTGCTTCAATCCTACATTCGGTTATATGACTGGATGTTTTCTGTCACTCAATGGATGTTTACTGCATCTCAATAAACTGCCATAACATCACCAATAAAAGAAAGTAAATACAGGCATGAAATGTTTATTTTTGTATGTATTAGTCATTCATTCATCTTCTATACCCGCTTATTACTCATTAGGGTCGCAGTGGTTTGCTGGACCAATTCCAGCACATTACAGATGAGAGGCAGGGATACACCCTTTTGAATAACTGACATAACTAAACCTTTCCCTGATATTCAAAGTCCTTGAGATGAACCTGTAACCCTGCAGCTAACGTTGCTAAAAGAAGGAGAGAGCTCTGACTGCTTGAGTAACTTGGGGTAACTCAGACTAATCAAGGAAACTCAGGCTTAACAAGGTAACTTGGAGTAATGATGTAAATCAGGCTTAAAGGGGAAATTTAGGGCAAGGAGGTAACTCAAGTTAACATATCAGTCCTAACAAAGTAACTCGGGGTAGCAAGGTAACTCAGGGTAACAAGGTAACTCTGTCTTAAAGAGGAAACTCAAGGTAACGAGGTAACTCTGTCTTAAAGAGGGAACAGGTTAACGAAGTAACAGGGTAATGAGGTAACTCAGGTTAAGAAGATTACTTAGGGCAAGGAGGAAACTTAGGTTAACAAGGTAACTCAGTCTTAATGATGTAACTCTGTCTTCAGGTAAGAGGTTAACAAAATAACTCAGGCTTAACAAAGTAATTAATGAGGTTTAATGAGGATTAATGAGGTAACTCAGGGTAACGATGTAACTCAGTCTTAAAGAGGTAACAGGCTAACAAGGTAACAGGGTAATTAGGTAACTCAGGTTACAAGGTTTCTCAGTCTTAAAAAGGTAACAGGTTAAGAAGGTAACTCAGGGTAACGAGATAATGAGGTAACTTAGGTTAATGAGGTAACTCGGCTTAACAAGCTAACCGGTTAACAAGGTAACTAAAGGTAACAAAGTTACTTAGGTTTAGTAGGTAACTCGGCTTAACTGGGTAATTGGGTAGGTAATTTATGTTAAAAGGGTAACTCCCTCATTACAATACCCTGGAAAGTGCAAATTTAATACTTTGAATATTTATTTTGATCTTAACCCTGTGTGTAAGAGGAGTTGTTATACTACAATAAGGAGATGCTGAAACTGTATTAGGAATTGCAGGAGCCCAGGAACTCATTGTTATTTTTATTATTTCCATTTTTTTCTCTGTCCTGGTGACTCCACCCTTGTTTTACCAATGTTAGCTATCTGTAGTTCCATTAGTTGTCTTGTTCTTTTGGTTGTTATGGTCTCTCTGTTTGTTGGGGACCCTGTGACAAACACTGTGACAATAAGGGCACCAACTTTTTTCTACATCAGGATTCTAACTGACTCTATCTATGGAAATTTTAGACACAGCTGTAGTTATTTTCTTTTCCACTTCCTATGCACCCATGCAATGTTGCTGCTTCCCATGACACACATAACAATGCTGATGAGTTTTGTGCAGTGTTCACTTTTGCCTTTCATTTCTCTTCCTGACTACCCCATGCCTGAAGAATAAGATATATTTTAGATAATGGACATACTAAAAGTCATAAGCTACAGCATCAAAGGTTGTCATAATCCTATCAGGAGAAAGACAATTTTGCACCAGTTGAAACAGGCAAACTGTCAGACATGATATCTGCAGGAAACCCTCTTACCTGATGGGGAACATGAAAAGTTAAAAAAGTCATGGGCAGATAAAATATATTATTCCTCACATCGCTCCAGAAAAAGCAAGGGGGTGTTTATACTTATACATAGACAAACCAACTTCATACAGACATTGGTGCACAAAGATACTATAGAGCAGGGGTCTCAAACTCACGGCCCGCGGGCCAAATGCGGCCCGCCAGACGCTAGTTTGAGGCCCCCGCCTTGACATGAAAGTTTAATGTTAGTGCGGCCCGCGCGAGTTTAGTACGGTGGCCGAGAACCCTCAATGCTGCAAATAAAAGAAACAGTGCTGTAAATAAAAGGAAACTCCAACCGGAAGTGAATTACCGGGGACTATTATTAGCGGTGCACCTGTAGTTTTTTATGTGAGCGAAGAAGAAGAATACGAAGGAAAAAGAGGTGTTGTACAGCAGAAGTAATTGGGGGCAAATAATTGTTTCTCCAGTAGGTGCCGCTATATGACCATTATGGAAGGTTATGGAAGGATGACTGATGAAGAAAACTGGAGGTCCCGCGCATGTGCGAGTTTTTTTATTTTTATTTAACACACGGGTTGTTGTTGTTCTCCCCGTGACTGAGAGGGATCTGTGTGTTGTGGTCATTTTCATTGGCAAGTTACCACATATTTTTTGGAGGAATACGAATACGAAGAAACAATTATTTGCCCCCCGAATTACTTCTGCTTTATAACACCTCTTCTTCTTCGCTCACATAAAAAACTACTAGTGTACCACCAATAATAGTCCCCGGTAATTCACTTGCGTTGTGTTTTGTTTTGTGGTTTTCTTTTAGTTGCAGCACTGTTTCTTTTTGTTTGCAGCGTTTCTTTTATTTGCAGCATTGAGGGTTCCCGGCCACCGGAGTTAGCACTACCTCCGTGCTAAATAGTTAAGTCTGTGTCATTCGAAGGCTGACAGCTTCGGAGCACCCGGACTTTACTGGCAACGTGACTGTGCCCACGGTTCAGCAGTGCTGAATACACGTGGAAACCACGGATGTAAACAACCCGCCGCTGCTGCCTTCGCCACTGCTGCTGAATACACATTTAAAGAGATAAACAACACGCCGGTGTGGCTGTCACCGAAGCCGGGTGCTCCGAAGCACCAGACCTGACGTTACACGCGCGCAAGAATGGGGAAAATGAGTGCTAAGAGGCTAACATGGAGCTAACACTATTACATACGCACACAAGCGAAGTTTTATGTGTATCCGTGTTAGCGTTAGCTCCATGCTAGCCACTAGCCTAACTTTTCAAACTTCATTACATTTTTTTATTTAATTAACTTAATATTAAACGGCCACACTTTGTGTTTCCATGGTTTCTGACCTTCAACCAATCACTAACTGTGCCGTGCTGACGTCATATGCAGGCGCATAACCCTACCTACCAGCGGAAATGACGTCTTTGTACGTCAGCTGAACACTAAAACTGGAACTTCAACACAACAGTGAGACACAGTGGAATTATATATATTACATATATGTATATTACATATATATTATATATATTATTGGTGATGAGCACAGACAATTTCAGGAAAATCTGATGCGGCCCAGCCCAAACCAGACCCTAGCTCCAGTGGCCCCCAGGTAAATTGAGTTTGAGGACCCTGCTATAGAGAGATATGTGATGGTTAATGTATTAATTGATGGCAAAGAGGTATCCCTTTTAAACGTATATGCACTCAATGAAGATGAGCCAGGCTTTATCAGAAGTAGTGCTCTGATATGTTTGATATAATATTACAGCACAGCACTGAACTATTGTTGATGGGAGAAGACTTTAACTGTGTGATGTCACAGTTAATGGATCGACAACCGGCCTCAAAAGCCCTCTTGTCTAAGATGAGTAGAATGCTTAAACACCTATCCACAGAGTCAGGTCTTGTGGATGTATGGAGGAGCAAAGTGTAAAGATTACACTTACTCTACTCAAGTAGAAAGCACATGTCCTACTCAAGAATTGACTATTGACAGAGCACATATTACATTTTACAGTCTCAGACCATGCATCTACAGTGCTTAAATGGAATATAGGCCACAGACCAACCTCCAAGCAAAGGAGGCTTAATGCATCTCTACAATGCAACTTCATAATGAAGTTCCTGAACTACGCGGACAAGTCTCGAGTTATGAGGGCTGCCAGGAGCAAGGGGGAAATACGCTATGACAACCAGAGAGCCATGTTTTTCCCTGACGTTTCAGCTGATCTGGTCAGACGTAGGGAAGTTTTTGACCCGATGAAGAAAGAGCTGGCTTCCCTCTCCATCCCGACTCTGCTCCATCCCGAGTTTGTGTATGGACTGAAGGACTGTCCCCTGGGATCCGTGGAAAAAGAGACAACGTGAGTCCTCACTGTATGGTTGCTGGTATGTTAAAATCACATGATCTCTGTCTTCACAAGGAGCCAATTTATGCTGTTCCTCGCTGCGCTATGGATGCAGGCGGACCAGTTAGGCACCATGGGTTGGATGTGTGGAATGTGGGAGGGATGGGTGTATTTCAGTTGGGGATGTACACCCAGTTATGTTCATAATGTTCTAAGGCACATATTTTTCACCTCATTTATTATCCTTTGTTTTTTGTTTTCAGTCATTTCAAGTTTCCTACAGCCAATTTCATTGTTACTGCAACATGTCATCTGAACTTCAGTTTACATCCTGGAATGTAAGGGGTTTAAATAAACTTGTCAAGCTAAAAGATGTTATGAATAGGATCAAACAGTTAAAAGCTAAAGTAGTTTTTATTCAGGAAACGTATTCTCAGCTTCTTTCAGCTCACATTCACGTGGAGTAATTACTTTGATACACAATTCTGTGCCTTTTCATCTTATTAGTGTGGATGAAGATCGATTAGGCAGATATCTCATTATTCAGTGTGAAATTCTCTCAGTTCGATTTAACCTGGTTAATATATATGGGCCCAATGAAGATAATCCGTCTTTTTTTAGACACCTATTTTTGTCCTTGGCTACTTTATGGGAGAGAAAATAGTTATGATTATTAATTTAGTTTTCATTCATTTAGTTTTGTCTTCAATAAATGCTGACTTCAAGGGTGCACATAAGCCTTGTCTCCGCACCTGCATACTCTCCCATGAGAAACTTGTATTTTGCCTCTCCAAGGTCGGTCATGGGGCAACTGTTCTCAAAACATCTCTGTAACCTATCTCTCTTTTTACACAAAAACGCTCCGACAGAGAGAACAGGCTCATTCTTCTTCATATGATGCCCATTCACTCTTCATATACTTGTATATGATTGTGACTGTGTTTTCTGACTCTGCAGATCCAGAAATAAATCGGAGGCACTTCATTTCACAGGCTTGTCTTCTTTATTGTGGGACTTACGAACCCTTGGTAATACAGGATAAAATTACCACAACATTTATCATAGGTGGAGACTTTATTGTGCTCTACAGCCCGGAATGGATAGATCTACTGGAGTTGATACTTCCCATAATCAGACAAGAAAGGAGTTGCTACAGTATATGAAAGGTCTTAATTTAATTGACATATGGAGAGAGAGTCATCCTGACCAACTAACCTCTTGTTACTCGAATACATGTCAGACATTCTCCAGAATTGATTACTTCTTGGCTTCTGCCTCATTGATATCTACAGTTTCACGATACTGGTATGACAGCATTATAATCTCTGACCATGCTTCGGTTTCATTTATCTTGAACACGCCCCAATCTCTGAATCACTCCACAAGATGGCGTCTCCAGGCATTTTGGCTCAGGGATCCAAAATTTATTTATTGGAACTCAAATTGATTATTATTTTGAAATGAATACAAACCAGACCTCAGCTGCTATACGATGGGAAGCTTTAAAAGCCTTTTTGAAGGGCCAGATGATCAGCATCTAAACACAAGCAGTTTAGATTGGAGATGGAACAACTGGAAAAAAGATAAAAGATACTGAAACAAACTACTTTGCAAATCCATCTTTTTAATCTTCAATTTAATGAGCTAAGAGCTAAATATAATGTTTTATCTACAAATAAGGCAGTTAAAAACTTGATAACTAGTGACCCTAAAGAAATTAATAAGACCTTTTCAATCTTCTATGAAAATTTATACTTTTCATATTATTCAACCTCAGCTTTTCAAAAACAAAAGGAATTTCTTGATTCATTAGATTTTGTCCCTCTAAAGGCTGTATCTAGAACTTGACCTAGAGGCCGAAGAATTGTCTGCGGCTATAAGTAGCATGAAGGGGGGGGGGAAACCCCTGGACTGTATGGGATTCCCATCGAGATATATAAAACCTTTAGATCTAAACTGATACCACCTCTGCTTGGGATGTATCGTGAGTCCTTAGATAGTAGATCCCTTCCTCCTTCTATTAATACAGCAGTAATTACTTTGTTTTTGAAGGGAAGACACCCACTTTATATGGCTCTTATAGTACTGGCTAGAGGGCTTGAACCGAGTTTGCCGGAAATAGTTCACTCTGACCAGAACGGCTTTGTGTGGGGAAGGCAGGGCTTCCACAATATTCGTAGGGTACTTAATATAGTGTCTAATAAATCTGGCTGCACGGACACTGCCATTCTGTCAGTGGATATCAAGAAGGCCTTTGACAGGGTGAAGTGGCTGTATTTATTTGAGACCCTGCAGAGGTTTGGTATAGGAGGGAAATTTCTTAGCTGGATTTGACTTCTTTACGCCGCTCCACAGGCCATAGTTTTAACAAATGGGATATTTTCAACACCTTTTGAACTACACCGGGGGACAAGACAGGGTTGTCCCCTGTCACCATTGTTATTTACCCTTGCTATTGAGCCACTCGCTATGGCAATTCGAAAAAAGACAACAGTGGTTTTAAAATCTGGGCATCTCGAGGTGAAGCTAAAATTACTTCTTTAAAGACAATAACACTTTCATATCCTTTGAAGCACTTAAAGCCAGGTATGGAATACCCTCAAATCACTTCTTTAAATATTTTCAATTGAGAAGTTTTGTACTGGCCAGGCAATGTATGTAGTTTGCAGCCGAGTGTGAAGCGGCTGGGATGAGAATCAGCACCTCCAAATCCGAGGCCATGGTTCTTGACCGGAAAAGGGTGGAGTGTCGACTCCGGGTCGGGGATGAGATCCTGCCTCAAGTGGAGGAGTTCAAGTATCTCGGAGTCTTGTTCACGAGTGGGGGGAGGATGGAGCGGGAGATTGACCGGCAGATCGGTGCGGCGTCTGCAGTGATGCGGGCCCTGCATCAGTCCATCTATCTACGTTCCTACCCTCACCTATGGTCACAAGCTTTGGGTAGTGACCGAAAGAACGAGATCGTGAATACAAGCGGCCGAAATGGGTTTCCTTCGCAGGGTGGCTGGGCTCTCCCTTAGAAATAGGGTGAGAAGCTCGGTCATCCGCGAGGAGCTCAGAGTAGAACCGCTGCTCCTCCACATTGAGAGGAGCCAGTTGAGGTGGCTCGGGCATCTAGTGAGGATGCCTCCTGGACACATCCCTGGTGAGGTGTTCCCGGGCATGCCCCTCCGGGCGGCGGCCCCGGGGAAGACCCAGGACACACAGGAGAGACTATGTCTTTTGGCTGGTCTGGGAAGCCTTTGGGTCCCCTCAGAAGAGCTGGAGGAAGAAGCCGGGGAGAGGGAAGTCTGGGCTTCCCTGCTGAAGTTGCTGGCCCCGCGACCCGACAACGGATAAAGCGGAAGAAGACGAGACGAGACAAGTAAAACCAAAGAGTCATCCCAAAACATATTACAATCATGGAGATCTGATTTGCAGGAAAAACTAACAGAGGACAAATGGGCCAGAACAGCTCAAACTCAAACTGTGAATACAAACTCAAAATTACTATATAATATATATAACTCAAAATATATATAATACAATGGATAAGTAGACAGTAAGTAACCCTTTTAACCCAAATATCCCACACACTTGCATTAAATGCAGTGTTGGGAGTAACACATTACAAAAGTAACTAATTACTGTAATGCATTACTTTTTGCTGTAACGCAGTAGTGTAAGGAATTACAGGAAAAGAAATCGGTAATATTTACTCGGTACAATGTCAGTAATGCACGTTACAATGCATTTAACCTGGATTGTAGAGGTGAGTTTTGTGTTTTTTGCTGAAATCACCGCAAGATCAGTAGCAGTTAAAAATCCGCGCAAACACAGTCACACAGACCACCCGGATAGAAATGACGGAAACTCAACCAGATTCAGCCATGGATGTATAATATAGTCACCCCAAAACGCAACCGTCTTAGTGATGGACGCTTTCAGTGGCTCCTTCTGATGCCCCCCCCCCCCTCTCTCTCACACACACACACTCAAACACTATATGACCATATGCTACCTCTGTTCGTATATTTGGTAGCGAGCCTGTTATTAAGTTCTGTATAACAGTTTTTAGCCTGGTCAGACTAAAGTGATTGGGTTGTATTACTTTCCAGGCCAAAGCACTTTGTTTTTTTTCCCCTCAGGTCAGTGTTATTTTAGTCTATGTCTTGCAATAATATTTTCATTTTTGTTGCATTTCTGAAATGATGGAGTCGAATCATATGTTTTCCAAAAAACACATTAAAGGCATATGTTAATTTTGTATCCTGTTATTTCTTTAGACATTGCAATACAGTTCAATTAATGCTAATATATGATAAATTATATTGGGCAATAGTTACAGATTATCCATCCGTTATGGGTGCCGGATGTACAGGTAGGACAATGAAAAAAATGGGTATAAATTATGATTAACAAAGAGCAATGCAGCTGTAACTATCTCAATAGATGTCCTATATAGAAGGGCTAAATTTACAGATGTGTATATACAACACCAGATGTGCAGCTGTGAAAATCCATATTTCCCAGTTATTTAGCGAGAGTAACTAAAGTAATGCAAAAGTAGTGTAATGCCTTATACTTTAAATACAGTAATATTGTAATGTAACTAATTACTTTGAAATAACAGTAACAAGTAATGAGTAATGCATTACAGTTTTTGAGTAACTTGTCCAACACTGATTAAATGTAAACAACAAAAAGCTTCATTATTTCCCTGTATATAGGATTGTCCTATGATACTTTCTTTTTGGGGAAAAGTGCTGAACTTGACTAGTCAAATCATTGAAAAAGAAATACCTCTTAAACCAAAGTTATGTTTACCAAATATTTACCCAGAGAACTTTGTGACCTCCAAAAATGAAAAAAAAAAAAATGTACTTAATGTTTGGTTTCTGGAAGCTAAAAGTTGTAAGTAAGTATGGTTGACACAAGGGGGGCCGGAGGCTGAACCCAAATGCACGACTCGTTCACAGTCCGTTCAAAAAGGGAAAGTCTTTATTATAATTAGGTACAAAAAATGAAAATCACTCTCAAGGAGGAAAAATACTACTAAACTAAAGCTATAAAAAGTACCAACAAAAATTCGCTCTTACAAGGAAAACAAAAATGCACTCTCATGAGGTAAACAGAAATTCACTCTTACGAGGTAAACTAAAAATTACTCTTGCGAGGAAACCGGACTAATGATAACTGGAGAAAAAGGTAACAAAGGAAAAGCTGTCAAAACAAGACTGGAAACTAAATAGACTGGAACAAAACACAAAACCTGAAAGAGCATGGGCATGGAGCTGGGCCCTGGTTCTTGAGACATGGAACATGACGAACTGGCACAGGAGGGAGACACAGACAATAGACACAAGGTAACAGGGCACAGGTGAAAACAATCAGGGCAGGGGAAGGCAATCACACTGGCGGGAAACACACAAGGGCAGGAAGCAAAGGTGCCTGAAACGAGAGGGAAGAGTTATTTCAAAATAAAACAGGAAGTGCACGACAAAACACGAGTGATGACTTAACATTTACAACGAGACATGACAATAGTCTGTTCATGGAAAAGTGATAAACCTTGTACTACTTCGCAATGGTTAAAAGGGATGTCTTTCTACTTGGCTTTAGAAAAGATAAGCTATAATATGAAAAGTAAGCTTGACAGGGTTTGGAAAATCTGGAACATTTTCTGTAATTTCCTTGAGAAAAATTATATTGAAGTAGATGGCTGGAATGATGAATTGAACTGAAGATTTATCTTTTTTTTTATCATTTTTTGTTGTTCCTGTGTATGTGCCTTCTAGTTTCATGTTGTTCGTTGTTTGTAAAGTAAAGTAAAATGTGCAATAAACATATGTTTAAAGATTGGAATTTAAAGATTATTTAAACACCAATACCTCACCTGAAACATCACCATTTATACTTTACAAAGGTTTATATGAGAATACAGACACTTGCTCAGATGAGATTAAACTCGCAGAATTTCTCAACCAAATAAAATTGCCTGAACTGACAGAGTTTGTAACAGAGGAGTTAGATACGCCAATTAAAGGATGGGATATCAAGCAGGTGATTTCATATATTAAGACATCAAGAAAGATTTGCCATGGTTACTAAGGGCCTATCGACATGCCCTTAAATCAAAAATTATGGCGCCATCCTGGAATGAGGCAACTATAGTGATGATACTTAAGAAGGGTAAAGATCCCAATGAATGTCAACCCTACCACCAATTTTGTTACTGAATGGAGACCTCTGTATACTAACGACAGTCCTGGTCAGGCGAGTAAATCAGAAAATCACTCGAATAATCCATCCTGATCAGACTGGATGAATCACTGGGAGATATTATGGAGATAATGTATGTTGTTTACTAAATATAATATCTCATCAAGAATGGTAGGAAGTTTGAATCAGTTATATCCTTAGATGCCCAAAAGGCATGCGACCGTGTATCATGTCAGTATTTATTCCAAACATTAAAGTGTTTTAGGCCTAACTCAACAGATATGATAATGATATAAAAGGTATTGTAATTAACGAATAGGAACACAAATTATCACTTTATGCTGATGATGTAATTTTATATCTGACAAAACCTGCATTAACAATACCACATTTAAAAGGATAAATTTCCAAGTTTGGTTTCTATTCATAATGCAAGTTACATGTGGGAAAAACTATGGCTATGGATATAAATGGCATGATCCCATATGATTAAAGCTTCAAACGGATTTAAATGGCCCTCGGAAGGTATTAAATACCTATGTATATTCCCCCATCTCTGCAGAATCTGTTTGATGCTAATTAGGGGTGTGACGAGACACTCAGCTCACGAGACAAGACGAGACACGAGATTGGGTTCACGAGATCGAGACGAGACGAGATTTTAAGAAAACTAAATTACAAATTATATGAATGCCTGGACAACAGACTTTTATTTAAAGGTGGGGTGGGTGATTCTTTTTTGCAGCATTTTTTAAAATATTGCCTGAAAACCTTTTCACATTCCCACTGCACACATTAAAATAGAATGTTTGCAAAAAACTCGAAACATTTTGGTCCGGTCTAGAGGGTGTATTCAGAGGAAAACTCTGACCAATCAATGTACTGATCATCTTTACATTTATTGGCTGTCTAATACGTCCATCAAATACCTATGCACACACTCCCACCCCTCCCTTCCCAACGGCTCCCCTCTCCACCACCCCCCCACCCCCCCACTCGACCCCTCCCCCCATTTTGCGCGTTCACTGTGTCGTCGTCACTCGACCCCCCACAGCTCTGGCAATCAGGTGAGCAGACACAGCTTCGAAAGCCAACATTCAAGTTAGCTCGCACAGATATATCGTTGCAACAATGGCAGAGAAGAAGACGTCGACTGGCAGCAAAACCAAGGGGAAAACTGTTCTTGAAAAAGCAACAGCCATGCAGAAGCTAACAGAAGAACGAAACAGGACAAGAGTGGTTATCGGTACGGCTTTCCAGCGCTGGCGCCAGCTAAAAAGTGAGAAGGGGCTCCAGACGGATGCCAAAGTCGCCGAATTTTTACTGGATATGTAAGATGTTGTCTTCTAATTACATAATATTTTGACATACTGGTCAGTTACGGGTATTGTAGGCCTATTCAACCAGTCAGTGAGAAAATGAAAGATGATGACAAACTTATTGTCAATCGAGTGACATAAGCATAATTCCAGCATGTTTCGCTAAGCTACCTCCTCTGTCAACTACAAGGCTAAGCTAAGTCTGAGCTTGAGCTCTCGTCATGAAAACTCTAAATACAAAAATAACACGTGAACAATACTGTGATTACCGCAATTTGATTATCGCAAATTTATGGTGACTACAACAGAAAGGTGCCTTTATCCCAGAGATACCCCATACCCCCGTGTGAGTCGTTCCGTTTGTTGCCCATGAAATAAAGCGCCCGCAAGTAAATAAGTCAGTAACATAAATCATTCAAATTCAGGTATGTGGTAGGCTACTACGGGCAAATGCATACTACTTATAAAATAATCCATGTCTGTGACTGTAACCTATGATGGCTGGCTAGGGACACGACAGCAGGCTACGTACATTGTATCATTACTGCAATAACAAAGTAATTGACACACGTATCCAATCAACTAGTGGAAATCTAACAGCTACTCTAGTTTGAATTTTATGTCAATATTCTTGAAATTACAATAATGAAAGACTGTTTACGTTCATTACGATGTTCACAAATCTTGTGAAGACGACATTGCTTGAAGTTAGCAAAGCGGTCACTGTCTGTCATGCTATTGGCGTGAATGCTCGTGAACTCCTGTGACCCCTCAAGAGTGTGCACGTTCATGTATCCATGAATCATGAAGGCGTGGTTTCGAGGGGTGAGCTGAAGAGGAGGAGGCCGAGCCTTTGGGAGGAGGGGAGGGAGTGTATATTTTCAAAATCTCACTTGTGTTGAATAGCTGTAACCCTTTTTTCCAAGATCTCCCACTCCACCTTTAACTGACTTGCACATGGATTTTATAACTCTGTAAGCGTTAACTTTTAATGAACATCTTCCTTCTAATGAACTTCTTCCTCTACAAATTGAAACAAAAATAAAATGTTATAAAAGTTAAAATATATAGAAAAAAAATTATACATTTGTCCTTTTTTCAAGTGCAAACAATATGTGCAAAACAAAAAGTTCTTCTCTGTCAGCAGCAGTTGTTGATTTGAGTACTGAGCTGTGGTAGTGCTGTAAATGTCTCTGCATTGTGCTCGTATTCGCCGCGCTGTACAGCATTGTTTGCATACAGTGTCTGCATATTGTCCGTGTCTTATCAGTCACTCTCTTACCATTTATCATTTCTGCCGGGAACCCAAAATGCTGCCAAACAAACGATTTAAAAGCGGCGGGGGTGTCGTCAATAGTAATACCTGTGTTTTCCGTCATTCTGGCTGCTTGCTGGATAAATCTCGCGAGACAGAATTTTAACGTGACGAGCAATCTCGTCAAATCACATCTCGCGAGATCTCGTCACACGAGATCTTGTCACACCCCTAATGCTAATTATAATAAGATAAATAGGAGCGTTAATAATGATTTAGAAGGGTGGTCTATGCTCCCCCCTGTCTCTGCTGGGATGTGAAGGATCCGTATGAACATTCTACCCAGATTACTTTACTTGTTTCAAATGTTACCTATAGAAATTCCAAAATCCACATCAGATAATCTAGAGAAAATTGTGTCAAATGTATATGGCAAAAAAGTGCCTCAGAGTTCAACTTAAAACCCTACAGTTATCTAAATTAAAGTGTCCTTAAACACCCAAATCTAAAATATTACTTCTGGGCTGCACAAATGAAATCAATGATCATATGGCTTCAGAACAATTCAGACACACATTGGTTTAACATTGAAAAAAGACTATAAAAAGTCTCTCACTTCCTGGATGCTCTCATAAAGGAAATTGCAATTTGGACTAAGAATGATCTCAAAATTTGCACTAAAGTACAGTCAACTTTTGAACTACTGAAACAAATATCACCATTAATCATCAATGGATGTGTGAAGAGCTTCCCACCTAATAATTTACACATCGGTTTCAGGAGATGGTCAATTTATCTACACCAATCATTTAATTTAGGTAATTTAAGAACATTTGAGGAGTTGAGAAATTGCTATTATCTCCCTAAGATGGATTTCTATTGATATCTGCAACTTAAACATTTCTGTTAGGGTTTTGAGTCATAAACTCTGGCCACCCTGCTGGAAGAGCTGCTGTACTGCTTGTCTGTTTTGGTTTTCCATGTGCTTTCATCTACCCCGCCCTTTGTCTGTATACCACCTGATTGATTGTAATGATGTCCAGCTGTGTCTCGTTTGCCCCTGTGTGTCTGCCTGTTATTTATGCCCTGCCATGTGTGTGTGTGTCGAGAGTTTGACTCTGTGTTCTCAGACAGTGAAGTAGTTGGTTAACTTTTTTGCTTTCCCCTTTGAACCTTTGTGGATTTACCTGTGATATCCTAAGTTTCCTTTTTCTCAATTTTTTGGACCTGTTTTTTCCCTCGTGGACACCTTTAGTTAAGAACTTTTTCAAGCTCTGTATGAGCTTTTTTGTTCCTTCAGATGCGCTGTTTTTGACTTTTGAACTTTGAATAAAACTGCACTACACCCGGATCTGCATTTGGGTCTCAGTCTGTCCAAGATCATAACAATTTCTGACAGAGCACAAGGAATGGGAAAAACTCATAAAAACTTGTTCTATAGAACAGCTCCTAATAGAGGTGTAAAGGGGAAATGGAGATGAAAAATGATTAGTAGATTCTACAATATATTTTTATCCATGAATACACAAAACTCCTTGTGGATAAAACAGAGATGGGAGGCAGAAATGGGCATGGTTATATCACAGGGGGCATGGGAGGAGATGTGCAGTGAGGCACACTTGTTCAAACAAATTCAAATACATGGAGAGAGTTTTTGTTCATTCGTCTTCTTCTGCTTTTCCGTTGTTGGGTTGCGGGGGCAGCAGCTTCAGCAGGGAAGCCCAGACTTCCCTCTCCCCGGCTACTTCCTCCAGCTCTTCCGGGGGGACCCCAAGGCGTTCCCAGACCAGCCGAAAGACATAGTCTCTCCAGTGTGTCCTGGGTCTTCCCCGGGGCTGCCGCCCGGAGGGATATGCCCGGAACACCTCATCAGGGAGGCGGAGAGAGTTTTGTTGGAGAATAATTAGAGAATAAATGAGACTTTTCAGGACCAATCATACCCATATATTCTGGTCATGTCCCAAACTAAAGACATTCTCAAAGAGGTTTTCCAACAGGATATACCTAGATATGTATATCCTAGATATAGGATATACCTACTGTAGCTCTATTAGGAGTGATACGTAAGGGATTGAATGGGAGGTTCAAGAAATATCTTTTAAATATATTACAACAGCACTGAAATTCATAATTATTACACTCAAAAAAAGATTTGTTGGATTTACTTAAAAGTGTTTCTTCCAGTGGTTCCATGTCTTTGACTCAACTTTACAATTAACATACTTTGCTTACAAACTGAAAATACTGTAAATGTCTATTGTGTCTATGAACACCACTTGCATAATTCATGCTAAAAATAGTTATTTCTCCAATTTTTCCATTTTTGAAGTTCCCTATTAAATCTTGCCTTGGTTCAGGAACCCTGACCTTTGTCACCGCACCGCAGTGCCACCCCCCCACCCCCAATTGATAACTAACAAACCCAAGTTCAATAAACATAAAGAATAGTCAAAATGATCAGTCAACAATGAATTTAATTCAAATTCAAACAAACAAAGATGAATTACAGTTTTTGTTTCAAAATGTACAAAATACTGTACTACATGATAACCGGTGCACAAAAAGTCAAACCACAGCTCCAGTGAGACACATTAAAAACACACATTTGAGGCAACCCAGACTACAAACCGGAACAGGAACTTCCAAGTTATAATAAGTTTCCAATAACATTTTGGAGTTCGAACCCACTTGTAGCTCCAACTATGGCCGCAAGCAAAATATTGCAAAAATATCACAAATACTGAATCAGTAGTTAACAGTGATTTTAACAAGTGGCTTACTGACGCAAACACCTACTGGTGTACACAGAACAATCAGTACTAAGAGCCAAACATAAAAAAGGTCACGTCTGAACACGCAGCAGGTCCTCACTCAATCCAGCAGTTTTTTAGTACCTGGATTTTGGCCTCACAATTATAAAGCAGATGCACTTAGTGGATGCTGCTGTAATCTCACGTGATCTCGAATGAGGCCCCTACGCTGTCCTTAAAGGGACAGCTGCCTTTTTATGTTTTGCATCGTTGTGTTGGAGAAACTAACCTTGATAAGTAAACCCGACATTGCACTATTTTACTTTCAACTGCTGCAACTAACTTAAGTAAATGTGAATAACTCACAATTTTAAATAATTTAAACATAACACTGTGCTTTATAGCCAACAATAGCCAAGTTTAAATTTTTTGAGTGGGCTGAAACCAACTCCCCCTTCATATAATGGATCCAGAAGGTTTGGTACCTCTATCAGATGGAGCATATTACATATTTATTAAGGATCCAAAAGGCCATCTTTACTAAGCATTGGAGTCCTGTAGTATCTTTATTAATGCACTAAAATTGTATGGCTTCCCTCCCCTGCCACCTATTTGTACATAATCCACACAGTGCCTTGCAATGAACTTGTGTAAAATTTGCTGGTTTCTGGACTATTATTGTTTTTTTTCCGGTTGGTTGTCTCATTTACCTGTAATCTTAATCTTGATATAAAGTGTACAATTGTTATCGATAGCTGGATAGAGGAAAAAATATAAATAGTGAATTGTTATCGGAAAAATGCAATATAAATATATGGGGCTCTAATATATATATATATATATATATATATATATATATATATATATATATATATATATATATATATATATATATATATATATATATATATATGCATATATGATGATGGCAAGCTGAATTTCCTTTTGTTAAACTTCTGTTAGTTCTGAGTAGCATCTTACAACACACATAGACCTCATGCTTGTTTATATATATATATATATATATATATATATATATATATATATATATATATATATATATAGCTGCTGCTGCTTTTATAGTAGCTGCTGTGACGTGATAAGAGTTCACAGATTGTTGGTGACATGTTAACATTTATATTCTCATGTCTTAATTAACCAGTAAACACAAAGAGCTGAAAATCAGAGATAAAAAGCAACAAGTTAAAAGTTATAGAGAAAGATAGAGGAGAAAATATCAGCTCCAATGAGGCTAAAACAACTCTAACGTGTGTGTGTGTGTGTGTGTGTGTGTGTGTGTGTGTGTGTTGCGCGTGTGTTAAATGACTCTTCCCAGCAGGTTGTGTAATATTATTCTGTTTAATTCAGATAACTGTTATCTATTAGCAGCTTGCTGCTTAATTCCAGGATAACGTGAAGCGTTTCCTGCTCTTGGATTTTACAGCAGCATTAATCAATAGGAGATAACAGGAAAACACAGGTTAGGTTTAGGATTAGATGACAGAATCACAATTAGCCTGAACGTCAGTTATTCAGAAGAAAACAGATGGAGTTTAAGAAGAAAATCAAAGTCTGGTTCACACAATGAACCAAGACGAACATTAAACTGCAGTTTTTAAGTCGGGGAGAAAATTATTCATTATTATTTCTCCTTTGATTTTGTTTGTCCACTTATGATCAATTTAGTTGGAGTTGTGTCCAAAATACTAATCCAACAATCAAACTAATACTAACTTTTTATTCAGATTTAAAACACATTTTCATGATAGCCTATTAATGTCTTGATCATTTTAATCTTTATTCTTAATCTACAGACCAAATCTTAATCTTAATATACTTTACCTGCCTGATGTTTGTTTGTTTTGATGCTGTTTGTTAACCTGTCAACAGGAAAAAACACTGGGCTGATTCAGTGAAACCTGGTATTAGTTTGGAGAAACAAAGCTGTTACATTTTGGATCTGATTCCACTCATGAAGTGTGCATTAACAGCTGCTAGTGTCTCCTGCTGGTCAGTGACTCAGCCTCAGGTTTCCTGCTGTCAGACAGAAGAAAGTGTGTTGAGTTTCTCAAACAGAATCATTCAGACCAGTCAGAAACACACTGTGTTATTTTAGAAAAATGATTGAGGAGCTCCAATCATCTTATCAGCTTCATGCAGGAAACATCTGTGTTCAACTGAACAAAGCTTCTTATTCCCAGTAAAACAGAGAAAGGCAGCTCCATCCTTCAGTCTGTCTCCCAGGCACTTTTTGGCACTTTTTACAGCGTTTTGAATCTGGGACTGTGTGTGCGTGTGTGTGTGTGTGTATCAGCAATGAACAATTCAAGTCATATTTTGTGGATCTGAGACCGCATCTGTTTTATTTATCTAATATATCTATTTTATGGACCTTAAAAAAGAACATAATAAACAAGAAATTCAATTTAATCCTTTGTACATGGGTGTAGTGGACGCAGGGGACATGTCCTCCGCACTTTTTACAGCCATGACAACCATTTTTATAAAATACCAAATAATACGTTTTTTTGAGACCAGGTACCAGTTTGGGTCATGAGATTAATAAATAATTAATTCTTTTGTGACAAAAATCTTGCTCAGCAAAATAAAAAAAGAGAAATTACTCAGTTTCTTTTAACGAACTGGTATGACTACTGGATAATTTATATTTTCCTAAAGTCAAATTACAGTACTAAAGTTAAACATCTGCTGGCTGCTTCTGTTTTCTTCTGCAGATTTACAACAGATCAGTAGCGGTGATGGGCAATATTCAAATTCAATTCAATTGAATTTTATTTATATAGCTCAAAATCACAAATCACAGATTAGCACTGTGGAGGGGGTGTGGTGCATCAGCTGCGGGAGAGAGGTGTGGGGAGGGCTCAGGGGAGCGGCGCCAGGTGAGAGTGATTGAGCAGTCGAGTACAGGTGCGCTAATTACTCTCACCATCTCTTTTAAAACAGTAGCAGGTTGGACCCGGAAGAGAAAAGCGACGAACACATCAGAGACCCGGCAGACGGCAGCATACCGGGCTGTGAGCGGCTGCAGGGGGTCTGCGTGGGGTGTGTGTGTGTGTGTGTGTGTGTGTATGTATGTGTGTGTGTGTTCAAATAAAGCACGGGAAAACCGTTGAACCCAAAAGACTGGACTTGTTGTGGGTCTGTTCGGTGCCGGGGAACCCACGGGGGCAGCGAGACTGCCACAAGCACCAATGGCCTTCACAGTTTGCACAACACAACATCCCCTGTCCTTAGACCCTCACATTGTACAAGAATAGAATACAGTAGTGGTTGGGTGGTAGTGGTGATGGGAGGTAGTGGTGATGGGAGGTAGTGGTGATGGGTGGTAGTGGTGATGGGAGGTAGTGGTGATGGGTGGTAGTGGTGATGGGAGGTAGTGGTGATGGGAGGTAGTGATGGGTGGTAGTGGTGATGGGTGGTAGCGGTGATGGGTGGTAGTGGTGATGGGTGGTAGTGGTGATGGGAGGTAGTGATGGGTGGTAGTGGTGATGGGTGGTAGTGGTGATGGGTGGTAGTGGTGATGGGTGGTAGTGGTGATGGGTTGTAGTGGTGATGGGTGGTAGTAGTGATGGGTGGTAGTGGTGATGGGTGGTAGTGGTGATGGGAGGTGATGGGTGGTGATGGGTGGTAGCGGTGATTGGCATGGGGTGGTACCAGAGTGGAAACAATTGTGTATTGACATCAGATTGATCTGCAGTGTGAAGGTTTGTCCCCTGAAGCTCATCCTGCTTATCATCCTGTGTAACAGTACACACAACATGGTATGAACAGTCTAATCTGTTAACATGAAGCTTTTTTCAACTAAAACAGACCTAAACCGTGCTGCATCAGCACAGCTTTGGGTCTGAATGCAGCCATGCAGCATCAGTGGAAAAAATCACACAGTCTTTAAGGAAAGGAGTCAGAGAAACAGGAAGGAGTCAGGACTCAGCAGGATGGTAAAAAACAACATTTGGGGAATTTGTAGTTCTATTTATACACTTGAAAATGATGCTTAGAAGCATATTCCTGCAACTGAAGAAAATCACTGTTTTTTAGTCTTATATCCTATATCCAGAGCTGTCTCCTTCTCTTTTTAAATCCATCTGGTGTCTGACGTGCTGGTTGCAGCTTCATCACACACCGATCATTATCCATCAACACCTCCTGGAACCTTCTAAAAGTGCAGAAAACTCAGCAGCTCGTCTTCGTCCTCACTCTTTGTTCAGTGATTTTGTTTCAGGAACATTTAGAACCAACTGTGGCATCCATCTTTCAACCAGTTTACAGGTGGTCACATGAAGCAGTGATTGGCAGCAACTTGTTTATCTGCTGTGGTTGTTTTGTTGCAGTAAATGTGAAGTGTTACATCTGTCTGACAAATCTGCTGCTCACTATAAAACTCACTATAATCTGCTGCTCACTATAAAACTACACAAAGTGAGTAGCATCATTTCACCTCATTGACACACTTGTGTATTTGTTGAGTTTATTACCAGATAATTTATGTCTGATCTGTGAGGAGAAGTAACACTTAAACTATTCTGTAAAACTATACTATCAGACAGGGATAATGTATGGAATTATTTTGAAGAATATTATCATAAAATGTAAATGTAATGTATTTCACAATTGTGCAGTTAAAAAAAACAAAAACAAACACACTTTATCCAATCCACCCTCCAGGACTGAAAAATCTAAATTTAGTTTCCAATAACTTTATTCCCCAACTATTTTGATAATTCATTAATGGATAGAGTCATTCTTTAAGAAGAAAATGTCCAAATTCTCTGGTTCCAGCTTCTCTTCTCGGATTATTTTCTAGTTTCTCTAGTCTTCTATAATAGTAAACTGATGATCTTTGGTTCATTCATTTCATGAACCAAACAACTAATCCATTAATCAATTGTCAAAGTAGTTGTGGGTTCATTTACTGTTGGGAGCTTTTATTTGGACATTAAATTCCATTTAATTGAACAATAAGAAATCACCACAGATCATTTTAAACTCCTGAGTTTCAGTCTTTTCATAAACAAATCACCCTGAATAATTTTCTGCTTACTGGTAGTTGCCCACAACACAATGACTGCAAATCTCCTGAATGAAAGGAGTTCCCTTCCCTCATTGTTGCGGCTCCATGTTAAGAGATCAGGACTTGGCGAGATGCTGCAGGTCAACCGTTACCCTGGTAACCAGGTCCCTAATCGCCCTATAAATGACTGTCCATGTGCATAACAAAGGACGGAAAACACAAAGAGCTGATGAAAGAGAAGAAAGAGAAGCTCATTACATGGTCCTATGTTTCAGATTAAGAGTCAGTTTCTAATGATGAGCTTTTTACTGCAGTTTCTGCTGATGAAGTTTAGGCTACATTTTCTACTGGTGAGCTCTACGCTGCAGTTTCTGTTCATCAGCTTATGCTGCACCTTCTACTCATGAGCTTTATGCTACACTTTTTACTTGTGAGCTTTGTGTTATAGTTTCTACTCATGAGTTTTATGTTGCTGTTTCTGCTGATGAGCTTTATGCTACATCTCACCAACTATTTAGATTTGAATCATTTTTAAGAAGTTAATATCCTGGGATTGGGTCCATCAGATCATGAAGATGGTATAGCAAACTGGAACTTGGTGTCTGTTCTATTAGAGTTGCAACTATTAGTAGATTGATTGTTTAGTTGTTAGAATCATGTTATTCACCAACTTTTCTGATTATCAATTAATGGATACGAGTTATATTTTTATTGTTGGTCTGGACAAAATATATATTTTAGGTTGAATCAGCTTTGGAAAACACAAGTCCACATTTTACACCATTTTATGAAGCAAACTAATCAATTAATATTTTCAGTCATCAGCAGATTAATCCACTATCAGAAACGTGGTTAGTTGCAGCCCTACCAGGTGGAAATGGATTTAATTCTCTCATCAATCAATCACCATTGTTTTGTCTTCAAAACACCAAGCACAGGCAGCCAAAGTTTCAAAATCTAGTCTTTTTGGGCAGAAAACACTTCTGCTTCCTGAAACTCCTTGTGGACTCTAATGAGTTTGTCTGTTGCCAATTCTACAAATTATTTCAGCTCAATAGTTTCCTGTAATCCTGATCATAGATAAACCAAAAAGCACAGAAAAAGTCTCATCGTGAAGTTAATCTTGTCATGGCTTCCTCACTCAAAAAAACAATTCTTGGCCCCCATAAACATGAAGCAATATTTTCAAGTAAAATGTGACTAAAATTTATAAAATTACAAATTTATTTCCCCAAATAACTAAACATTATGTAAATATGTCTATTAAAAAGAGAATGTAAACAAATCCAGTAGACTTTATTTAACTGGATCACATAAGGTGGATGTGTGCCAGCATGTTGTCACCATGGTAACAGCATATTGTCACCATGGTAAAATGGAAACTGGACTGGACTGACTGACTGAGGTGAATGTGTTAAAGTTATAAGGTAAGTTTATTTTTTGGGAATATATTGTATTAATGGTAGTAATATGCTATTTTATAAGTATATTGATGTTAAATTTGCCACGTTTCACTTGCTATTCAAATGCTATTTTTTTAACATTTACATGTATATTTTTGAGATGTTAGTGAAGTTAGATTATGGTTTATATATTATTATTATGATTGATATGACTTTAGCATCAGCACCACTTCGACCCTAGTTATTCAAGTGGAATGCATTTCCACTAGGCTGGATGCAACGCACTTCAGTTATGGCTAGTGTTAGGTTCTGTGTTGCGTTTTTGCTCTAATGAAACCTTCCTTATTCACCGTGGCAACAACAACAATAAACCTGACGATATGCATCAGACTTTTTTTTATTTTGCCCGTTTTTTCTGTCTTTCTTGTCTGGTTCTAATAGCCCTTCAGACAACCAGGATGAAGTGTGTGTGTGTTTGGAGCTCATCCGAATCAAAGAGCAAATGCTTTTTTTGCAAATGTTGAAGTAGAGGTGACAGAGAAGCTGTTTGCTGAGGTGGCGTTCACTGTGGTAAACTGCACCGACCACAACCCTTGTTGTTCACGTCGACGCGATGCATAGTTAACACAGCATAGGATTCTAAACATCTTACCTGGCTGACACCCAGGCATGTGAGCGACGTGGATCGGCTACAGTTTTCGCTCCTCGCTCACAGAGGTGTTCGCTTCCCCGCTTGAAGTCGCATCATCTCACCGCTCCACCAAGCTTCAACCAAGGTGCTTACCGCTCCATCTGAGAATATAAATTTTCTATTGACTTTTGACAAGATATGGCTTCATGCTGTTGTCCCGTTGTGTTGTCCAGATAGAGTCCCAGATATATATTATCTACAGATGTCTGTTTACAATAAATAAATAAAATCAGACGGGAATAAAAAAAGGTTCTTTCTTAGTGTATTTCCATCTTCTCTTACTTCTCTTCTTATTCAAATTGTTGCCTTTTAAAAATAGACAAAACTTGTGATTCTAATCCAAATAGTTAATAAACAGCTTAATATTTAATTTGAGTCAGTAAAGTCAGTAGCAGTCAGTAGGTATGAGTTGCTTAAACATTTCAAGCCAAAACATGGCCATCATGGGAACAGATTCAGGAATCCCTGTCCATATACTAATTGTCCATGTACATTTATGTCACAGCGGTGAGGAGTCTTGTTTGGGTTTTTCGTCGTGTGCATTTCCTGTTTTATTTTGAAAGTCTAACTCTCCTATCGTTTCAGGTCGCTTGCCCTTCCTCTGTGTCACCAGTCTGATCGTCTGCCCTGATTCCTGATTGTGTCCACCTGTTCCCAGTTGTGTTGTGCTGAAGTGTCTTTGTTCATCCGAGTTGTTGTGCCCAAGCCAGCTCTCCATCCACAGCCTTTTGCTTTGCCCGTGTGGAGTTTTTGTTGTAAGTTTCATAGCCTTTGTTTGGATTTAGATAAGAAAGTGTTTTATAGCCTTTGTTGGTAGTTATAGTGTTTTCCTCCTCCTGGAGTGAGTTTTTGTTTTGGTTAATATTTATTAGTCTTTCCCTCCCACTTTGGTGAAGCGTTTCTCTGTTGATTCGTTTTCCACTGCAATAGTGTGAGAGTAATTAGAACCCTTAGTTAGATCATGCATTTAGTTTTGAGAGTAGCATTTTCTGTTGTAATTTTCATAGTTCCTGACCGCAGCATTGTATCCCCCTTTTATATCTGATAATTGAATAAAAACAAAGTATATGTAATATTACTCTTTACCTTTATATTGAATAAGTGAATAAACACATTAAGTTTATGTATAATTCCTCCTTACCTTTACATGTAATAAGTGGAAAAAATGCATAAAGTTAAATGCATAACTTTGCATTAACTTTATTAAATAACTTAAACATTATTTAATTTATTCATATTGACTTACCATGCTAAAAACACTGAATTAAATGGGATGTTCACATTGATGTTACATAATAAAATTACATGAAAAACCTCCATGTAACTAAAATACTTAGGTCTAGGTTTTTGGTATGATAATTTTTTCGAGTGCTGCTGCTGTCGTGCTGAAACACGCATATTGAACATCAGGCTGAAGATCAGAGCTGTTATAGACTGACTGAGTTTGAAAAGCTTCTTCAGATCGATGAAAACAGCTCTGACTGCTCTTCCATCACTGATGAAATTACTGGTTTCAGTTGGATATCGTCCAAACTACGTCAGATGAAGTGCCTGAAAGCAGAGTTTAAATGAGCTGTTAGTGAAACTGCAGCCACTTTCCCTGACACTTTAAAAGTCACTTCTGAGCCTCTAAAAGTGCTTCGTTAATGGAATCAACAAAGAAAAGACATCATTACTGTGTGGATCTCGAGTTTTTGAGGTTTTTGGACACATTAGTTTTTCCATTAGCTCCTTTTGTCAGTCAGAGAATTAGGGAGTTTGATCTGCTGGAACAGTCCCACATTCACAGCTTCCAGACACCAACAGAATCCCTGTGCTGTTTCCCTGCAGAACCACTGAGACATGTTTCATTCTCCTCTCATCCAGCAGGACTGAATTATCCATTCTGAGACAGAGACATGACACGTAAACTGCTGAACTGACGCCAGACTGTGGCCAATGATCTCTGGCGCCTGGAGAGTTTTTATGAGGAAATAATGGCAGCAGTGGTTACCTGCTAAGTACTAATGAATTATTTAATGAGTCTTTTCTTAAATGTTTCCCTGGAACAGACTGATGCCATTTTGTTGTGATTATAGACAAACTACAATGATTATGGATAATTGGTTCACAACAGATGAACAAATAGGTCTCATTTGCCTCAAGGGAAATAAACAACCTAATAAACTGTAAGTTTCACCATGTTCTGATGTATAATACAGCAACTTCAGTGTGTTTGATCGCTCATAATATAATAAACCCAAACATAAAGACCTGCCTTCACAGTTAATATCCAAGGGTCTCTTACCTCATCTTATTTAAAGAGATAATTGAACAGTAACCAAATTCACATGCAAATGGATGATTCTGCTTCGTTAGGTTAATATTCAGTGTTCAATGACCCAGTTTTAATGATCCTAGTGTTCATTATTCATGCTAACATCATGAAGTATTTACCATCACCATGCAGATAAAGCTGCAGCTTCCTGATCTGTCGACACCAGCTGCTACACGTCTGTTCACTCAATAAATCTGTCAGAACCAACAAGTGTCCTTAAAGTTGTTGATATATTTACTGAGTTTTTAGACCCTTTTTCTGATTCCTTTTTAAATAAAATCAAGTAACAACAAATTTTATTTTTTTATTTATTTATTTAGTTTTATTTTGAAAATCCAGCCCAGAAGATCCAGACTGTAAACTTTAGAGCTGCACAGATCAGTCAATTAATTGATTAGTTACCAACTATCACCAACTATTTTGAAAATCAATTACTTGTTTTGAGTCATTTTCTAAGAAGAAAATGTCATAGTTCTTTGATTCTTAAATCAGAGAATTTTCTGGTTTCTTTAGTCTTCTATAATAGTAAACTGATGATCTTTGGGTTGTGGACTGTTGGTCTGGACAAAAATTTGAGGTTGATTCTTCAGCTTTGGGAAACACCGATCCACATTTTACACCATTTAATGAACTAAAATATTAATAAATGAATTGTTTCAATAATTGATAGATTAATTGAATACTTAGTAGTTGTGGCTTTAATAAACCTTATAATCAGGTAATCAGACAGTCAGTCATTTTCTATACCTGCTTATTCCTCATTAGGGTCGCAGGGGTCTGCTGGAGCCTATCCCAGCGCGTTACGGCGAGAGGCAGGGATACACCCCAGATGGTCGCCAGCCAATCGTGGGGCACACACACCATTCACTCACACACTCACACCTATGGGCAATTTAGAGTTGCCAATTAACCTGAGCATGTTTTTGGACTGTGGGAGGAAGCCGGAGTACCCGGTGAAAACCCACACAGACACGGGGAGAACATGCAAACTCCACACAGAAAGATCCCAGACCCAGGACCAAGGAGGTCTTGAACCTGCGACCTTCTTGCCGTGAGGCAACAGCGCTAACCCCTGCGCCACCATGTCGCCCGTAATCAGACAGCAGTTGGATAATATATATATATATATATATATATATATATATATATATATATATATAGAGAGAGAGAGAGAGAGAGAGAGAGAGAGAGAGAGAGAGAGAGAGAGAGAGAGAGAGAGAGAGAGAGAGAGATAGATAGATAGATAGATAGATAGATAGATAGATAGATAGATAGATAGATAGATAGATAGATAGATAGATAGATAGATAGTACAGGGCAAAAGTTTGGCCACACCTTCTTATTCAATGTGTTTTCTTTATTTTTTATGACTATTTCCATTGTAGATTCTCACTGAAGGCATCAAAACTATGAATGAACACATGTTTATGGTGTTATGTACTTAACAAAAAAAGGTGAAATAACTGAAAACATGTTTTATATTCTAGTTTCTTCTAAATAGACCATTTGATCTGATTGATAAAGGAAGAATTCCATTAATTAACCCTGAGTGCCAAGAGTGTGCAAAACAGTACTATATATATATATATATATATATATATATCTTTTATTGTATGTTTCCTCTTGTCATTTAAGTTTTTTCAGATTTGTTTCTGTAAAAGGAGGAAACATCTAACATAAAACATCAATAAAGGGATGAAGCCATTCTCCAGTGTGCTTTCAGTTTAAAATCTCTGGCTGCACCATCATCAGTGTGCTGTTGGTCTGAGCTGGAACAGCTGGAACTAGGTTTTGATGAGGTTGTATGTTGGGTTCTGCCTCATCAATGTTCTCACTGGGATCAGTTACTATCATCTGAATCTGAAGGTTCCTCAGACAGGAAATGCTAATGAATTTAGCCATGAAGTTGATTAGATTATTTGTGTTCAGGGACTCGAAAGCATCGTCTGCTCTGTGATAACAATCAGAAACAGCTGGAATGTGTCATCTGCTGAACCACAGGAAGCAGCTGCCAGCTGATTAAAGCTCTTCTCTCTGTCATTACCATGGCTTTAATAAGCTGTGTTGAATCAGAAAAAACAATAGAAGCTAAGTGATGAATGTACAGATTTATATTGGATTCCTGCAGGTAGAAACATCATGGCATCAAACTTCCCACATCAGCATATATATATATATATATATATATATATATATATATATATATATATATATACTTATATAATCACATCTGACAATTTGCTTACTTTTTGGATAGAATTTTAAAAATATGCCAACAGAGAAATTAATGTTATGTTGTTATAATTTTAGCATCTAATTATTAAAAATGCTGCAGCAAAATGTGAAATCATCAGAGTTTAGAGAGTCAGTCAGTCAGTCAGTCATTTTCTATACCTGCTTATTCCTCATTAGGGTCGCAGGGGTCTGCTGGAGCCTATCCCAGCGCGTTACGGCGAGAGGCAGGGATACACCCCAGATGGTCGCCAGCCAATTGTGGGGCACACACACCATTCACTCACACACTCACACCTACGGGCAATTTAGAGTCTCCAATTAACCTGAGCATGTTTTTGGACTGTGGGAGGAAGCCGGAGTACCCGGTGAAAACCCACGCAGACACGGGGAGAACATGCAAACTCCACACAGAAAGGTCCCAGACCCAGGACCAAGGAGGTCTTGAACCTGCAACCTTCTTGCTGTGAGGCAACAGCGCTAACCCCTGCGCCACCGTGTCGCCCGAGTTTAGAGAGTCATAGATAAATATGCTGATAACCACTATTAACTGTTTAGTTTATTTTACTGATTTTAAAACATTGGACTCTGTTATGTGATAACTAAACATACTGCAGTGAAAGAATAAAAAAGTAACGACAGATGTGTTTCAACAAAGGAAAATAGGGAAAAATGGAAATTTCCTGTTTTAATCATGCAGGTCTGTATGAGCTGTCAAGGGGCTGCAAAAAACGCGGCACAGGCCAGATTCAGCCCATGGGCCTCATGTTGGAGGCCAACATGTTGGAGCTGTTTCCAAACAGCTGATCTTTGTCTCATTCTGACAATTTAGATGTTGAACTGACGTTGAGGCTAAGATGCTAATTACCTAATTACAGCAGGTAAACTCAGCTGCAAATGTCACCTCAGCCCTTTGAACTGAAAGTTTTTATAAAATTTCACCAGTTGAGTCACAAACAATTATTTTGCAGAAGTAAACAAAAAATATATATTCAGGTACTAAATCCCAGGTACTAAATTCGTTTTCTGTGTGCTATTCCAGAGACTTGAATGATTAAATAGATATAAACATGTCAGGGTTGAAAATCATAAAAATTTAAATAAAATGACTCTTTCTAGGAAGGTTTGTCCATGTTTTCAGGAGGAAGAAAGAGGAAATCAATGATGTCATGTGACAGGAAGTAGTTGGAAACTAAGAAAGAAAATTCTTTTTTTGCTTAAAACCTTTATCTAACAGTGTTTCCCAAATCGGGTGACACGGTCGACCAGGGGTTAGCGCTGTTGCCTCACAGCAAGATGGTTCAAGACCTCCTTGGTCCTGGGTCTGGGACCTTTCTGTGTGGAGTTTGCATGTTCTCCCCGTGTCTGCGTGGGTTTGCACCGGGTACTCTGGCTTCCTCCCTCAGTCCAAAAACATGCTGAGGTTAATACTCTGCTACTGTCACGGGAAACGACTCCAGTTTCTTCTTCTTCTACTTTTTAAAGACAACGTCTGACCTGTTCAATCCTGGTCGCTAACGCTTGACAGTGAATGGAAACTAGCATTGTATTACACTGTCATTGTGTGTTTTGTGTGATTTGTCGAGACATTTACACCAGTATCAGATTCTCCTGCTTCCATAGTTGCTGCTCTTGCTGCTGGTCACTAGTGTGATGGAAATATTCCGAATTCTTTATTTCTGTTAATACATTTATGTAGTTATCCATTAATGCATTAATCCATTTGATCATTTTTAATATTTATCCTCTATTATGAATCTATTCATCATAGTGTGTCCCAAATCACATACTTTTTCTTTGCTACTCATAAATCATAAAACAAATGATTTATGAATCATGAGACAGAGATTAATTTGCTGCTGATCCCGAGGTTTGGATCCAATACGACAGAGATTTACTGAGAGGACATGTGTCTTATATAAGACGTGATATCAAGGATCTGAACAGAGACACAGAGAGAGAAACCAACCAGACAGTTTCATCTCCACAACTCATCAATGATCACAAGCTTGGAGTAAAAAAACAGAAATAGACCACAGAATCTGCATAAAATTGATGATGTTTATTCATCAAACTGCTGAAGCAGAACAAACAGAACAAAACAGATTAATACTAATTTGTTGTTATTGGAACCAAAATACAGGAAGAAGAAAATCATCCAGAACCAATAAAGATTTAGTTTTCAAGATTAAAAGACAAATCAATAATAAAAGAAGGATCCTCTCCATCAGAGTCAGACTTATTTTAGTTCATAGGCCTCATACAATTTGATTCAGACCAGTAAAAATTAACATATAAATAACTCCTATAAATGTATCCCACTTTTCATGTATAAACATATGTATGAAATATTTACACAATCAACCTTCACTTTACAAAACTGTAGAGCTGGCATAAGAAAAACAATGAAATTATAACAATCTGATGTCTCACTTATTCCATATTCAGCCATTTCAATTCAAAACATTTACTCACTGATCAATATTTATTATTTTCAGCAGCAGGTGAAGTTTTCTCCTGTTTTATTTACTGATCTAAACTGAAAATCTCTTGAGCCCTGAACGTTTCTCACTGACTTCACATTTCTGTTCAGGAACATTTATTTTCACACTTTGTACAGTCATCATCCAATGGCCAGGTTGGACCCTTTAGTGGTCGGTTCTGACCCCCGGGCCTTGTGTTTGACACCACTGCACTAGATTTAAATAGAAAACCTATGGTTTACTGGAAAAGACAAACACTAACAGTCTTCATGGGTGTAGTAGTTTTTTATCTGAGAAGAAGTCAGCATCATAGTAACCCTGTTTAATTGTCATGTGGGGCATTTTACTGATTATTTTAAACCTACTATTTTAAAATGTGCACTTTGCACCTAAATCTAACCAGAAACTTTGGAAACAAGAAATAAAGTTGAATGAGGAATGTTTTCGACACAGAAATAGATAAAGAGGAGAGAAACCTGCTGTGAGACGAGCGACAGCAGCAGATGAAGGAGGCGTCTGGGTTTAACCCTCAGGCTGAAACATGGCCCATGTTCTGAGAATGAAAAGCAAGTCTGCAGCCTGATGAGGAGCGAGGACGATAGAAAACACAAAACTGACCATCATCATTTCACAGAGTAAAGTCGTCTTCATCTGGCTTCACATGTCTGCAGAAACAACGCTGACGTACATCAGAGAAACACTCAGAACGTCTATTACACGTCAGCTTTATGATGCTGTAAGGAATTTTCCACCTGTTAATTAACATAAATCCAAATGATGCTGATGCTGGATACATGTAAATCTTGTAGAATGGAAGCTGGACATATGATGATGGTAAAAATGGTCAAAGCGATTGAAAGGCCTGCAGCTCAGGTCAGAGGTCAAAGCCAGATGTTGTACTTTAAATGATCTCAAGGCAGCTGACCATCAGGAATAGGAACACATGGTGAGCTGTTCTGACCAAACAGAGAGGTTTGACCAGGTATGGACACTCTGGAATGTTTGGAGGAGAGGACTCAATGAAAGTCTATAAAGAAGATGTTTGGGTTGAATAGAGAGAGGTCACATATTGGCACAGAGGCTCTCCCAGCTTCATTATGAAGAGAGATCTACAGTATGGCCCCCAGAGATTCTGTCAGATTCAACATGTTTTTGACACTTTCTGGAATTCTGGAAATTCTTTTTCTTTTCCACATCCTCTCTTTGTGCACAAAGAGAAGACGTGGAGCAAGAAGAAACAACAACGCTTTACTGTCAGCATCTGTCACTGCTGTGGAATTTAACCTCTCATTACACAGTAGTTGACCTGCTGACCAGCCTGGCCTCGGCTTCTATAGAGCTCTAACATCTTCAGATCTGAGCTGTCTCTTATTTATTTCATCCAACTTCCTTCCATGCCTCAGCAGAGAGAATGAAGTCAGAATAAAGTTTCTGCAGAAATTGAGAAAGAATAAAATAGTACAGAGCTGGTGTGAAGTGGTGAGATAAAAGCAGAGCAGAGTCTGATTATTTAGTCTCAGATGCTATAAATCCGTACGTATCATATATAATACATTAATACATTAAGGCCTTTCTATCATCAGTACAATATTTTTTTCCTGAGAAACCTAACATATACAATCAAATACATGTATTGTGCAGATAACCCAGCTTCACCTGTGTCTACTGTGAGAAATGAAAAGTCCATCTTTGCCTGAACAAGGAGAGAAACTGTTTTCAGGACGACCACCATGCAAAATAAAGAGGTTGAAACCAAAAAATGAGTGAAACTCACTGAAAGGTTCCACCTTGTCAGTTCCATTGGCAAACAATCTTGTGTTTTACATGTTTTTGTTTTTTAAAAAAAATAAGTTGTGAGGACTCTAAGGCCTGATGTATCAGATATAATACAAATTGAAAAACATACTTCCAAAATGGTAATTGAGATTTATTTTCTGTTTATGTCTGAAGGACCAATGAAGACTCCAGTTTCAAAGAATTAGAATCTGTCAATTATTTTATGGTTCAGGCTTTACAGGGTTAAAACTCACACAGACAGGCTCTCAGTGTTTCCACTGAAATGGACGCAGGTTTCAGGTCTTGAAGCAAACTAACAGAGAAGAGAAGAGCGATTAGTAAAGACAGAAGAAAGAAGAGATTCTGGAGAACAGCGAACCAAGGAAGAAACTCAACAGTGTGAGGCTTAAATATATGAAAAGGTAAGAAAGTAAAACAAAAAATCTATATGTCTTTTCTTGTTGTGATATTTGTAATATTTTGTAATATTCTAACAACAAATTGCAGGAAGAAATAATTGATCCATACAAAGATAATTACAACCATCAATTTCTGTTATTGTCCTTTACACTTTCTGCATTTCAAAATAAAAGCCAAAAAATGAAGGTAGCCCTTCATTTCACAGGTCCTTAGATACATATGAACTCCAAAGTTGTTCAGCATGAGCTAATATATGAACTACGTTGTAGGTATGTAAGCACTGGTATAGATTTCACATATGGTTCATGTGTTCATAACTGTGTTCATATATAGTTCATAAGTATTTATATTTGACCAGATCTGTAAAATGAAGTGATCCTAGTCCTACAGTTATATGTATTAACACATCAACTCATCATCCTGTCAATTATTTGTTTGCAGAGCCATTTATAAAAAAAATAACATTTAATACAAATACTAAAGATTTTAATGAAAAACCTTTTTATTGTTATTGTTATTTTTTTAAATAGCTCTGCAAACATGATGATGAATTCATGTGTTAATACATGACTGTATGACCAGGATCACTTCATTTTACATATAAATCACATATAAATACTTATGAACTACATATGAACTGTAGAGAGAGATTTATTTCATTTTACAGGTCTGGTGACTTGTAAATACACAGAATCTACATATGAACAGAGATATGAACCGCTTATTAACACAGCTATGAGCTATATATGAATTAATATATGAACTACAAAGTAGCTGTTGAAAAAACCTTGGAGTTCATATGTAGTTAGGGGCCTGTAAAATGAAGGATTAGCAAAAGTAAGTGAATTTTTTGGTATTTTTGAAAGCATACAGACTGTTTATGTGCACGTTGGGGAGCTGCTGTATATAAAATGAATCATCTTCCCACAGAAAGTATCATTAATGATTTTTTTTCAATAACCTTTATTAGATGTGGGCGATACGGTGGAACAGGGGTTAGTGCTGTTGCCTCACAGCAAGAAGGTCGCAGGTTCAGGACCTCCTTGGTCCTGGGTCTGGGACCTTTCTGTGTGGAGTTTGCATGTTCTCCCTGTGTCTGGTGGGTTTTCACCGGGTACTCCGGCTTCCTCCCACAGTCCAAAAACATGCTGAGGTTAATTGGAGACTCTAAATTGCCTGTAGGTGTGAATGGTGCGTGTGCTCCATAGGCTGGTGACCATCTGGGGTGTATCCCTGCCTCTTGCCATAATGTGCTGGGATTGGCTCCAGCAGACCATGTGATTGAGGTTTGGTAAACACTGTTGTCGTGGTTACGTGAAACAAAGATGTCTGCTGGTAGCAGGGCTGCAGCTTAAATGTCTAGATGTGATTTAAGGAGTTTTTGCTTCTGTCAGTGTTGACATCTTTGTAGGGGTTTTAATCTCTTTCTGCAGTTTAGTTTGTGGTCCTTCGCATCACAGATGTTCTTTATTTACTGATGAACACACGTCTTTCCATTTGTCACATTGAACTGAGTCGACCATCATGCCCCAAAGGGAAAATGTAAATAGTTTTTTTCCATCAGGTCTTTGCTTAAGCCTCATTCTGTGCTCTGAATTAACTCTTCTTTTAATCAATATAGCAAATTCCATAATGGCTCCTTCTAAAGACAGGTTCGCAATTACTGATTTAGAAAACTCATTATGAATAAAGAAGAAATTCAGTGGGACCACTCTCTCTGATAAGTTAGGAGTCTCCATTGTGTGATATAAATGATGTTTTCCAATTAACTTTTGGGTTGGTAAAAAAAACAAAAAAAAGAAACGAAAAATAATGCAATTACACACACACACACACACACACACACACACACACACACACACACACACACACACACACACACACACACACACACACACACACACTGGAAACTTCGCATTAGATGTCGGGAAACATGGATTCTATTTCTGTTCCTCTCTTCCTGCAGACTGTGGACCTTCATTTCTAAAAATGTCTGAATCTGGATGGAATAACATTCATTAAAGAAAAGGTCAACTCTCTGTTTTCTGCTCATCATCAGTAGGGTTTCAGATAATGACTGTTATGATTGTGGATTAATCTAATTGAAATGATGAAATTATTCATAAAATGGTGTAAAATGTGGATCAGTGTTTCCAAAGCTGGAGATTCAACCTAAAATAGCTTTTTTTGTCCACAACCCAAAGATCATCAGTTTACTATAGAAGGAAAGTTCATAGAAGAATAAAGAAACCAGGAAATAATCAGATAAGAGAAGCTGGAACCAGAGAATTTAGACATTTATTTCTGAAAAATGACTCAAATCAATGAATCCATTGTCAAAATAGTTGGTGATTAATGTGATAGTCAGCAACTAATGGATTAATCGACTAATCATTACAGCTCTAGTCAACGGACACCAAATTTCAACTAAAGTTAATTTAAACGTGTTCATAGCTTGATAAACAGGTGATCAAACTTTTAGTTTCTGTATAATCACATTTTTAAACATTAAAAAGCTTGTGTCTGTGTGAAGTAGCTAACAGGGACCAACATTCAGATCTGAATTCATTGCAGAAGAAATGCTTGAAGTGTTTCTGTCATGATAATTGCAAATTTAGTGCAAAAGCAGGATGTAATTAAGGATTCCTGCACACTCCCGGAGGCTCATTAAGTTTTAGTTCTGATCCAGCAGCCTGATCCAGGCTGAAGCTTCTCATCACATCAGCTCGGATGGTTACAACAAAAGCTGCAATCAGAATATAAATCATGTATCTCCAATATTTACATATTATTTACATTTGAATGTCCTCAAAAAAGCCTCATTATCTGAAAACCTGGTTAGTTTCATCAGACTTGTAGTCATCTTCAGGAAAATCTGTTATCTGAGGATCCTGGATAAAAAAAAAAAAAAAGAAAGAAACTAAAATTGTTCGTTGGACCAGATTTGCAGATTGTGAAGAGAAACAGCTCAGAATCAAACATTCGACTCACAGAAACAGGATGAACAGTTTCCTGTAAATCTCTGATGAATCAGTTTCTGGTTGATGTTTAAAGTGATTAATGACATGAGGCCTGAGAAGCTGCTGCTGCTGCTGCAGCAGCTTTAATCCATCTTCATAAACACTGTCTGACATTACAATCAACCAGAGGAGTCGCTGTTAATGATGTCTACTTTAGATGTCACTGACCTGCCTGCTTAAATTAAACAGATTTACAGTCTCTAACAGTGGACACTCACAAATCAGTTTGGCCTTTGCTGTGTAAACATGCCACTTTACTGTCCCTGAATCTAAATTAATGATGTCATTAGTGATGTGGAGCAGCTTTTAGATCCTGTCACAATGTTTTAATCCAGCCTGGAAGTCAGGTCTTTTCAGGAAATATATACCATAAACCTCTCATCATATTGACTGTTTCTTGTTTTTTTTTCTCTCAAGAAACAAAACAAAAAAGTGTCTTTTTTAATATTGCACAGCTTTTGTCTAAAATACTTTCTCTGACCAATGAGAGAAGCTCTCATGCTGAATCAGGAAGTAGATCCGGCGGATCTATAAACAATCTGAGCTGGTTTATAGACACATGAACAAAAGAGTAAAATTTCACAAAAAAGAAAAGCTTTGCAGCGTGGGACAGGAACAGTCAGCTACAGCTGAATGACCTCAGCTGTCCTTCCTGCTGCTGTTTGTTGGGAGATTGACAGCTGCAGAAAATCGTTTGCATGTTTTTTTTAGATATTATTGCGCAGTTCATTTCTCATTTCATCTGCTGTCATGTTAAAACCAGACAAATGTTATAATATTTGTCTCACAGTATTCTGAATAACTAAAATAAATGTAATGAGGTTATCAGCTTCATGCATCATGTTGTGTGAAAAATTTGCAACTCAAAAACTGTGATAGTTTGATAGAGACCAGAGACTGGCAGGAACCAAAGCACCAACATCATGGCTGTTTCCAAAACTCAAAACTTTTCTACTTAATTATTTAGTCACACACATTCACACCTGGAACCAGGAGTGGACCCTTGTTCCTCTTTATAACAATTTCATGTATTTTTTTTTTTATTTTAAGGACTTCCCCACCATATTTATAGAATTATGCGACAAACTGCAGCTCCCCTGATTTTATTAGGATTCACAGAGACCAGTGAAGGTAGAATGATATAATAGAAAAATAAAGGGGAAAAAACAGGTAAAATACGAAGGAGGAGGAAAATACAGAAGAGAGAAGATGGATACTCTCTGACAAAGACTCAGGACCCGTCCTCCATCGCTGTTATTTTATAAACCCTGTGTTTCTCTACATGTTTCAGTCTTTCATCAACACGTAACCTCAGTAGTCCTGAAACCAGTTTTTTGTAACCAGAGTCCAGACTCAACCTTTTCTAAAAGCCTGGTTTGAGCATCATGTGTGGAGGGAAAACCTCAGTTTCTTCGTCTTCTTCTTTGTGGTTTTAAGGCAGTCGGCATCCAAAAGGTTTCATTGCTGCCATCTGCAGGACTAGTTATTTATTGTTCTCTATCTACTATATCATCCAAAAGAAATATCCTCTTCCTTCCACTGGACCCTGTTTCTAAAATGATTTTCAGAGATTCTTCTTCCAACGATTCTCTGCTACTGTCTGAACAACTCTGATCTTTCATAGACAGAATTTCTGCTAAAAAGTAAAACACAAACCACAATTTCATGTTTAGTGTTTAATGTTACACTGTGTGATGTACACAGGAAGTTGTAGCCATGGAGACGTGTGATTGGCTGAAATATCCTTCCTGTTAGGATGCTATTGCCACCTGCTGCTTTGACATGTGCATCAAATAGTTTGAAGAGGATTTTGTGGCTTCATGCGGTCAGAGATATGTTTTCATCACCAGTGGTGTGGATGGGAATTTGTTATTATTTATTTTTTTATTTTATTTTCAGCAGCAGATGAAGTTTTCTCCTGTTTTACAAAACATTTACTGATCTAAACTCTGAATATTTTATCCTTTGAGCCATTAAAGATTCTCACTGACTTCATATTTCTGTGAAGAAATGGGAACTGGAACATTTATTTTCACATTTTGTAGGCCTCATGTTTCAAACTCCTGACCTACATATTTTTTTAAACAGTTCAGAATCTCTGAGAAGGAAAAATGAATTTGTTGTCATGGTTTTTGTACAGATTATTTCCTGTTTATCTGCTGATTCAGTAATGAGATTATTCTGCTTATTGCTGGTTGAAAGCTGTTCATCTTTGACTGAAAAACACTGACTTCCAGCACCACTTTATGATAATTATTATTATATGAGTTATTTCTATCTCCTGGAGGCTCGTTAATATGAATCCATATGTGGGAACATGGTGGGATTCAATGGTGTGAAAACACAGCACTTGTTGGTTTGTGTCTGATTTAGAAGCTGCAGCAGCTTTTGTTGGTTAATCAGGATCAGACGTGAACTCTGATCACTAGATAAAACTTAATTAGCTGTTTCTCTGCTGTCATAATTACTCTGAGTCCAGTCTGAGGCACAGCTGGTGTCTGAGTCACACACACACATACGCACACACACACACACACACACTGACTGAGGTTCCTCCCTTCCCATCATCCTCCCACCCAGTCATTATTTCATTAGATCCTTGTATGTGGTAAAAAGCTTCAGCTCAGAGCCTGGTTGTGTTTGTGCAGAGAATAAATGAAACGCCTCAGTCAACACTGATAAATCAATGTGTAATCAATCACTTTATTATGATCCTATGATAATGATTCTGAGTATTTGTGGATCTGTAAAACTGAAACAATTAGTCAATTATTAATTACTCATCAGCAACAATTTTGATAACGAATTAGTAATTTTAAGAAGAAAATGTCTAAATTCTGTTTCTATCTTCTCAAATGGTTGACGTTGGTAGTGATTGTTTTCAGAATTACCCCAGTTCTTTTTTCTCATTAGCAGCTTCAAACTCAGTGTCTTTTGTTTTAAAATGTGATTACACAGAAAATAAAGGGTTAATCACTGGTTTATCAAGCTTAACAGCTTGTTAACAGCATTAGCAGCTTTAATTAACTATAGTTGGTGTGTGTTGACACAACAACCAGACAATTAGAGCTGCAACGATTGGTCAATCGATTAGTTACCAACTATCACATTAATCAGCAACTATTTCAACAATCAATTTATGGATTAGACATTTTTATAGAACAAAATCTATAATAGTAAACTGATGATCTTTGGGTTGTGGACTGTTGGTGTGGACATTTTAGGTTGAATCTTCAGCTTTGGAAACACTAATCCAGATTTTACATCATTTAATGAAACATGATGAAATAACTAATCCATTAAAGGATTCAGATTAATAAACTATCAATATATTTTAATAAAATTAATGCAGATCTACAGACATTCTATATGAATCTTAATCATCAAACATAAACCATCTGTATTTCCCCAGACAAAACAGCTAATTTATAGCTTGCTGCAACATATTTGCTGCAACAATCATAAATATAATTATCAAAGCTCTTCTCTAAACACAAATACACATGCATATCATTTATGTATATATTTAAGCTTCTCTGACACTTGATCTGCTGCAAGAGAAACTTTCTTTGTTTTCTCATTAAAGCTTCAAGCTTTGAACAAATTTGAGTCACTGGAACAGAAGATTTAAACTGAAGATGATATTGGTGCATGAGCTTCAGAGCATCTGTGTCCATGCTGTGAATCTAAAGAGACTGGAACTGCAGAAACACCTCATTGTGAGTCTGGCTGAAGCTGTTTGTGAGTAATAGTTTTTTCCTGTATGAACAGCAGATTATGTCTCATAACCTTTGCCTCAGTGCTGCTGCATTTACACAGAAATGTCTTGGAGCTTTTTCTATTTGCAACAGCAGTTGTTTTATCATTTTTTTAATCACAAATCCTGAAGCTGTTTGCTTTTCCCACATCAAGGACAGGAGGATTTATGTCTGTGCAGCATTTGTATGTTAACTATAATTAATGACATGTTAATAAATGATGAATCACAGAGGTACAGGTACAGTAACATTATCCACTGGTATACTTTACTAATTCTCCTGTAGTTTATTGCGTCAACAGGTTGGAGAGATTTCAGCTAAATGAATTACAGGTTAGTTTATTATGTTCCAGAGTGTTTGTGGTGTAATAAATAAAGATGGATATGACCTTGTGTTGGGTCTTTAAGGTCATTTCTCTGTCATCAGAGATCTTATTAACTTGGAGAAACCATCAGATACCATCAGAAATAACAACAATGGAGACGTACAACTTTGCTTATTCAGGAAAATCAGCAAAGAAGCGAGAAGTAACTGCGAGAAGTAACTGGACTTGAAAATGAAGCAAACCTTCCCCCCGCTGTGTTCACCATTTTTGGTCTTTGGTAACAGACCGTTCTAATGTTCACAGTATCATCAGAGATGGGCCTTTACAGTTTTTTTTCCAGTTGCCAACACACTAAAATGACATTAGCATAGCACAATAAATAAACTGAAATACACAGAGCAAAACCTCTTCTTAAGTCTACAAAATGCTAAACACGTTTTCTGTTTTACACATATTTTATAATTCAAAATGTTACTTTAAATGCACTGAAAATGGTTCATAAAACACAATAATCTGACATAAAGTTGCATGTTTATCATTTCAAACACTGACATCATCAACCAGGAAGTGGAACTATAAAAATACCAGGTCAACACATTTTTTGCGACAATTTTCTACACATTTTTCCTTCACTTTTTCTTTTTATAAGGCTAGGTGCACTTTTTGGTTGCAGTGCTTCATTTTGCAGGATACAGTACATCTGGAACGTATTCACAGCGCTTCACTTTTGTTTTGTTACAGCCTTATTACAAAATGGATTCAATTCATTTGTTTCCTCAAAATTCTACACACAACACCCCATAATGACAATGTGAAAAACATGTTTTTTATATATATTTTTGCAAATTTATGAAAAATAAAAAACTAAAAAACACATGTACATAAGTATTCACAGCCTTTGCTCAATACTTTGTTGATGCACCTTTGGCAGCAATTACAGCCTTAAGTCTTTTTTGAATAAGATGCCACCAGCTTGCCACACCTATCTTTGGCAGTTTTGCCCATTCGTCTTCGCAGCACCTCTCAAGCTCCATCAAGTTGGATGGGAAGCGTTGGTGCACAGCCATTTTCAGATGTTCAATCCGATTCAAGTCTGGACTCTGGCTGGGCCACTCAATGACATTCACAGAGTTGTCCTGAAGCCACTCCTTTGATATCTTGGCTGTGTGCTTAGGGTCGTTGTCTTGCTGAAAGATGAACCGTCGCCCCAGTCTGAGGTCAAGATCTCTGGAGCAGGTTTTCATCCAGGATGTCTCTGTACATTGCTGCATTCATCTTTCCCTCTATCCTGACTAGTCTCCCAGTTCCTGCTGCTGAAAAACATCCCCACAGCTTGATGCTGCACCACCATGCTTCACTGTAGGGATGTTAATGGCCTAGTGAATGCTGAATCAACTCAACCAATAGCAAGAAAACAAATCAAATCAACAATAAAATACATAAGAAAACAAATCAGACTGAGGGTGTATGCTGGGTTTAAAAGTCACACAGTCATTTTCTATTCCTCACTAGGGTCACATGGTCTGCTGGAGCTAATCCCAGCGTACTTCAGGTGAGAGTCAGGGATCCACCCAGACAGGTAGCAGCCTATCATGGAGCACACACACCATTCACTCACACACTCACACCTACAGTGATTTAGTCTCTAATTAACATCAGCATGTGTTTGGACTGTGTGAGGAAGCTGGAGAACCTGGAGAAAACTCACCAGACAGGAGGAGAACATGAAACTTCACACAGAAAGGTCCCAGACCAAGGACTGCAACCTGGACCTTCTACCCACTGATCCACCATGTTGCCCCAGTTAATAAGTATACAACAAATGAAACAGACTGAGGTTTCAGGCTGGGTTAAAAGCCAGTGAGTAAAATGTGTTTTAAGCTTATTTTTAAAAACAAACAGTGATGTGTGAAGGTTAAAAGTTTCACTATTTCAGGGCAATGAAGGCTCCACAATCCAACACCACCAGATGATCAGGACACTACAGCACCTCCTTGTTTGACCTTCACTCAGACCCTGGATCCACAGATTCCTGTCCAACAGATCCCAGTCTCTGTCCTCCACCAGCACACTCAACATTGGTGCTCCATAGGGATGTGTGCTGAGCCCATCCCTCTACACCAATGACTGCCATGCGCATCCATCCACTGCACTCTATTTCAAACATGCAGATGACACGGCCATCCTTGCCAAGCTGAACAACAGCCACTCCCTTGCTGCCTATGAACATTCCATTTCCTATTTCAGCACATGGTGCAACAAGAACTTTCTCCCTCTCAACATCTCCAAGACCAAGGATCTGGTCATCAGCCCTCCCAGGACCCTGCACTCTCCTTCCAGTCTCACCATCAAGGGAGAGAGTACTGCTACCCCCTCCCTTCACAGGACCCTGACCAGTACCAGTCCCGTCCCCTCTGGCTGTAGGTACAGGCTACCTCTATGTAAAAAAAAAACAGATTAAGCAAAAGTTTCATCCCTCAGCCAGACATGTCCTAATGTGTAACCCTGTCAGCCAACGTTCCAGCCTGTGCTGTGTCCGTGTTGTTGATCTCAGAGTCTGTATTATATTGTGTTGTTATGCCTGTGTTTGTTGTTGCTTGTTGTTGCACTGTTTGTGGAATCAAATTTCCTTGCAAAGGACAAAATAAAGTAAATCTACGCTGGTCTGAATCTTAAATATCAAGCATGAATATAAACAACCACTTCTGCTCTTTGTGTTCTGCTTCTCTGCTGCAGCTTCACATCATTTCTCAGCTTCTGCAGCTTGGTGTTCAGCAGCTGGTTCCATCCACGTTTGATATGATTTGACTTTACCAGTGAGACGTATTAAAGGAAATTCAGCACTAATGACCCTAAAGTGAATAAAAATCACTGAGCTTCATTAGGTACAGAGGGAACAGACCAAACATGAACGTGAGGCTGCACATCACAGTTCATCATTTACTTCATTAAATTAATAATAAATAATCACATGTGTAATCTGTAGATGTTTATTCTCACTTTAATATCATTTTAAATAAAGGCTGTTGGAGTCAAGGCAGAAACACTTTTCATCATCCAATGAATCATCAGAGTACTTTTTAATTTTTTCTCCTGTTTCCAGATGCAGGAAATGTCTCTGACCTTCTGACATCTTCCCACTAAGTGGTTTTTATCTTCTAAAGCAGTTTTCTCTGGTCTCTCAGTAAAAAACAGCATTTTCTCTTCAGAAAGTGTTTTGAGTGGGTCCTAAAACCTACAAGATTACGACAACCCCAGGAATGTCATAAATACAAATGGGTTCCAGCAGCATCACCTGCTGTATCACAATGATTTATAGAAGGCTGAGTCTGAGGGTGAAAGCTGTGGAAACCCCACTCATCTGGAACGAAACAGAATACATCATTTATTGGGTTTAAACAAAGATGAGGCTCATCTTTATTAAACAGGAGGAAACATGACTTCTGACTTGTTTACAGTGAGGATAGCCTCCAGAGCCACAGTTAAATACCTAGGAGTTTTATTTGAGCCTGACTTATCATTCAAAGTTCATATTAATCAAGCCTGTAGAACAGCCTTCTTTAACCTGCATAACTTAGCCAAAATTAGAAATATCCTGTCTAAAAATGACACTATCTAAAAAACTAATCATACGTTTGTTACATCTAGACTAGATTACTGTAACTCCCTACTCGTAGTGTGTCCTAAAAGTTCCCTAAAAAGTTTAAGTACATCAGCCCCATACTCCAAGCCCTTCATTGGCTTCCTGTTGAGTTTAGAATTGTCTCGTCTTCTTCCGCTTATCCGTAATCGGGTCGCGGGGGCAGCAGCTTCAGCAGGGAAGCCCAGACTTCCCTCTCCCCGGCTACTTCCTCCAGCTCTTCCGGGGGGACCCCAAGGCGTTCCCAGACCACCCGAGAGACATAGTCTCTCCAGCGTGTCCTGGGTCTTCCCCGGGGCCGCCGCCCGGAGCGACGTGCCCGGAACACCTCACCAGGGAGGCGTCCAGGAGGCATCCTCACTAGATGCCCGAGCCACCTCAACTGGCTCCTCTCGATGTGGAGGAGCAGCGGTTCTACTCTGAGCTCCTCGCGGATGACCGAGCTTCTCACCCTATCTCTAAGGGAGAGCCCAGCCACCCGGCGAAGGAAACCCATTTCGGCCGCTTATATTCGCAATCTCGTTCTTTCGGTCACTACCCAAAGCTCGTGACCATAGGTGAGGGTAGGAACGTAGATTGACTGGTAAATCACCACGTCTTCACCACGACGGACCGATGCAGGGCCCGCATCACTGCAGACGCCGCACCGATCCGCCGGTCAATCTCCCGCTCCATCCTCCCCCCACTCGTGAACAAGACCCCGAGATACTTGAACTCCTCCACTTGAGGCAGGATCTCATCCACGACCTGGAGTCGACACTCCACCGGTTTCCGGTCCAGAACCATGGCCTCGGATTTGGAGGTGCTGATTTTCATCCCAGCCGCTTCACACTCGGCTGCGAACTGCTCCAGTGAGAGCTGAAGGTCACGGCTCGATGAAGCCAACAGGACCAGATCGTCCGCAAATAGCAACGACCCAATCCTGAGGCCACCAAACCACAGCCCCTCGATGCCCTGGCTGCGCCTAGAAATTCTGTCCATAAAAGTTATGAACAGAATCGGTGACAAAGGGCAGTCCTGACGGAGTCCAACCCCCACTGGAAACAAGTTCGTCTTATTACCGGCAATGCGGACCAAGCTCTGGCACCGAGAGTACAGGGACCGGACAGCCCGTGTCAACGGGTCCGGGACCCCATACTCCCGGAGCACCCCCCACAGGACTGCCCGAGGGACACGGTCGAACGCCTTCTCCAGATCCACAAAACACATGTAGACTGGTTGGGCGAAATCCCACGCACCCTCAAGCACCCTGCTAAGGGTATAGAGCTGGTCCACAGTTCCACGACCAGGACGAAAACCACACTGCTCCTCCTGAATCCGAGGTTCGACTATCTTACGGACCCTCCTCTCCAGTACCCCCGAATAGACTTTCCCAGGGAGGCTGAGGAGTGTGATCCCTCTATAGTTGGAACACACCCTCTGGTCCCCCATTTTATAAAGGGGAACCACCACCCCAGTTTGCCAGTCCAGAGGCACTGCCCCCGATGTCCACAGCCCTACAACATCCAGAGCCTTGAGGAACTCAGGGCGAATCTCATCCACCCCCGGGGCCTTGCCGCCGAGGAGCTTTTTGACTACCTCGGCGATCTCAGCCCCAGAGATAGGCGAGTCCACCACTGATCCCCCAGACTCTGCCTCTTCAACAGAAGACGTGCTGGTGGGATTGAGGAGTTCTTCGAAGTATTCCCCCCACCGATCCAGGACGTCCCGAGTCGAGGTCAGCAGCACCCCGTCTCCACTGAACAGTGTCAACGGTGCGCCGCTTTCCCCTCCTGAGACGCCGAATGGTGGTCCAGAACTTCCTCGAAGCCGTTCGAAAGTCTTTCTCCATGGCTTCACCGAACTCCTCCCACACCCGAGTTTTTGCCTCGGCAACCACCGAGGCTGCGATCCGCTTAGCACGCCGATACCCGTCAGCTGCTTCCGGAGTTCTGTAGGACTCCTTCTTCAGCTTGACGGCATCCCTTACTGCCGGTGTCCACCAGCGGGTTCGGGGATTGCCGCCACGACAGGCACCGACGACCTTACGGCCACAGCTCCGATCAGCCGCCTCAACAATAGAGGCGCGGAACAAGGTCCACTCGGACTCAATGTCCCCCGCCTCCCCCGGGACGTGGGTGAAGCTCTCCCGGAGGTGCGAGTTGAAGCTCCTTCTGACAGGAGATTCGTCCAGACGTTCCCAGCAAACCCTCACAGAACATTTGGGTCTGCCAGGTCTGACCGGCCTCTTCCCCCACCATCGGAGCCAACTCACTACCAAGTGGTGATCAGTTGACAGCTCTGCCCCTCTCTTCACCCGAGTGTCCAGGACATGAGGCCGCAAGTCCGACAACACAACAACAAAGTCGATCATCGAACTGCGGCCAAGGGTGTCCTGGTGCCAAGTACACATATGGACACCCCTATGCCTGAACATGGTGTTCGTTATGGACAATCCATAATGAGCACAGAAGTCCAACAACGAAACACCATTCGGGTTCAGATCAGGGGGGCCGTTCCTCCCAATCACGCCTCTCCAGGTCACACTGTCATTGCCCACGTGAGCATTGAGGTCCCCCAGGAGGACGAGGGAGTCCCCAGAAGGGGCGCCCTCCAGCACCCTATCCAAGGACTCCAAGAAGGGTGGGTACTCTGAACTGTCATTCGGCGCATAGGCACAAACGACAGTCAGGACCCGTCCCCCCACCCGAAGGCGGAGGGAGGCTACCCTCTCGTCCACCGGGGTGAACCCCAATGTACAGGCACCAAGCCGGGGGGAAACAAGCATTCCCACCCCAGATCTGCGCCTCTCACCGGGGGCAACTCCAGAGTGGTAGAGAATCCAACCCCTCTCAAGGAAACTGGTTCCGGAGCCCACAATGTGCGTCGAGGCGAGCCCGACTATATCTAGTCGGTACCTCTCAACCTCGCGCACCAGCTCAGGCTCCTTCCCCGCCAGAGAGGTGACGTTCCACGTCCACAGAGCCAGTTTCTGCAGCCGGGGGTCAGACCGCCAGGGTCCCCGCCTCCGACTGCCGCCCAACTCTCTCCGCATCGTCCCCCTGTGGCCCCCCCCCACGGGTGGTGAGTCCATGGGGAGGGGGGCCCACGTCGCCGCTTCGGGCTAAGCCCGGCCGGGCCCCGTGGGCAAAGGCCCGGCCACCAGGCGCTCGCACCCGAGCCCCTCCCCCAGGCCTGGCTCCAGAGGGGGGCCCCGGTAACCCACACCCGGGCAGGGTTAACGCTGGCCCAATGTTCTTTTTCATCATCAGAGGGTTTTGAATTAAATTTAAAATCTTACTTCTAACTTACAAAACCATATATGGGCCCCTTTTATCTTAAAGATGCTCTGGTCCTGTACCATCCAAACAGAACACTTCACAAGTCTCGGCCAGCGAGGATTTCTTCTTTCAGGCCTTCTGGAGATGCACGTGGTAACCGTTCGCTTGACTGCTGCTCGGTGGGGGCAGGTGGGTTGACTGAGAGTTGTGTGCTTCCATTCATCACACTTGTCAGCGTGACTGGAAAAAGCAGTCTGCAGGTGCTCCCATGCATTTATAGCCTTGGTGTTGTCACCGCCCAGTGACGCACTACAGCCAATCAGAGTCCGCTTTCTGGGGGACCCCTGCTGGGAGTACCTGTGACGTAGACTGCTGGATCAGCCGGAAAAGCAGGCGGCGCCATTGAGTACCACCTGCGGCCCCATTGTGTAGGGAGCCATGTGGTGGGGGGTTTCTTTTTTCTTTCTTTCTTCATTGTCTGGTTCTAATAAAATCAGTTCCTACTCTCCTCATCCTGATAATGCTGAGAATGATGTTTCCTGCTGAGTTTCTGATGAATAGGAAGTTTCCTCAGGAAAAGATTCAAATGAAAACCTGACGTTTATAAGATGAAATAATCAGACTAAAGAATGAAAAGATACAGTGACATGAATGGTGTTTCTCCACAGTGACAGTAGCAGTAGCAGCAGCAGCAGTAACAGCAGCAGTAGCAGCAGCAGAAGCAGTAACAGCAGCAGTAACAGCAGCAGCAGTAACAGTAGCAGCAGCAGTAGCAACAGTAACAGCAGCAGTAGCAGCAGCAACAGCAGCAGTAAGACATTTTTGTGTGATTTCTTGACACCAAATGTCAAATACTGAAAAAGATATCCTGATATCTGATTTCCTGCTGTATTTCCCTGTGACAGGGCCAGTAGCTCCTTCTGCAGTTTCTCTTCCTGTATAGAGGGTGGTGTCAGTGTGTCCAGGTGTCTGTGGGTATGTTGGTAGCTGAGGTTGACAGTGAGCGTCCAGGACCTGAAGGGAAGGAGATGAAGAGGAAAAAAACAGAAAACACCACATCAACACAACCACATCAACACTACTGGACAAGGTAGACATGAATTATCACTTCTCTGCTTCCAGCTTCTCTTCTCTGATTATTTTCTGGTTTATTTAATCTTCTATAAAAGAAAGTGCCTTCATCAGGTCTTTCTAAATGTACATTGCGTGTTCATGTTGGTTTCTAGTTATTTAAAAGACCATTTTTTGTCACAAAATGTCAGATGGTGATGAAATCGACAATATCCGTGTCTGTACATTAACACAGATGTCTGGTCACAACGTTTAGGTGACATATATCCATTATAATGGAGCTCTACCCCCTGTAGATCTGCAACCAGACACTTTTACATTAATCTACAATCATTCAGCATCATTTTGAGCCTGAGAATGTGTCCATGACACAAATCACCACCCCCACCCACCTATGAACCACATACATTTTTTTTTTTTTTTGCATAAATCCCTGAATATGTGATTGAGTAAAGAGATATGTTTGTGTGACTGATGATCCACAATTGCAGAGTCACATCTCACAAACTAAATTATCAGTTTTACAAATGGAACAGTATATTTACAAACACACATCTTATACACACATCCATTTTGTGGATACAAACACACATGTACAACTAAAATCACATGTATAGATCTCCCTCTGCATATTTACAACTATTAATGAGACTAATTGATCTCCATATGTGAGCAGGATAAGATGCTGTTTTTTCAGTTTTAGTTTCCCTGCTGCTGCTTCTCTGTCCTCAGAGACACTTTCCTTTCTCTCACTCAAGCCTCCTACAAAACTGAAGGAGGATTTATGTGAGTTCTCCAGGATAAACACGTTCTGAAGAACAAACATCAACACTCATGAGACGAGATGATTCCAACATGAGGATAAGTACAAGACAAGAGCTTTTCTGCTCAAGTATGAATTAGTTAATTTTCAAGTGTTGGCAGTGATTGGACTGAATAAGGACAGAGTGGTAGATCCAGCCAGTAGGGCCCTACTCCACCTACTAGCAAGAGCATTAATCTGGTTAACCCAGTGTTATTAATGCTCAGTAAGAACAGAAGATTTATTAAGGAGCTTTTTTATTTATTTTGCTAGAATTGTAAAACCGAAAACATAGAACTCAGTATAAAATGGTGGATCTTAAAGTATGTTTAATGTCTTATTAAAACATACTTTAAAATATTATTTTATGTGCCATCATGTGAGATTTATCTTTATCTTCCTGAGTCTGTGTCAATTATTAAAGTTTCATGTATAATAAAGTTAAAATAAAGTTTCAGAAAAATTTGATGGAAACATCAAAATGTATAATTTAGTTTTTGTCCTTTTATAGAGAGATTTATAAATGTGAGTATCTGCTGTCAGAGATTTCCCCTTTTTCTTTGTCTTTGTCTCTACAGTAGAAACATGATCAATTGATATTAACAATGATTACAACATGAACCACTCACTATATCTCGTAGACAATGTTTTTCTTTCTTGGTTCTGAACTTCTGCTTCTTCTACTGTTTATTACAGATGTGTATATTATTAATAATTTCACATTATGATTGTTGTCATTCTGAGGTAGCGAGCCATGACTTCACATTAACAGAATGTGTACCAGTATGTCTATCCTACACAAATAAGATAATGATGATGATCTCTCTCTCAAATTCAGCCGTAGGATACTAGTTTTTGTATTTTTTTGTGCTTCATCAGTACACTGTAAAAAAAATCTGTTGTTTTTACGAAAAAAAACTGGCAGCTGTGGTTACCAGAGAAATTCTGTAAAAAATACAGTACAAATGTAAACAGCTTTACAGAACTTGTAAATTTTACAGGTATTCACTGTACAATAAACAATAACTAAATGTAAATTTTACTGGTATTCACTGTATAATAAACAATAACTAAATGTAAATTTTACTGATATTTAATGTACAATAAACAAAATCTGAATGTAAATTTTGCATGAATAATAAGTATAAAAGCAGCATTGTCCTGTTAAATTAGCAGTAAAGGACTGTATAATATACAACTTCAAAATGTACTTTTTGTGAATTACTACAGTTGTAGAATGTAAAATTTGTAAAAAGTTGTTCTGTAAAGTTGTTTACATTGTACTGTATTTTTTACAGAATTATTCTGGTAACCACAGCTGCCAGTTTTATTCTGTATAATTTACAAGTTGTTCTGTAAAGTTGTTTACATTGTACTGTATTTTTTACAGAATTATTCTGGTAACCAAAGCTGCCAGTTTTATTCTGTAAAATTTACAAGTTGTTCTGTAAAGTTGTTTACATTGTACTATATTTTTACAGAATTTTTCAGGTAACCACAGCTGCCAGTTTTTTTTTTGTAAAAACAACATATATATCATCACCAGTTAGGATTACTGCTCAGTAAAAATGGACTATGTAACAACATGGAACATGTAACGTTTATTATTACTATTTATTTTATTTTTTTCTACAACAGCCTCACTGCAGCATGACTTACACTATGTTCATGTACAATGTATACATTGTATAAAATGGATTGCTCAGTATAAAACATAAAACTAATGCATAACATGGCCAACATGGACGTGTGTGACCCATGGGTTTTACATCACAGAAACAACAATTAACCTCAAAAAAAAAAAAAAAAATACACATAAGCTACCAATTAGCTTGGTCCTTAGGCCTGAAGAACTGCAGATAATACGCTGAAACAAATGTGTGTGAGTGGGGCACATGCCACCAGTCTTACTGGTTGTAGTCCTTATTCAGACATCACACCACTCGTAATCGGAAAGTTCCTGAATCAAGGTAAGAACTCGGGGGTTCACATGAAGACAGGATGTTTTTGTCTTCTCTACTTTAGTGCCCTTCTCTGGGTTGATGGAGAAAAACACCTGTGGAAACGAGAAAGACAGACTGTATTAATAATAAAATATCTTCATATTAACAAAAGTCTTTACAATGATAATTTTTTATTCAAACTATTACTTTAAATGCATTTATAATAGGTAAAATGGCAAGTTCCCTAAGCCATATGTCACCGTAGCAACTGTTTCTAAGTTCAATAAAGTGAAAATGTTAGATAAACTTCATTAAAGCCAAAAACACACCGCAGCAGAAACTCCAGGGTTGATGCCAGGCATGATGGATAGTGTATGTTTAAGCAAAAGTAGCTTCCAAACATCAGGCACAGGGCAGACATGAAGGAAGGGATGTTGTCCTGTACAATGTTTTGATCCACACTCAGCATGAACCGTCTCGCAGAATAGCAGGAACGTCCTAAAAATGAAAAGGGGGGGGGGGGGTGCAAAACATAATTCAAACTTGACAAAAATAATTTGAGCATTGTTTTAAGCTTTTCAAGGTTCCAAATGTCCAGTATAATTGCCTATCATAAATACCGAAATCAGTGTATGTGCAGGTTTGTGGGACAGACATATTGGGCCTTTCAAAATCCACTTTGACTAACCTTAAGTGTCAAAAAACATTGGGCAAGATTAAAGGACAGTTCCAGGGAAAAACAACCATGGACCATATTTTATCTCTAGAATAATGAATCTGAAGATTTTTCTCACAGTTGCTCCTGTTGTGTAGAAGATCTCTCTGTCTCCACCTGGAGGTAGTGCGTTCTACCACTGTTTAAGATGTTTACTGCTCACAAACCACAGACAACAGCAAATAGTTTTTCAAACATTCAACAAGGTGTTTGTTTACCTGGAGGAGGCGGTTTCTCTTGGAGAAATGAGTAAAAATAACTGCATGCAAAGATTCATTTCTCCAATATGTGTGCCTCCCCCAGGTAACAAACACCTTGTTACATGTTTGAGTAACTATTTGCTGTTGTCTGTGGAAAAAAATGCAAGTTTGTGATCTGTAAGTAGCTTAAACAGTGGTAGAACACACTACCTCCATTTTATGCTGCTGAGACAGAGAGATCTTCTAAATAACAGCCGCAACTGTGAGAAAAATCTTAAGAGTTTAGAATATTAGGAAAATATGACCTATGGTTGCTTTTACCTGGAATTACCCTTAATTCTGTGTCAAAATAGAAAAGAATAAGAATGAGGGAGAGAATGAAAGAGTAATATTTTTTTTTCTTACCACACACAACAATGGTGGAAGTTAGGGGAACTTGGTCCATGTGTACTTCCCCGGCCAGGCATGTGTCCTCCACATAACAGAATAGGGTATCTTCCTTTTCATCAAAGTACGACAGCAGGAGCAATACCATATCTTTGAGGTCTTCAGAGCAACCACTCAGCTCTCCCCTCATCACTTGATACTTTGTTAGAGCCTGTAGGAACTTCCTGCTCTTGTTCACACAAGCCGTTTTCATGTAGTTGAGGAGCCGTTTTCCCTTCAGATCCAGATTCTGTGTGAGAGCTTCTTTCAGCCCAATTCCGGTTAGTTCCTGAAAGTGGACTGCCATACCAAGCTCATCAAACAAAAATGGCCACTCTTCAAGGAGATTCTTAATGTTTTCCCCTTGGTTGACATGTTTGCGCTGTGTGTAGAAACTCAACTTCATCAGAAGTTTGACCTCGTCTAGATATGCATCAGTTTTCTGAGCCATCATCTTCAGTTTTTCTTTACATTCTTGCTGACTCTGTACAGTCTCTCCAAGAGGCAGGAATTTTAAATCCCAGTTAATAAACCCGTAGGTGTCCTGGACTGCTGCTCTCTGCTCTGGAAGAAATTCGTCTGTATCAGAATCTTCAGCGCAATGCTTTCTTTTTCTTATTTTTGGGGTTGTACACCGCTTCACATTATCTATCCTATTTTGCAGCTGCTTGACTAGAGAATGATACCCTGGCCCGATCACATCTCCCTCTATTATGTCCTGCAATGACTTCAGATATTTTGCCACCATCCATTTAGCAACTTCTGTAGCGCTCCTTTTATTTATGCAAGACCTTTTTTGCATCATCTCAGAGACCACGATTCGGACCATCTCCCTTCTCATTCCTGGTTTTGGTCGTTTCCCTCTCTCCAATGACTGCATCAGTCCCTCTGGGAACTTTTTCCAGGGTATCATAAAGGTATCCACCCAGTCTACATCAGGGTTTTGGCAGTTGTTGGAAGAGGTTGAGGATGAACTTCTGGGTGAAATTGACTCCAAGGAGGTCCTGGTGAAGCAACAGCAGATGAGCTGCTTGTTTCAGGAGTCAGGCCTGCAAACAAACACACAAATAAAGTGTTGAGGGCCCAAATGTGAATCCTTCCACATTCCTGTTTAATCTCTTATGCAGGGTACTTTGAGCACTAGGTGCATCCTGTACTGCAAAATGTAACTTACATTTTCACTTCCAAGCAGCAAGTAGTTTACGGGCTTGAATGGTCCTCAGCGCTGACAGCAAATCACCTTCTTCAATAAACTGAAAGTCATCAGATGTCTCAAACCCAAGGGATTGTAAGTGCTCTTCTAGAATGTTTATGCTCATCTCTGAAAGGTTGGGCAGGACCTCAGTTATGGCACTGCGCAGAAATGTTTTCTCCATTTCAGACCTTTCAAGAAGAAAGAATGATATCTAGATGCAAGAAATTTACAATTAGTCACCAATGTACATATACAAATAAGAGGAACTTCTACTTTGAGTATAACTGAGTAAGTATTTATACTTTCTGTACATCTAAATATGACAAATTGTCACTTTTGAATGTCTCAAAAAATATTTATCATCACCATAGTGACAAAGACCATGTTATGTCACCAATATACTGTTTCAACTTGAGCATATTGTGAGTGAGGATTTACACTTTTTTACACTTTCATCTAAAAAGGGAAACTGCGGTCATTGTCACATTTTTCAAATAGCATTTCATATTTTGCTAAGAAGCACAGTGGTCAAGATCATGTTTATTTTGATAACACTGAAAATGTATGATGGTAACAGATAATAATCTACCAAGTCATTGATGTGAAGACATTGCAACCTTGTACTCTGTTTTGTCACTGAGTACAGATGGTATTCAGGATGATAGTCAGCTTTATGTATATCCACCACAAAATACACAGCTGCATCATTGTGAATCAAAATAATGACAAGTTCTCCAAACTCGATGGACTCATAATTTGTTGTCACAAGGAAATGTCCCTTTTTATATGATGTACCTTTGTACTGTATGTCTGAGGAAAGACTAGTATTGTGTTCTGAAAAGCCAAACTCTCTCACTGCATGTTTAATTGCATCGCTGTAAAGGCTGGGATAAAAACTACAACTGTCTTTGACTTGCAGAAGCTGACCCCATCTGGTCCGGCTGAAAGATATGCTTGAAACTAGGGCTGGGCGATATATCGATATTTGCGACATATCAATATGTTTTATGAAATCGATGAAGATTTTTGCATATCGAATATATCTAGATATGTTCTAAATGAAAAAGACTTCCCCGCGCTGGCTATTTTCCTTAACTTTGTTTTCTAACACCCCTGTCTCCTTGCATTTTGAGTTTTAACTCTGTCTCAAATGGTTCCTGCTTTCCCTTGCGTAAGCTGTGTTTGTTTGTGTGTGCGTGTGTGCGCGCCCACGTGATAACAACTCACTCGACATGTTGCAAAGAAGAAAACCCTAGCCAGCTTCTTTGTGCAAGATGCAACCCCCTCTGTCTTTACACCCCGTGAGTCCATCCACAATGAACTGTCAAGCTATATTCAGTCTGTGTGTTTGGACAGTAAGGCAGATCCTTTACAATGGTGGCGAGAACATGAGGCAGCCTATCCTGCACTAAGCAGCCTCGCACGCAAGTACCTGTGCGTTCCTGCCACTAGCAGTCCTTCAGAAAGGATATTCAGCTGCAGTGGAAACATTGTTACATGTCAAAGGGCATCACTTAAGCCTGACACAGTTGACCGATTGGTGTTCCTGGCTCAAAATCTTGAAATGTAAAAATGTAATTTCAAGTTGTTTTTGTGAATGTTTTTTTTTTTTTTATGGAAAAGGAAGGCAATAGTAATTCTTTTGGTCTTTTATGTAAGCCACCATCAGAGTTTATGTTTACAATTTTTATGATTTATGTTTGCACTTTGAACCAAAATGTTTATGAATGTTCAAATATTGTTAAAATATTATGCACAAGCACTGTCTACCTTTAGGCACTTGGCTGCCTGTGAGTTTGCACCTCAATAAAAAAAACTTGCTTAATTTGGTGCAGTTGTTTTTTTTTCCCCCTGCATAGATATCAAGATATATATCGGATATCGAGATATGGCAAAACATATTGAGATATTTTTTTTTCTACATATCGCCCAGCCCTACTTGAAACATCTGATGTCTCTCGGATAAAGTTAGGCATCTGTTTTTAAAGTTTTTTAAATGCCTTGCACATCTCTTGAAGTAGCTGTGTTTACTTTCAAATCGCAACGTCCATACCCTGATCAAGGGGCCAAATTTCAATATTAGTGCCGGATAATGACGCATGAAATGGTGTTTGGGTCTTAGTGGCATGTCAGGAAATAAACACTTTCTTGATTCCAAATATTCTTGGATTATGATGTCAAGATAGGCTACTTGGGACAATGAAATCTTTTGTGCACAAATCATATCATAAGCTGCAGAGTTAACTGCCACACATCATCTTCTGGATTTTGCACTTTGTCACCAACTAACACAGGCAGCAACCTTAAGAAATTCCAGTTCTGGATAGCTTGACCTGAAAGCTTGGAGCACTCAGAGTTGACAGCACATGGCTTTGTGAGAGCATCAGATCCTTTATACTTGAACTGCTTGATGCGACGGTTCAACACTGAATATGTAAACTTTCTTTTTCTTAATGAAATACTTCAAGTACAGTGCAACATCATACGATAAGACACCCTCAAATATGCCATGGCCTAAACAAGGTGGGAGAGCAGGCTGGCAAACATGAAAATACTTAAGAGCATTGAAGACAGAGTTTACCTTTATGCCTTTGCTGCCTTGTCCGTCTTCAGCTTGTAGAAGTGCAGAATCATAGCTTTCAGGGGTGCGCTGTGGATCACAAACATTTGGGTCATCATTCTGAAACTCACTTTTTGTGATTTCACATGATTTCTGTAAAAGTGCTCAAAACGGCTAAAGTTTTCAGTAAACCCACCAATGCTATGTGACCCCAAATTGTCTCCAGCAATACAATACAGAACCCCTTTGACTATTTCACCACCAACAGTTATTCCATTTTCCTCCAGATTTTTTAAATCCACCAGCATCTCTGAGAAAACTTTAGCATTTCCGAACTCATTTCCGAACTGTTTCAAGTCACTTTCTGTACACAATAAGACAAGGGACATGTGATCTGTATTGGACCGCACATGTGCAGGCAAATTTTCCGCAGAAAGATAGACTGCAAGAACTTTGTGTTTTTTCTTAGCTCAGCCAAGGGGATTCACAATTTCAAAGGCATCCTGGTAGAGAATTAATTTCAGGCATCCTGGATTTTCAATGAAAAACTGGTCGGACTTAAAGTTTTAACCATCACTTATGTCACAAAAGTCATCTGAGTGTGTTTCGCTAGACTGTTGTGACACTGAATTCTTCCATATATCTGATTCTAGTAAGTTATTTACAGTTTGTGTTACAGGTACATAGTAAGCAAACCTTTCTGTCGCGTTACGGCGAGAGGCAGGGATACACCCCAGATGGTCGCCAGCCAATCGTGGGGCACACACACCATTCACTCACACACTCACACCTACGGGCAATTTAGAGTCTCCAATTAACCTCAGCATGTTTTACCGGAGTACCCGGTGAAAACCCACGCAGACATGGCGAGAACATGCAAACTCCACACAGAAAGGTCCCAGACCCAGGACCAAGGAGGTCTTCAACCTGTGACCTTCTTGCTGTGAGGCAACAGCGCTAACCCCTGCTCCACCATGTCGCCCTCATATTTTCATCATTTTCTAATTTTACTTTTTTAGGTTCTATGTATTTGAAAATTTTTTGGAAAGTCTGAGCCCTTGAGTATGTAGTTCTCAGAGGTCCCTGGTGACAGGCAGAGAACAGATCTGAATCCTTCATGCAGTTACAGATTTTAGCAACTGCGTCATCAGTAAAACCCATGTCATTTTTCAAAAGTGAATGTAGTCTACTTAAAGTGTAATCCTGTCCCAAATCGTGCACATTTAGCATCTCTTCAGCAATTGTCTGTATTGTTGAAGCTAGAAGAAGGAGCTGCCCTTGCAATTTTAAGTAGAATAAACAGCCATTCCGAAGAAAAGTCTCACTGAAATCTAGGGGCAATTCACTTCTTTCATTTGTTGTAGCACCATTTCAGCTATGGCGAGTATCTTCACATGCACCGACAGTGGAAGGCTGAGTAACTTTTTCCCTGTAAATGTCACTTATACTATCCACTGAACATGCTCTGTGTTTTCTGGATATATGGGCAGTAAATGACGATTTAACAGAAAACATATTTTGACAACCTGTTACTGGACATGCCACAGGACGCCCCTCATCTATATGCATTTTTAAGTGGGAAATCAGATCTCTGACTGAGTGAAATTGACACTTACGCAGTGGAATAGCACAAGTAAAATCTGCAAAAAAAAGCCCCAGCAGTAACCGAGGCTGCAGGTGTGTTGGGAACTCCGTAGAAATGACCTTTAAAAGCGGCATAAGTACAGAATGTCTGCTTGCAGTCGGTGCCAACACATTTGAAAAAGGGATGGGGTTCGTTTCTGTGGATTTTACAATGGAGCAAATAACCTCTCAACGTCTGTAATGTTTTGCTGCAAAAGTGCTGCTTCACAACAGCATGAGAAGGGCACGAAAGCATAGTAACGTGGTTAGCTGCGACCATGTAATTAGCTTACATGTAATGTAAGTTACACCTTACCTACACGCATAATACATCCTCCACAGAGCAACAACTGCAACTGGCTGATTAACCGACTAACCTTAACCAACGGATGGAGAGAGCTAACGCAGAGCAGCTTTTAAAAAAGCGGTAAAAGCAAAAAGCTAATGCTAATTACAAGAGTTCAGTGATACCCCTAAAACACTCCCTTATTTGACGTTACTATTACGAATGAAAAATACAATTTATCTCAATAACAGAAGCTTTTCATTTCAAGTTTGAGGATTAATTGTTATATTACCTGGGCAACAGATAAGTTCACAGCTCGGTGTGGCGGCAGAGTGGCAGACGGAGCTCAGTCAGCAGTAAAGCCCGCTGTCCAATTAAAGAGTTGAAATAAATTCTGCTGCTCCGTGATTGGACGAACAATGTGCTCATCAATTTGAAATTCAACCTTTCACGATCCACAGATACTGGTTAATCCACCGTTTCTGGTCATATAGAATGATTTCAAAACTTGGAATGTCGAGGCTCCTTTTTTTCTTTTTTTCAATCTTTATTTAAATGACTAAGTATAAAAATTCACTGAAAACGCAGACATTTGGCACACAACAGTAGAACACAGGTAGAATAAGTGTTAAAGAGCAACTTGCAGGTTTTTTTTTACTGGATTACACTTCATGTAAAATTATCCTGTGAAACGTTAATGTATGATAGTAGATTAATGAGGCATAAAAGCAGAAATTAAGCGGTATATATATATATATATATATATATATATATATATATATATATATATATATATATATATATATATATATATTACAGTTTATAAATGTTAATACAGTAATCTGTAAAATCTCCCAGAAAATATGATTTTTTTAAAAACATATTCTTACTATAACACTCTAATACTATAAAACATGGCTATGATGTAAATTTAACTGTATTGCAATGTTTTTTATATTACAGTTTATCAGTGTTAAAACTACAGTAATTTGTAAAATCTTTCAAAAAATATGATTTTTTTTAACATATTCCCACTGTCAAAATAACAGTTATATTTAGTTCAGAGTTTTACAATATATTAATGTAAATTACACACAGCTTAATTGTTTTTGTATTTACAGTTTTTTTATGTCATGATTTTACAGTGATTCACTGTTAATTCCACGGCCTTTTTTTTACAGTGTACATATGCACTCCTGTAAAGTATAGGCTACATTCATATATTCATGAACATTGATTGACAACATGCGATTCATTCATTTCTCTCACCTGCATCTCCAACAGCATAGTAACATTAAAAAAACATCAGCATGGTTTTGTAGCTGCAAATGCTGACTAAATAATAGCTAGTGTTAACCCCAGTAAATTATTCATGATCAGCTGTTAAATGTCGGCTGCTAAGTGTCAACTGACCCTTGACTGTTGTCATGGATACGTTGGCGTGTCTTATGACTTCATCGCCCAATAATCACAAAACAATACTGAATAAAAACAGTCATCAATTCACATTTTCTTTTTTGCGCATTTCATAAAATCCACTTACTTACCAATTATGATACATTTGAATGGAAAGCAAAGTAATGCTGAAGACAAGCACAGTCTGGCCTTCAGGAGGTTTGCTTATGCATTGCCACGGTAACCAGGCTGGTTGATTTGCATAGTTCAACATTGTTGAATTGCTGTTTGAAAGCAAAAAGTCATGAAACTGGGTTGTGACATCAAACCAAAGTCAATGAATGTAGGAATAAAAATCTGCATTCCCTTAACCAGCCCTGGCCTTTGATTTATTAATAGGTCCATGGGCCTGTCTTCCTTAAACAGGAACTAAAACACAGTCCCTTTCCAGCTGTTTTCGTATCGTTCCAGTATGCGGCTGGTCACTGGTTGCTCAGCAACCACAGTAAACTATGGCTATCATCCAACAATGATGAAGATAAATGATCTCACATGATGGCACATAAAATAATATATTGTTGTTTGAACCAAATAAACTAAAGTGTGGTTTATAAATGTATAGTATACACAACCGTAATTAATAGTAGAAGAAGCAGAGGTTCAGAAACAAGAAAGAAAACCATTATCTACGAGATAAAGTTTCTGCTGTAGAGACAAAGACAAAGAAAATGGTGAAATCTCTGAAGATGCTGACTGCAGAAACTCACAACTCTCTCTATTAAAGGACAAAACATGAAACTTTAATAGTTGACAGTTGAATTTGAGTTTGATTCTCCTGCAGCTCTGATCATATTTTAATGAAGAACCAGGGAAGAATAAAATGAAATGAGCTAACATGTTAATCCCTTAGCAGTAATATGCTAATATCACCTTTTGATGAACATTAATCTGAGGAAACACATTGTTCAACATCCACAGTCTAGACTGAAAGGCCCTGAAAGCTCAATGATGCAAAATCTGTGCTTTTCAAATTAACCTGCACATAAAAGAAGTGAAATCACAGGTCATAGTTTCACTGCAGCACAGTCATTTTCATCATAATTATCAACACTTCTTTTTTTTTAAATTGAGCATGTCGACAGAAAGAATCACTGCTTAGAGGATCAATACTGATCGATCACAGCAGAAACCTGCAGAAACTACAGGATTCTATTTATCAGTGTGAAATGTGGGAACAACGATATGAAGCCTTTTGTTATTTAAAGACAATTATGTAGGAATGTTATGTCTGCAGGGAAACCATTTTCCAATCTGTAGAACAGCTTTAGCTGCTATTGATTATCAATAATCTTCCAGCTGATGTTGGTCCACAAACACATTCATCATCAGAGGCTCAGTGATCCATCTGCAGAGAGAATATTCACTTCTCAATAGAATTCATCAGGAAAACCTAAATAAAATTGGAGTAGAAGGGTTAATTTACCCCGAACATGTTGGAAAACTCCAGTAGCGCAGAACCACAAGCGTTTATCACCTTTTTCTGCTGCTGACTGTTGTCCTGCTGCATCACAGTTTTTCAGCTGAAGTGACAGTTTGCAGTTTGTGGGTTTTTAGTTTAATTTACCAGAATAACATTTAAATAAAGAGGCTGGTAAATGAGCAGTTCAGCCAAACGCTTTGTTGTGGTTTGGTACAGAGTTTGATTCATGAGCCTACCCTCACTCACCCTCAATACCACCACAGATAGAGAGCTGATGTTACCTGTCCAACAGAGTCGATCTCAGTCTGAAATTATATGAAGGACTGCACTAAATATAATTTTCTCACCAAATTCTTTTTCTGACATTTTCCTGGTTCTCTTGTGGCTCTTTGGCTCCTCAGTGATCACATAATCTGATAACTAGCTGTGATTATATGCAGACTTTTGATGGACAGCTCGGCCTACCAATCAAGTGCATTGATTCAGAATTAATCCTACTGGTCAGGGATTTTGATTGGTTGGAGGTAAATTTGCTCCTGTTCCCCTATTACAATGATTTATTTTTTAGACATAATTTATGTTTTGCAATCACTATATAATATGTATATGATACAAATAAGGGCGACATGGTGGAGCAGGGGTTAACGCTGTTGCCTCACAGAAGAAGGTTGCAGGTTCAAGATCCCCTTGGTCCTGGGACCTTTCTGTGTGGAGTTTGCATGTTCTCCTCCTGTCTGCGTGGGTTTTCACCGGGTACTCCAGCTTCCTCCCGCAGTCCAAAAACATGCTGAGGTTAATTAGTGACTCTAAATTGCCCGTAGGTGTGAGTGTCAGGCCCACAATGGAAGGAGGACTCAGAAGTGGTAATCAGGGTTAATGGTTTTATTGTTCCCAGACTGCAGCGACAAGGAGCGATGAAATGTACAATACAACAAAAACCTTTCCAATGCACTAAATACAATATCTTTCTAACTACACTTGCACTATGGTGGAAAACAAAAGGGGAACTAATTTCAAAAGAAAAGCGCTTCACCAAAAGTGGGAAGAACTGACTCCAGAAGGAGGAAAACACTATAATTATCTATTGAGAAAACTAGGAATACTACCTAAAGCTAAGGAACAAAAAACGACCCAACAGGACGACAAGGCTATGAAACACTATCAAAACTAACACGAAACAAAGAGTCACAACAAAAAGTACATCAAAATATCACAGCATTTATCTCCTTTACTGCTTGTTTCTCTAGAATGAATAACAGCAGTGTAACCTGAGTGATGTGAAGGTTAGAGCTGGTGCTGCCACTCTGATCAATGTTTGTGTTTCCACCAGATGTGTAGCAGCGGTTCAGAAGCAACACAACGTGACGTCAAGCTCATCAGGTCTATCTTCTATTGCTACTTATCTGAGGAACTAATCAAGATGTTCCGAGGGACAGGTTGAGAATAAAAACAGAGGAAGCTGAAGCTATTTACCTCTCCAAGGTCCACCATGTTCCACCCCGTCCCTTTGGGTCTAAAGCCTAGAATATAATTTTGCGTATGTAGCTATGCTGTTGATGCGACACAGACCTTGTGCATTCAAAGTTCTGCATTGAGGGAACACGTTGGTCTGTAGAATCACTGCTTCCTCTTTAGAGTGGCAACATATACGCTAGGCAAAAACAAATAAAACAAAAGAAAGTCTGACACAAGGCAGAAAAACAGGCAAAAACACACCCAAATAACACATATTCCAGACCAGGCTTTTTGCCTATTTTTTTTCTTTTGCTATTGTGCTGGAATGCAGTGTGTGTTTGGAGCTCATCAATATCAAACCAAATGCTTTTATTGCAAATGTAGAAGCACAAGTGAGAGAAAAAAACACATCCAGAAAACCCATTTCCCCTTAAATAACACATATTCCAGACTGTATGTACCAGACTTTTTTTTTCCCAGGATGCAGCGTGTGTGTCTGTAGCTCATTGATATCAAATAGAAAATTATATTATTGCAAATGTTGAAGCGGAAGTGACAGAAAAACCATTTGTGGAGGTGACTTGTAGACCACCATGACTGAACTGACCAATCACAGCCCTGGAGGAGCTGAACTGACCAATTTCAGCCCTTGCGGTTTGTGTCAATGCGACACCTAATCAGGATTCTTCGAAGGTGAAGTCAGCCTACGGCATAGCTAAGTATTCAGAAGTATAAACTTGGCTTAAAACTATTGATTCAAAAATGAAGCACACCATTATTTCTAGAGGTAAAGAGCTGAGAGGAACCAACTACCCCATCAGTGATCAGTTTCCTCTACCCAACACTGATGGAGGCAAAAAAAAGTAAAAAAAAAAAAAAAAAAAACTTTACAGAAACTCTCACATCACATGCTGGCTGAGTGGAGGAGATGAAAACATCACCCCTGACCTACGGGAGAGGTTAACAGGCCAGTGTAAACAACAGTGCTATACATTGATGTCACCATAGAGACACCATAGCAACCACTGAACAATACACTGCACTGTTTTCCTCAATGTACTACATTTTTCTCTACCTTCTTAAATAGGCATTGTTTGATGTTGGATCAATACCAACCTTAATATTAGGAGCTTAAATAAGCACCATGATGATCTTGTATCTTTGATTACCAGCACAGGTCCCAGCTTTGACGTAATAGGCTGTAGAGAAACCTGGTTGAATGACAGATCATAAATCGACATCTTAAATCTTGAAGGCTATGAACAGCTTACCATGAATAGATCTGGTAATTCTGACAGTGGTGTGTGCCTATATGCACTATATTGCAAAAAGTATTCGCTGACCCATCCAGATAATCAGAATCAGTTGTGTTCCAATCACTTCCATGGCCACAGGTGTATAAAATCAAGCACCTAGGCATGGAGACTACTTTCACAAACATTTGTGAAAGAATGGATTGCTCTCAGAAGCACAGTGAATTCCAGTGTGGAACTATTCCACAGTCAAATGTCAGCTGTATTATAAGAAAGAGGAAGTCTTTGGGAATGACAGCAACTCAGCTATGACTTCACATGGCCTTCAAATTTACTCAAGAAGTGGGGGATTATGTTGTGGGGTTGTTTTTCAGGAGCTTGGCCCATTAGTTCCAGCGACAGGAACTATGAATGCTTCAGCATACCAAGACATTCTGGACAATTCCATGCTCCCAACTTTGTGGAACAGCTTGGAGCTGGCCCCTTCCTCTTCCAACATCACACCAAGGTCCATAAAGACATGGATGACATGGTCTGGTGTGGATGAACTCATTTAGCCTGCGCAGAGTCCTGACCTCATCCTGATAGAACACCTTTGGGATAAGATGTCTGTGTAGATTCTCACTCCTCCAGGTCATTGTAGTCAAGGAGTTAAGTTGTAAGCAACTGGACTTTTTCTTGGAGCTTGAATATAGAAGGAATCACGTGGTAGTGCTCTGCGTATCCGGTCTCTCAGAGAAACTAAGAAGAATCTTCAGCAAGTACAACATCCCAGTTTATTTCAAGCCTGGCAACACCCTCAGACAGAGACTGGTCCAGGGACAAAACCTTAACAATGTGGTTTATGCAGTACAATGCAGTGAAGAGTGCCCGGATCTGTATATTGGAGAAACTAAGCAACCACTTCACAAACACATGGCGCAACACAGGAGGGCCACCACATCAGGACAGGACTCAGCAGTACATCTGCATCTGAAAGAAAAGGAACACTCCTTCAAAGACACTGATGTACACATCTTAGATAAGGAGGACGTGTTTGAGAGAGAAGTGAAAGAGGCCATCTATGTCCATTTGGAACAACCAACTTTGAACAGAGGAGGGGGGCTGCGTCATAACCTATCTGCTACATACCATCCTGCCTTGAGATCTCATCCCAGGAAGTTCAACTGCTCTTCACCATCAGAGCAGGACTTTTTCCCTGGATCTTGTGACCACAACAACTCTCATTCCGATTCACACTTGTGACCACAGGGTGACCTATGTGACCCTTTGTTATAGAATGAGGGGTGTGGTCTACAGCTCTACCCTCTGTGATCCAGAGATATAGCTCCCGGTTTCCATGATCAGCCTAGAACTGAAGAAGCCTTTCGGATGAAAGGTGAAATGTCTTCAAGCTCCAAGAAAAAGTCCAGTTGCTTACAACTTAACTCTTTGACCATTGGGATAAATTAGATCAGAGACAGAGCCAGACCTTCTTCTCCATCATCAGTGTCAGTGTGACCTCAAATATGTACTTCTGGAATGGTCAATTATTGCCACAAACACACTCCTAAACCTTGTGGACATCCTTCCCAGACCAACGTCATATTGAACACCATAGACTGTAATGGAATGGCAATTAAATTTATATGTGAGTCAAAGCAGGTGTGCAAACACTTTTGGCACTTTCTGCACTTCTCTTTATTTGAACCTCATCAATCATTCTGATATCATATGGTGCAGGTGCAGCACAATCCCCACCTACATCAAAAAACTAGAAACTCCAGAAGTGAATCCTATGCCCTGCTGTGGACAGACCACCATTCCTCCACTGGGCCACTCTTCTATCATCTACACCTTCTGAACAGGGCCGCTGCTAAGGTTTTGGAGGCCCTAAGCTCAGCTTGTAGGAAGGCCCCCCCGCCCGTCCGTCCGCCCGCCCGCCCGCCCGTCCACCAAACTCCTGGAAGCTCATGAAATTTACAGTTGAAAATAATAAAAGTAAAGTTAATAAAAATTAACTTTTTACTATACAATAATATACTGTATGTTAAATAATAAATCAGAGAGAGCAACAACACAATAACAAATAAACAAACTGCCTCTGAGGGCAGGCTTTCAGTTGTGGGTGTGGATGTCTCTTCTAAGGTGACTGTTGTTGTTTGTGGCTGTTTACTTGACCCTTCAGACACGTTGGATGGTTGTTGGCTGCTTACTGCACTGCTTGTTGATCGTTCATCATCTGGTTCATCTTCTTGCTGATGTGGTGGTCCGTCTATATATTTGAGCATTGACCCTATGAATATGATTTAAATGAAAAAATATCTCATTAGTAAAACTTGAATAAAAATACCCAAACCAAAAATATCACTTCATTATATTATGCTATCTAGTAGCATTTGTATTTATATGATATTAATATGGTAGGTCAAAATCAAATACCTTAAAAATTAACATATTCTAATCCTACACATTAAACAAAACAATAATGGCATTTTGTGAATGATAAAGGTGGCCAAACATTTGTTTTTGCATTACACACACTTTAACACACCTTCTACAACACTGTGGCCAGATGTAAAATCATCCCCCCAACCACCGCCCCCTCCCCTCCTCCTCCTGGGGATAACTCCAGGACAGCCTTGGAGTTATCCCCAACGACCCCTGGAGCAGAGAAAAGATGCTACAGCTGAATTTTATTCTCTGTCCAATCCTGTTTACTGTTGGGCTAACCTAGCCTAGCTTGTCGAGTTTATCACGTAACGCTGTGTTAGCAAAACAAACATGGTATTACATGGACTTACCAGAAAGGGATGCAAGTTTGTCATCTTTCTCTTTTTTCCTCTTTCACTTTTCAGCTCCAGATTCATGGTGTTTCTTCGATGATATTCTCTCATTTCAATTGTTGAAGTTTTTAACTGAAGAAAATTGCTTATTAAAGCTGTTTCAGAGCGTAGTAAGAAAAGTGGCTCCGAAGCTTTGTGCCATCGTGAACGATCCGAGTCTTTGAAGTTGAACGATCCGACTCGACTCTTTGAAGTGACAGATAGGAGCCGGCTCCTCGTTGGGAGCAACGGAGGAGCCGAACGAGCCGACTCGTATTAGCGAGCTGAGCCAAAAGATCCGACTCTCCAAATAGAGCCGGAATTCCCATCACTCACTGAGTCTGAGTCTTTTTATTACGCATTACACATTTAATTTTCCCGATTTCAGTGATGGTATACAAAACTCCCGTAGAACTAATTAAATATTTTTGATATTTATTAGTGTAATATTTATTATCTTTTTTTCCCAATCTTAATTTTGGAGGCCCCCCTCCACTAGTTGAGGCCCTACGCTGGCTGCGTAGTCTGCGTGTACGGAGCGGCGGGCCTGCTTCTGAAGCTCATTGATTATAATTATCTCCAGAATGATGAACTCATGGATTAAGATATATACATGTACATGCACCTGTATACAAGTTGTATACATTATAAATTATATAACATAACACAACATAATTCCAATCAATCCTGCCTCCATACCCAGTTCACCCAGTTCAAACATCACATCATCAGGAAAAGGTGGAAGCTAAAACACACCAGTTGTAGATCTCAATATTAGATGCTCAATATTTAAGGGTATGTGGGGGTGGGGCCATGATGCTGCTCTGCTGTGATGCTGTTATACATGGTTACTACGGTAACCTCACTTCAACTAATGATATACTGACTGAACTGAATGAAACTGAACAAGAGACAGACAGAGAGAGAGAAGGAAAGGCTGAGAGAGATACAGAGACAGACACAGAGAAAGATGGAGAGAGTGACAGGACAGACAGACAGACAGACAGACAGACAGTTGGTCACTGAAAAATAAATACATTTGATCATGAGCTAGTTTGTCCCTACTGACTCAACCTGATCCAGATTAAAGGAAAAAAACAAACATCAACAAACATAGGCATAAATCAGAACAGAACAACATGGGGCTTATTCATGTGATTCTGGTGACTGAAACTATGACCAAACTCCAGAAAAACTCCATCAGCATCATTCATTCCAGTTTCTTCTTATTTCAATGTCTAGCAAATCATTTTTATTAACATCACAAATCACAGGGGTAAATTGCAGCTTCACAGCCTCACAGAGCATTAAATATTAAAGAAGCCGCTGCTTTATTAAAGTCTCAGAGAAAAAAAAAATCTTCATTAGTCAGATCGTTAGTCTGGAAGCATAGAAAACTAGAGACCAATTAATAAAACTCATCCTGTTTGTTTCCTTCAGTCCTAATGAAAGGTAACATGGAGGTGATGTTACCTCTTCAGAGAAATGTTTCTATCATACTTACTGTGACAAGAATATTACAGTTATTGATATTATTGTAATATTATTCAAATGTATATAAATATTTTTTAATTGCTGTCTTTCATACATGTTCTAAACCCTTATCTTCAACCATTGATAGTGATCTACACTGTTTCTGATGTTGACCTACAGTAAAATCAGAAAAAAACACAGGGTTTCAATTAACCACCGGGACCTCTTTAAAGCTGGGAAAGATCAGCAACGGATTTGTGACAGTTCGGGGGAAACACACGTAGTGCACCAGCAACTTCGTGGTTTGATCCCCTCAGTGCCACATCATCTGAACCAGACACACTCATAATTGGAAGTTCTATAGTTAGAGACGTGAAGCACCCAGCGGTGTCTGTTAAGTGTTATCCAGGGGCCAGAGTCGGTGACATCGAAGGTAACCTTAGGCTCTTAAAGCAGAGTAGGGCTAGATTCCGCCGCATCGTGATCCACGCAGTTGGTAACGATGCCCGGTGGAAACGATCAGAGATTCTGAAATTAAATGTAGAATCGGTGTGTAAACTCGCTAAATCAATGGCTGACACCGTAGCATTCTCTGGACCTCTGCCCAATCTGTTCAGTGATGAGATGTACTCCCACTTCTCATCCTTTAACCGCTGGTTAGCTAGGTGGTGCCCTGAAAACAATATAGTTATTATTGATAATTGGCACACATTTTGGAGGAAAGCCCGGGCTCATCCGGAGAGATGGCATCCATCCGACTCAGGAAGGAGCCTCTGTCCTAGCTAGAAATATGGCCCCAAGACTTAGTTTGCCCAAATGACCCAATAGAGTGGGGGCCGTAGTAGAGTCGTAGTGTAAAACACTTCTCTGTAAGTCACTCGTCTCATCCTGAGCTGTCACATATCCCCGGTTCCTCCAATAAACTTATAAAATGTGGACTCCTAAACATTAAATCAATAGCATCTAAATCTCTGCTGGTAAATGATTTGGTCGGTGATTGGATATTTTAGCACTAACAGAAACTTGGCTCCAGCAGGATGAGTATGTGAGTCTCAATGAATCCACTCCATCTAGTCATATTATCTTTCATACAGCTAGAAGCACTGGTGGAGGAGTTGCAATTATCTCTCACTCTAGTTTAGATGTTAGTCCCAAAAATAATCATAATTAACAGTCATTTGAAACTTTACTTTTATTCTAGGCAGACGAACAAAAAAAAAACGCCCTATTTGTAGTTGTTTATCACCCTCCTAGTCCCTATTCTGTATTTTTATCAGAATTCTCTAGCTTTCTGTCCAATATACATGTAGTGTTAAGCTATGACAAAATTGTAATTGTAGGAGACTTTAACATACATGTCTAAGTAGTGCTTTCAGGAGCATACTAGATGGAATTGGCTTTACTCAGAATGTAAATAAACCAACCCACATCCACACATTAAATTATGGGATTGAGATTCGTGACCTTGTTGTTGGGCGACACGGTGGAGCAGGGGTTAGCACTTTTGCCTCACAGCAAGAAGGTCACAGGTTCAAGATGTCCTGGGTCTGGGATCAAATGAAAAGGACATTTCAGTGACCATTCAGTTTTAAAATATATAGAGATAATTCGGCCTATATTCACCCCCACATATAATTATGAGAACAACAGCCCAGATATGTTGTGTCCTGTCACATGTGATGAGTTAGTTGAAAAAACAATGCACACCCTCCATAACACTTTAGACCTGGTAGCCCCATTAAAATGTAAAGCTGTTAGACCGAGGTCATTATCGCCCTGGTATAATACTGAAACACGTTCCCTTAAAAAAGCTACGGGTAAATTAGACAAGCTATGGCACCGCTCCAGTACAGAGCATTCCCTCAGGGCCTGGAAGAACAGTCTATTGGCTTATAAGCAGGCCCTGCGCACGGTAAAGACTAGGTAGTATTCATTGTTAATAGAAGAAAATAAGAATAACCCCAGATTCCTGTTCAGCACTGTAGCCAGGCTGACCAACAGTCACAGCTCAGTAGATCCATTTATTCCAGTTAGTCTCAGCTGTGATGACTTCTTAAATTTCTTTAATAATAAAATCTTAACCATTAGAGATAAAATAGATCAAATCCTTCCTAACATCAGCACTGAGGAAGCTCAGGCTGTAAGCTTAGAAGCCCCTTTAAACCCAGTAATATTACTGAATAAATTCACCCCCGCAAACCCAGCCCAGATAACTAAAATCATTATGTCGTCAACTACATGTATTTTAGATCCAATTCCAGCTAAACTCCTTAAAGAGACGCTGCCCCTAATTATGGATAATATCTTAGATATAATTAATGTCACTAATAACTGGATACATGCTGCAGGCTTTTAAACATGCAATTATTAAACCGCTCTTAAAGAAAAACATTCTTGAGCCAGATATTTTAGCAAACTACAGGCCAATTTCAAATCTACCCTTCCTTTCAAAAGTTCTTGAAAGAGTGGTAGTTAAACAGCTATGTCAGCACTTAGAGGACAATAGTTTATTTGAAGATTTTCAGTCCGGTTTTCAGGCCCGGCACTAGTCAAGGTTACTAATGACTTGTTGTTGGCTGCTGATGATGGACTGGCCTCGATCCTGGTCCTGCTGGATCTAAGTGCTGCTTTTGATACAATCGACCATAACATCTTACTGCAGAGATTGGAACGTGACATAGGCATTAGAGGATCCGCCCTCTCCTGGTTTAAATCCTATTTATCTAATAGGTTCCAGTTTGTTAGCTAGCCGCAGCTATACTATACTATACTACCCGATCAGATGAGGCTAGTACATAAACTAAGCGCCTGAGACATAAAGACCTGGATGTCCATTAATTATCTGTTACTAAACCCTGATAAAACTGAAGTTATTATATTAGGCCCTAAAAGTGTTAGAGAGTCCCTATCTGAGCAGATAGTCACTCTGGATAATGTGAGCATAGCCTCCAGAGCCACAGTTAAAAACCTAGGAATTTTATTTGAGCCAGACTTATCATTCAAAGCTCATATTAATCAAGCCTGTAGAATAGCCTTCTTTCACCTGTGTAACATAGCCAAAATTAGAAATATCCTATCTAAAAATGACGCTGAAAAACTAATCCATGCGTTTGTTACATCTAGACTAGATTACTGTAACTCCCTACTCGTAGCGTGTCCTAAAAGTTCCCTAAAAAGTTTTCAGCTGGTTCAAAACACAGCGGTTCGTTTACTAACAGGAGCTAATAGAAGAGAGCACATCAGCCCCATACTCCAAGCCCTTCATTGGCTTCCCGTTGAGTTTAGAATTAAATTTAAAATCTTACTTCTAACTTATAATACCATTAATGGTATGGGCCCCTCTTATCTTAAAGATGCTCTGGTCCCGTACCATCCAAACAGAACACTTTGCTCTCAGAATGCAGGTCTACTGGTAGTTCCACGGGTCCATAAAAGTACAGTAGGAGCTAGAGCCTTTAGTTACCAAGCCCCTGTTTTATGGAACCAACTCCCAGCTATTATTAAAGAGGCAGACACAGTCTGTGCATTTAAGGTTAGTCTAAAAACATTCCTGTTGGCCTATGGTCAGAGTAGCTAGAAGTAAACCTAAACCCACAGTTCAGTCTAAGCTGCCCTAGGAGTGAGAATGCTGGGGGAAGTACAGTGCACTGAGCTCTATCATCTCTTTCTGGTACCATTTACCACTGTCTGTCTATAATTAAACAGTATCTCGTTTATACTTGGTCTCTTTCATCGCTATTCACCAGGAGTCCTTCTCCCCATTCCCCTTCGGGGGAGCGGCTACTGTTTCAGTTCAACCGCATTTTTGTAGAAGCTTTAATAATAATATAAACACAAACAGTTATGTGTCTATGTATGTCTAGGTATATCTGTGCATAATTTGAAAACAGTTGTAAAACAATAGTTGTCTGAAAACAATTAGAATTTCCTTTGACCAATAAGACATACAGTGTGTATTGGTTGTGATTTCAGCATGGGGTTATTTTAAAATGGTACAGTCAATTGATTTCAAATTATCCATGGACATACTCAGGGACATTTAGACAATTATGCTGCCAGAAACCATTTAAAAATCCACCTCATTAGCCATAAATGTTTATTACCTATGATTTACCTATGAGTGACCCAGGGACCTGTAGAACACGAATGCAGTGGAGTATTTTAGATAACATTTAGATTGAATTCTTAAAAACTTACGATACAGAATTTAATGTGGATAGATGATTGGTTTTGCTTCAATATTGTTTTTATAATTTTCTTTTGATCACTAAAACATTTATGGTAAAATATTAAGAATGTAATTACAGAGTAATTTATTTCAGCAAATGAAAACAAAAACATCCTGCTGCACGAGGTGTACTTAAATGCATCACTTGATTCCTGTTTTATCAAGGGTTTCATGGCTCCTTGTATCACAGTTATATAATCACTGCTGTGGACACATTGGTGTCATTAACCACCTCACTCTGAGCATGTGTTTATTTGAGAATTTATCTGGTGTCTTAAAGTGACCCGAGGAGTTTATTTTTGGTTATGAAACAGTCTCAGGTTAACGTGGCTGAATCTACATCACCAACACTGTTTATCTGTCCATTTTTGATAAACGTTCTTTTTTCTGTGTAGTATTTTTAGATTATTGTTTCTGGATGGTCAGAACTTGTTAGGAATGATGAAGTGATTTACAGCAGCAGCTTTAACTCCTCTTAGAGCCTTTAAAACAGCAGTCAGTGATTCCTCCTGGTCACCCTCCTGGGTGTTTTAATGTCACTGATGAAGACGAAGTCCACAGTTTGTCCACAATTCCATTTAAAGTAATGATGCACCAAAAGAATACTCAATAAAACCAACACTTCCAGTGTAACAGGCTCAATGTCCACAACTGTCCAAAGCAATAAACCCCATTAGAGATGCAAGATGATTATTCTATATATCTATATATTTTCAACTAATCTATAATCTATCAATGAAATGATGATGTTTGTTCTTAGTGAACATTTTTGTCTTTTCCAAAATGACTGCTGTAGTCCTTCTCTGTTGCCAAATACAATTTCATATATACACAAAAATCCACAGACTACACAATCATTCATTCATCTTCTATACATATTTATTACTCATTAGGGTCACATGGTCTGCTGGAGCCAATCCCATCACATTACAGGTGAGAGGCAGGGATATACCCAGATGGTCACCAGTTATCAGCACACACATTCACTCACACACTCACATCTATGGACAATTTAGAATCTCAGCATGTGTTTGGACTGTGGGAGGAAGCTGGAAAACCTGGAGAAAACTCACCAGACACAGAGAGAACATGAAACTCCACACAGAAAGGTCCAGACCAAGGACTGTAGTAAAAGAAGGAATCTTTTTTTTTTTCATCTCACAACATCACACTTGTCAGACACAGCAGTGTGTGTGTGTGTGTGTGTGTGTGTGTGTGTGTGTGTGTGTGTGTGTGTGGGTTGAGGCAGGTGGTAAGTAAATGTCAGTGCTGGTTGTGAACCTGCTGGTGAAGGGTAGAATCTATTTTGAAAAGGACAACTTTTAAAGGTCAAACCATCCTCAACAATGACACGGAGAAGATGGAGGATGAAAACCTTTAAAAAGCAGCTGAATTAAACTTAAAGCACAAACATGAACATTGTAGTTGTAGATCATTTCGGTAGCTTATCTACATTCACTACAGGAAAAACATAAAATGCTCTGGTCATTGCTTCTGTTTGTACAACCACTTTTTCCAGGCACAATCAATTACAGACTAAAGTTGTAACTTCTGATCGGGAAAAATCTTTTGGACTAAAATAATCTTGATTCTCTTACTACCATTTTATCTCATCTCATCTTCTCCCGCTTCATCCGTAATCAGGTCGCGGGGGCAGCAGCAACCTCACTCGTGAACAAGACCCCGAGATACTTGAACTCCTCCATTTGAGGCAGGATCTCATCCCCGACCCGGAGTCAACACTCCACCATTTTCTTCACACTTGGCTGCAAGAGCTGAAGGTCACAGTCCGCTGAAACCAACAGGACCAGATCATCCGCAAATATCAGCAACCCAATCCTGAGGCCACTAAACTGCAGCCCCTCAATGGCTGTACCTAGAAATTCTGTCCTTAACAGAATATGAACAGAATCGGTGACAAAGGGCAGCCCTGACGGAGTCCAACCCCCACTGGAAACGAGTCCGACTTATTACCGACAATGCGGACCAAGCTCCGGCACCGAGCGTACAGGGACCGGATACTCTTTGTTAACGGGTCCGGAACCCCATACTCCCAGAGCACCCCCCACAGGACTCCCTGAGGGACACGGTCGAATGCCTTCTCCAAGTCCACAAAGCACATGTAGACTGGTTGGGCGAACTCCCACGCACCCTCCAGGACCCTGCGGAGGGTATAGATAGATAGGTCGACAGTTTCACGACCAGGACACTGCTCCTCCTGAATCCGAGGTTCAACTATCATACGGACCCTCCTCTCCAGTACCCCTGAATAGACTTTCCCAGGGAGGCTGAGGAGTGTGATCCTTCTATAGTTGGAAGACACCCTCTGGTCTCCCTTTTTATAGAGGATGACCATCAACCCGGTCTGCCAGTCCAGAGGCACTGCCTCCGTCCACGTGACGTTGCAGAGACGTGTCAACCAAGACAGCCCTACAACATCCAGAGCCTTGAGGAATTCCGGGCGAATCTCATCCACCCTTGCAACTTTGCCGCTGAGGAGCTTTTTGACCACCTCGGCGATCTCAGCCCCAGACATAGGCAAGTCCACCACTGGTCCCCCAAACTCTAAGCCCCTCCTGAGCTGCCGGATGGTGGTCCAGAACTTTCGTTCGAGGCCGTTCAAAGATCCTTCTCCATGGCCTCACTGAACTCTTCCCACCGAGGCTGCGTTCCGCTTAGCATGCTGATACCCGTCAGCTGCCTCAGGAGACCCACAGGCCAAGAAGGTTCTGTAGAACTCCTTCTTCAGCTTGACGGCATCCATTACTGCCGGTGTCCACCAGCGGGTCTGGAGACTGATGCCATGATAGGCACCAACGACCTTACGGCCACAGTTCTGGTAAGGCGCCTCAACAATAGAGGCGCGGAACAATGTCCCCCGCCTCCCCCGGGATGTGAGCGAAGCTCTCCAGGAGGTGCAAGTTGAAACTCTTTTTGACAGGAGATTCATCTAGACGTTCCCAACAAAACCTCACAGAACATTTGGGTTTGCCAGGTCTGACTGGCCTCTTTCCCCACTATCAGAGCCAACTCACTACCAGGTGGTGATCGACAACAAATCATCAATCATCAAACTGTGGACAAGGGTGTCCTGGTGCCAAGTGCACATATGGATACCCTTATGCCTGAACATGGTGTTCGTTATGGACAATCCAATGACGAGCACAGAAGTCCAACAACAAAACATCATTCGGGTTCAGATTAGGGGGGCCGTTCCTCCAAATTATGCCCCTCCAGGTCATACTGTCGTTGCCCACATGAGCATTAAAGTCCCCCAGGAGGATGAGGGAGTCCCCAGAAGGGGCGCCCTCCAGAACCCTCTCCAAGGACTCCAAGAAGGGTACTCTGAACTATCTTTCTGTGCATAGGCACAGATGACAGTAAGGACCTGTCCCTCCACCCGAAGGCGGAGGGAGGCTACCCTGTCGTCCATACATTGGGGGAACCCCAACACCCGAGGCCCTCCCCCAGGCCTGGCTCCAGAGAGGCAGGGTTAACGCTGACCCAATTTTCATATTCTTCACCAGGAGGTTTTGAGCTGCACTTTATTTGGTCCCTCACCTAGGACCTGATTGCCATGGGTGACCCTATCAGGGGCATGACCCCCCTGACAACATAGCTCCTGGGAACACACAAACCCCTCCACCATGATAAGGTGGCAGCTCCAGGAGGGAGCTGTTTACTGTTTTATTTCAGTAAAACAAAAGATAACAAATTAAAATATTTTTATTTTATCTAATTATTCTTAAGAGTGTCATCAGGAATAACAGTGAGAATATGTTTTAATATCGGCCCGGAACAACATCAGATTACTTCTGTAAGGGTCATTAACATTTATTGACACTATAAATATTTTATTGTTTACCTATGTTCATCCTGTTAGGTAAATCTTTTTTATTGTTCCAGTTTCTAATGGTTATTGGTTTGTGATGGAGCCGAAGGACGAAAATCTGTTATTATCAAGAAGCTGCTGCACTTTTCAGTGAGGTCAGGACTCAGTTTAAATGTTCATGATCACTTTCTGCAGCCAAAGACATGAGGTAATATTGTTGTCATTTTATGGTTATTGTTATGATTATTGATGTTATTACAGTTATGTTGTATCTTCAATAATTTATTTTGGTTTGACCTGTAGCAGGATAATGTACTGAGTAGATAATATGATTGCTTTTTGTTTTCTCTTAGTTTTGAAACATCTTTTTTTGATGTTTACCAAATGTCTACTGCTGATGTCAGTAGGATCTAAGACCTGTTTAGAGTGCACATATGTTTATTTGTGCACGTCTTTTCAACATTAAATTTATAATTGTTTTAGATGTCACCACTTGTGCAATATGATGCTGGAATGACATCTTTTCGTAGTTATTTTTGTATGTGTAATTTTGACCTGATAGCCAAGTGTTTAGGGCAAATACAACACGAGTGAACAAGGTCTGAGCAGTGAGTCCACAGGTTGAATCCCCACTGGAAGTCTGAAATTATGAAAAATATGATATTAAAAATTGTTTACAATCAACCATGAGGACGATAAACTGCTGACATTAACATTAGATGTTTGATAAATCATGAAAAAAGACACGATCAAAGATTCAGGCCACAGGAAAAACAGAAAAACAGGACACTTTAAAGTGGTTTGGAGCTGCAGGTAGTGGATCTACACAATAAAACCACTGTGATGTGTGTCTGTGTCTGTTCATTCACTCTCAGACGTGTTTAGTGTTGCAGGTTTGTGTCGTTGCATCCTAATAGTTTTATATTCCTCTGTTTACTTCCCCTGAATGTGACCATGCATACATGTGTTTTATGAATATTTTAAAGCTGCTTTTCATTTCTGTGAACTGAGACTGTGACAAATCAGATCTGTTCCCGTCCTGATATCAGACTGAAAGAAAATGATTTAGTCCTGACTAAATGTCTGACAGTTTGCATTTGGCACCATGAACCTTTTTGATTCATTCTGACAGTTCAGTTTTTAAAAGAATTAAATCAAACATATTTCTGCTTTATTGACAGCTCAGGTCAACTGCAGACTAATTTATTTTTTCAGTAGAAATGTTAAAGATTCTCCATCAGTGATGATGAATGGTCACAATCTGTCCCAACATCTCTCCTGTGGCTAAAGGGGTACATTTGAATAATTTATGCTTGTTTCCCTTGCTGCTCTATTTATGAACCTCTCTACAACTTTCTTCTCCATTTCTCTTTCTTATCTGCTTATTTCTTGTCTTTTCTCAGTTTTTTCCCTCCTTTGTTTCCTGTCTCTGCTGCTGTTTGGTTGCCACCTTCTCTCTGAGTCTGTTCTGTCAGATGCTATCAGCAGATGCCTGGATGCGTCTTCATCCCTCAGGCACTGAGGATTCTTTTATCATTGTCTACATTTGCTTTATCTCTCTGCCTCCGATCTGATTTTATGCTCCAATCCTTCTCTCCAGCTCTGTCTTTTCTTACATGGAACTTCTTAAATGTCTTCTTTGTCCTCTTGTGTGTCCCTGTTAGTTCCTTCAAGGAGCACGAAAAAACTCAACAAACAACTGATGCAGCTGCTGCTGCTCAAGTATCTCAGGAGTTAAAAACAATAATAATTTTTACTTTTTTTTTTAAGTGTTTTCACTTCGAGAGATTGTTGCCTCATTTGAAGCTGTGTGTGTGTGTGTTTGTCTCCTTCCTCCCACTCAGACTCAGTAATGTGAAGCTTCGATGAGTTTTTCTGTGATCTTGCAGCTATTTCTGAACCTTCAGACTTGGTCTCTGCAGTTCTCTGTGATTGACAGGTGAGCTGTCACCTTCCTTTTCTGTATTTTTAAATAGCATCTGCTAGAAATCCTGTTGGAACATTTCATATCATGTCTGACTTCTATTACTGCTTCTCATTAGAGGTCATGTTCAACCATCAAACATCAATGTCAGAGCAGCATCTCACAGCTGAATTACAGGATCTGAATCAGTGTTTCTGCTGCATTGGAGACAGGCTATTACAGATTATTACAGATTATTTCCATATCCTCTAGTTTCTGTCAAACCTGTTTTTCTCCTGCACCAAAGAACCACACATCTGACGTCACCAAACTGTGAATTCAGAGGAGACATGTAGCTTTTTTTTTTTTATTTTGTAGGACAGAGCTGTTGCAACGAGGTGAAATAGTCAGGGTCAGTTTTCATAAAGATGAATCCTGAAAGCATTTCATGTTATTTTTTTGGCATACAATATTTTTTAGGGGTTTTAAAGGGTGCTGAATTCAAATCTTCTGTATGCCAGGCTCAAAAATGTCCCATAATGCTTTAAAAATGGAGAGATCCAATATGGCCACAGCTGCCAGGGCAAAATCTACTAGATCACTTATGTTTGTGACTGTAGAAGGTAAAAATCTGACTTGTGCTGATGTGCTTTTATATGTTTATTTTAATGATTTTATATTCTCAGATTTTACGATCAAGACTAGAGGAAATGTCCCACAGTCCCAAAACATGCTGAGGTTAATTGGAGACTCTAAATTGCCCGTAGATTTGAGTGTGTGAGTGAATGGTGTGTGTGCCCCACGGTTGGCTGGCGACCATCTGGGGTGTATCCCTACCTCTCGCTGTAATGTACTGGGATTGGCTTCAGCAGACCATGTGACCCTAATGAGGAATAAGTGGATAAAGATGATATAGAAGAAGATATAGAGGATGACTGACTGACTGACTAGAGGAAATGTTTCATAATGTATAGCAGGGCTATTCAATTAGTTTTCAATTTGGGCCACATTTCGAATCCAAGACCTTAAGTTGGGCCACAAATTTTCCTCACTTACTAACAAGTGGTCATTTTTCAGTAATTACATATAATAATAAAAATAATAGATTCATACATCTTTATAATAAACCATATTTATTAGTACTGTCAGTCGATTAAAAAAATTAATCAAATTAATTACAGGATTTTGTAATTATTTAATCAAATTAATCACATTTTAATGTCATATCTGCTAAAGGTCTCCTGATAAAGAATTTGAATACTAGGATATTAATGAATTGTAGTGCATGACTAATCAATTGAATACAGTAAGAAGAGAAGATCTGAAATCCAATGTTTTACTGTGCTTCATGAATTAAATCCAAAAGTAAAGGTCCAGCACATTAAACCAGTTAGACCAAGTGCATTATTCAGAAATGTAATGCAATCAGCAATGCAATTGCTGATAACGCGACCAGGTGACCATCAGCCAACCAGAAACACATTTGTTTAGCTCGGCTCGCCTCGCGTTGCATAGCAACCAGAGACGCGCTCAGACTTGTCGCTCCGTGCAAACGGCACAGACAGACACAGAAACAGCATAATTACACTGAAACGATAACAGATAATGTAACTAATGTGACTTTAGTTCATTGTTTTCTTTATTTAAACAATGTTTATTTAACATTTCACCAGACTGGAACATACTCATAATTAATTGCGTTAAATTTTTTAACGCGTTAAATTAAAATGCATAGATCTATATTATGTTCTGGAGACTAGTGAACGGTATTTTAGTTTTCAAGCGCAACACCACCTCTACTGCATCTGGGCCGCAGCATGGCCGCATCTGGGCCGCATCTGGGCCGCATGTGGCCCGCGGGCCACCAATTGAATAGGCCTGATGTATAGGTTAAAATTGTTCTCTGTGATAATGAATTTCATGAACAAAAGAGGACCATGAAACTGATTGATGGCATTCTGAAGAATGTTTAGGAACAAGGTAAATTAGAATATTTCAACTATTATGTACTTATTCATCTGTGTTTTAACTATTCATTTACTATGCATGTATATTCAATGCCTGAAGTTTATTTGTAGAGAGGTAGATGGGATCTGAACACAACTATGTACTAAATATTATACTATAACTAGTAACTATAACTATATACTAACTATTATACTATAAATAGTAACTATAACTATATACTAACTACTTTACTATAACTAGTAACTATAACTATATACTAACTACTATGCTATAACTAAGTTACTATAACTATATACTGACTACTATACTATAACTAGTAACTATAACTATATACTAACTACTATACTATAATTACTAACTATAACTATATATTGACTACTATACTATAACTAACTATAACTATATACTAACTACTGCACAATAACTATATACTAACTACAATACTATAACTAGTAATTATAACTATATACTAACTACTATATTATAACTATACTAACTACTATGCTACAACTAGTAACTATAACTATATACTAACTACTATACTATAACTAGTATATACTAACTACTATATTATAACTATACTAACTACTATGCTACAACTAGTAACTATAACTATATACTAACTACTATACTATAACTAGTAACTATAACTATATACTAACTACTATACTATAACTAGTAACTATAACTATATACTAACTACTATACTATAACTAGTAACTATAACTATATACTAACTACTATACTATAACTAGTAACTATAACTATATACTAACTACTATACTATAACTAGTATATACTAACTACTATATTATAACTATACTAACTACTATGCTACAACTAGTAACTATAACTATATACTAACTACTATACTATAACTAGTAACTATAACTATATACTAACTACTATAGTATAACTAGTAACTATAACTATATACTAACTACTATAGTATAACTAGTAACTATAACTATATACTAACTACTATCCTATAACTAGAGACCAACTAGAACAGGGGTCAATCAAACAGTCTATGTCCACTTCTTTTGTTTCTCTTTGTAAAGTCATCCAGTGAATTGGACCCTTTGGTCCTGACTGGTGGAATTCATTCATCAGTTGTGGTTCTTGTTGAGGCTCAGATGAACTTTGAACTTTGATCATTTGAAGACAGTCTGGCCTTTACATTTTGGTCATTTACAGCTGCTAACACTGCTGCTGCTAAAACAGCTGCTGCTAATACTGCTGCTGCTAACACTGTTACTGCTAACACTGCTGGTGCTAATACTGCTGCTACTGCGAACACTGCTGCTGCTAACACTTGATAAAATTGTTGCTGCTAACACTGCTGCTGCTAATACTGCGACTATTGCTAACACTGCTGCTGCTGCTGCTAACACTTGTTGATAACATTGTTGCTGCTGCTAACACTGCTGCTGCTAACACTACTGCTGCTAATACTGCTGCTACTGGTAACACAGGGGGAGGGGCTCCTCTAACGTCCCCATAAAAACAGATGATCTAACTCACTGTAACAGGATGAGTTTGTATAATTTTGTTCTTTTTACATTAGGAAATAGAGACATTTCAAATACATATACGGTAATACTCTTAGAGCAAATCAACTCTAAATTCCAAAGGTTGAAAATAACAGATAAATCAGGGATAAATCAAGTCATTGTAATATTATTCTACAAAACAGATAAATAACATTCAGTGAGCCAGTAATAAATATATTCACATTTTATTTCTCAGTGAATCTGTTTTTGGAAACAGCTGCTTCACAGGAGAAAAATCATGTTTGTCAGTTGTCAACATTTGTCTCTATCAATATTTACAGGTGATTTCCTTCAATCTCCCTACAAGTAGCTCACACAAGTGTGTGTGTGTGTGTGTGTGTGTGTGTGTGCATGCATTTTTATACAAAGCAGAGAAGCAATCTTGCAAGGCTTAGGTTAATAGACAGAACTTCACTTGTCACACACACACATAAATAAATAAATGCACACACACACACACACACACACACACACACACACACACACACACACACACACACACACACACACACACACACACACACACACACACACACACACAGATTGCCCTGTGTGGTAAACCAGGTCAGGATATAGGAAGAAATTATTAAGGAAAATGAAGCTGTGGTTGTCATGGCAACCGATATATGGCTGTTCTATCTGATTTCTGGCCTCCTGTAATTTCACTGATAACGTGACACTATTCCAGCAGGGCAGCAGCACTCGTCAGGTAATGAGATTCTCCCATCACACTCATTACAGCTGCTGCAGCCGACATGAATCACTTTATATATGCATCCTGTTTAAAGCAGAGAATTACAACCTTTAACCTAGTTTATATTTACACACTTGTGACATGATGATTGATTCAAGTAGAAACTACTGATCTATTGATTCAAGAAGCTTCTCCAATGGGTCTGGTCATTTTTACATGGAAGTACATTTTGAACTAAATTTTGAAATTTTAAAGGACATTTTTTGGAGTTTTTAGCCTTAAATTTAAAAAGCTAAATTTCACAATGTTCATATTGCTCAAATTTGATAAAGTCAGAATAGTTCACTTCCTTCTTGTAATTTCGAGTGTCACGTGACCAGTAGAGTATGATAGAATGATTAGTAAATTAATCTATAAATTACCATCTATTAAATTAAATTAAATCAGCAACTGCTTAACAACCAAATGGATTAATTAATGGATTTGGATAATTTTTAAGTAGAAAATATCCAATTTCTCTGGTTCCAGCTTCTCTTCTCTGATTATTTTCTGGTTTCTTTATTCTTCTATAATAATAAACTGATGATCTTTGGGTTGTGACAGTTGGTCTGGTCAAAAAAAAAAGACATTTTAAGTTGAATCTTCAGCTTTGGAAACACTGATCCACATTTTACACCATTTAATGAACCCAAAAACTAATGTCAGAACACTCTAATATCAGAGTAGGGGAATCACAGATGTTATATCTGAAATTTTGAATGCAAATTTTGTGAAATGGGTTCATAGGTTAAACAATCAGATGAATAATTTCAACACAAAAAACACTACTAGAAATTTAGCTTTTTACAGACTTCAGTAAAACCCAGTGGTGAAGGCCCAGTCACATCACAGCAGCATTTCTGTGTCAAATCGTTCTTTTAAGGGAGTCAGTAAATATGTAAATATGAGGAGAACAGGGGTGAACACACAGACCTTCTCCTTTCAGCTAAGAGGAACTGAATAACGGAGCAGAAATAAAATGTCAGTGCAGCGTCTCTTTGTCTGAAAAGGCTCAAGTGCTGCTTCAAACTCCTCCACTCAGATATGGAAAGAAACAGCAACAGTAATTAATGCAACTTCCGTTAAACCAACATGAAACACCACTTCACATCAACTGTTCTGTGACAATAGATCAGCATCATCATTCATTCAGCTACATGAAAGGATCAGGCCACAGAGAGACGGACGCCGCTCAGCGCTCACCGCTCAGCGCCGGTTCACTAACAAGGCGACGATTCCATCTGCACTCGAGGGCAGTGAACAAGCAACAAATGGAGAAAAGCATTTTCAGATCCTCATCACGATAATATTACTGCCTCTTGACATGATGCTGACTGGAGACACTGAAGCCATCTGTGTAGCACACAGACACGCACGCATACACACACACACACACACACACACACACACACTCACATGTGTATAAATCTGTATCCAGACATAATTACAGCGTTTTACCATCACAACACATCACTTTAACACAGTGATCAGACACTTTCAGTGAGAAGCGGTTACTAATCACTTTGGTCCCATTCTCCATGTTGGTTTATCCACCATTTCTTTTCTGATGCAGAAGTGACAGACTTTAATAAAATAAAAGCCACTGTGACATTACATTAATGTTACATTAACGTTAATTAATTAATGAGTTATAATTTGCCTAGCTCTAAAATAAGTTAGATAAAACTCATTTGGGTTCCTGGATTGTTCTGCTGATCTTTCAGATCAAACAATGGTTCTTTGTACAGCAAAAGTCCATCAGAGAGTCACACCTTCAATGAAATGTCTTCATGTCATTAAATGTCTCATCATGACCTGGTCTCATCACGCTTCTAGTTTATACTTGTGGTCTATTTTTCTAGTTTATACTTGTAGTTTATTCCTCCGTGTATGTAGCTTCTTCATGGATGTGATACAGACTTTCATAGTTCTGAGTTGAGATGCTCTTCTCTTCTCTTTAAAGTGGCAACCACCATTAGGCAAAAACACAATCTGGCACAAGACAGGAAAAAAAACAGGCAAAAAACACACACCCCCTTAAATAACTTAAATGTACCAGACTTATTTTCTATTGCCTGTTTTTTTGTTGTTTTTCTTGTAGGATGCAGCGTGTGTGTGTTTGGAGCTCATCGATGTCAAAGAGTAAGTGATTTTATTACAAATGTTGCAGGTCAGGTGACAGAGAAGCTGTTAGATGGAGGTGACATGTATGACCACCACAGCTGAGCTGACCAATCACAGCGCAGATATGGTTAAGATTGTTTGGAGGTGAAGTCAGTCTGTGGCGTAGCTACATACACAGAAGTATAAACTAGACTTTAGTGACATCACAGAGACACAGAGAATTTCTGTTTCTGAGCTGATGGATGAAATGATAGAAAATCCATGGCTCATCTTAGTGTTTGTGTTATTGAAGGTGACAGAGGTAATAATGAGAAGGAGAATGATTCACCTGTCAACTCTTCTTATTAGAGGTCAAACAGTCTGTTTCTGACTCGTTTGTCTCAGACTTTATGTGAATTAACTTTACAAGAATAGATGAACTAGCCAAGGACATACACACACACACACACACACACACACACCCGCACACACCCGCACACACCCGCACACACACACACACACACACACACACACACACACACACACACACACACACACACACACACACACACACACACACACACACACACACACTGGAAAACTGTGTTACCTAGAAGCAGAGGAGAGAGATGTCAAAATAAAACAAGAAGTCCAGAGACAACAGACACAAGACTAAGAACAGATGTTAATGTGACTTCTTGGAAATGATGTTGTGATTTCTTTTTGTGTTTTCTGTTGGTTGCTGCACATTAATTAATCTACTGTCTAGTAGATAGATTATAATATAGTTTAGCATGTTGGAATCCATCAGTTCTGTGCAATACTCAGATTTCAGATCCCAGATCTGTCTGTTTTCCTCTGCATGAGTTCCATTTTGTTTACTGTTGCAGTCAGGTCAGATCCAGTTGGATCAGGTACATTCATCATTTTATTTTTCATCATTTCTTTTTCTCTTTCGAAGCAGCTTTATTCATGAAGTACATTTCATACACAAGGCAAATAAATGCGTAAATATATGTTAATTAAAACATATAATAAAATTATTATAAAGATAAAATACAAAAAATAAAAAAAACAAATGAACTTAGTCACAAGATTAGAAGTTAACACAGTGATAGATAGATAGATTAGATTAGATAGATTCTGTCTAGACGAGGGGTCTCCATCCCTGGTATCTGCTGTGGCTTCAGGTTTTTGTTCCAACCATGCAGGAACACACCTGATTCTACTAATGAAGCTCCATAGCAAGGGCCCTAATGGTTGATTAGTAGAATCAGGTGTATTCCTGCTTGGTTGGAATAAAAACCTGCACCCACAGTAGATCTCCAGGACCAGAGTTGGAGACCCCTGGTCTAGATCTTCATCCGTGGACCTGAATAATAATAATAATAATAATATTAGATTTTATTTGTAAAGCACTTTTCAGTCAAGAATGCAAGATGCTACAGGTAGAAACAAGTAAAGAAAACAGGAGGAAAACAGTTCAAATAACTTCACACAGTTTATTCTAAAGTCTCCTTCCTTTTATATTGAGGAAACCTTTTGTCTTTTGTGGACCTTTCATACTTGTTAATATGTGTTTCCCCTGCAGCGTCAACGATGCTCGTCAGTCGACAGCAGGAATTTACTAAAGATTTATGCTAATTGACCCGGCTGCTTTGCAGTTTAAAGGCTGATTAGTGACTGAGCCTCAACTTATTCATGAGCTTCTGGTTTTATTGTGTCCAGGTGTTAGCTCAGTAATTTTAGCATGTCCAGGTGTTAGCTCAGTAGTTTTGAGGGTGTCTTAGCTCAGGTGTTAGCTCAGTGTTTTTTTTTTAGCATTTCCATGTTGTAGCTCAGTGGTTTTTAGCATGTCTAGGTGTTATCTCAGTGGTTTTGGCGTATTCAGGTTTTAGCTCAGTGGGTTTGAGCGTATTTTAGCTCAGGTTTTAGCTCAGTGGTTTTAGCTTATCCAGGTGTTAGCTCAGTGGTTTTAGCGTGTCCATTTGCTATTTCAGTGGTTTTAGCGTGTCCAGGTGTTATTTCTGTGGTTTTAGCATGCCCAGGTGTTATCTCAGTGGTTTTAGCGTATCCAGGTGTTAGCTCAGTGGTTGTGAGTGTATCTTAGCTCAGGTTTTAGCTCAATGGTTTTATCGGGTCCAGGTGTTAGCTCAGTGGTTTTAGCGCGTCCAGGTGTTATTTCAGTGGTTTTAGCGTGTCCAGGTGTTAGTTCAGTGGTTTTAGTGTGTCCAGGTGTTATTTCGGTGGTTTTAGCATGTCCAGGTGTTAGCTCAGTGGTTTTAGCGTGTCCAGGTATTAGCTCAGTGGTTTTTAGTATGTCCAGGTATTAGCTCAGTGGTTTTAGCATGTCCAGATCTTAGCTCAGTGATTTTTAGTATGTCCAGGTGTTAGCTCAGTGGTTTTAGCATGTCCAGGTGTTAGCTTAGTGGTTTTTAGTGTCTTCTCTCCTGCAGATGAAGCACCTGGCGGCTGCTGCTGGTCGATGGGTAACTATGTCTGCTGTGAATTATGTTTACTGCTCCAGTTTGTAACTAATGCCTGTTTGACCAGCCACATGTAAACATCCGTCGATAGCTGTGGAATCGGTGTCTTTCAAACAGCAGTGGCTGCTGTAAACGAGGGATCATCCTGTTTAACCATGAGATGCTACCTCCTTCTGTTTTTTCCGTTTGACCTTTCGTTCAGTTTTGTTCTAATTAGCCGTATGACAAGAGTCAAACTGCTAATAAGAAAACTCGATAAAGATAATTTAAATCCAATATTATATGGTTATACTAATTCTACTCTGTCCTGCATGACCTCACTTGAACAAAAGAAAATACAAGAAATCCAGGAGAGAAACAAACAGGTTCAGGTTCCTAAAGGTTCAGATCCACTGCAGCTTCCCATTCATTTTTAATGTTCAGAAGAGACTGTTTAACATTCCACATCTGCATAAAGCTGAGGTTTTGCTTTGTTTATTTATGCAAATCAGGGAGTTATTCATGGATTTTAGATTGTGATACTGCACAACTACTGGGACTAGTTTGTTCATTTAAAATAAAGACACAATTTTGTTTCAATCAGCCTTTAAACTGCAAAGCAGCTGGGTCAATTAGCATAAATCTTTAGTGAATTCCTGTTGTCGACTGATGAGCATTGTTGATGCTGCAGAGGAAACAGATATTAACAAGTATGAAAGGTCCACAAAAGTCAAAAGGTTTCCTTAATATAAAAGGAAGGAGACTTTAGAATAAACCGTGTGAAGTTATTTTAACTGTTGAGAGGTTTACTTTGTTTCCTGTTTTCTTTAGGAAAAAGGTTTGTTGATAATAAAGATTTGATGTTGATAATCAATGAATGAATGAAAAAAATGAAAGGGTCCAGACTTTTCTAAAATGTTAATATTAATCTATAAATAAATAAGTTTCCTACTTGCTGCCCTCTTAGCTCCGCCTCCTACAGACTTCTTCTCAATCTTCATTTTCCTTTACTTTCCGTGAGGTTTCCTGTATATTGGAGGGTTTTGTCACCTGGTCAATGAAGTGCTCCAGTAGTTTGAGTTCAACCTTCAGTGAGTTAACACTTGTTACTGCAGAGAGAGGAAGCTGTAGGAACCTACACACTCTGTACAACCAGGCCAGTTTCAGCTGTTGTTGAGCTTGTTGAATAATCACAATCTCTTTAGTCCTGCAGCTCCACGTCCTCCTAAACACTTCCTCAACAAAAGCCTTTTGTGTGTTTCCCGTTGGAAAGGAGGGTCACCGTGAACCTGGCAGCAGAAGTGTGTAATTCAGCCGTGATGTGTCCTCGCTGCAGTCACACAGTGACAAGAAGAAGGAGGAGAATGACATTTATATAATGATGGGCATAGCAAACACTGGGAGATTGGGGGAGTGTGTCCCAGATGAGAAATGTAAAGCCCAACAGTATCACAGGTGCAGGTGTAAGAACCAGCATATTAAGAAAAAAATGTTGAATCAAGCTGAGAATCCTCCTTCACCGCAGGATGTGAAGAGGCTGTAACTGACTGGAACTGGACAGACTGTTCATCAGAATGTCAGAGTCTATTATCTGCAGCTTGGTGTCCTATTATGTTCACAACATAGTATTTTCTTTCTTCATGAAAACCTAATTAGCATCCATCCATCCATCCCAAAACCTACAAAACAGCACTGTTCAATCTGCTCTGTCACCTCAACAAAAACTCAGCTGTGTGTCTATGCTTCATTTCACCTGACAATTTTCTCTTCTGCCAGCATCAGTTTGACTAGACGACAGGTATCGACCTGTTGGTCTGCTCCCATGTTGCTGTGCTGCCTCCCGAGAGCATTTCACTTGGACCTGGACAAACATAAACATAAAACACACTAAACAGCCTTAAAACCAATCCTGGCTCCAGACAATCCTGGTTCCAGACCCAGTTCAAGTAAAGCAATCAGTACCACTGGCTGTTCTTCTAATCTCTGCTTTATTACTAGTTGATTTCTTTATTTCACCTCCTGCACCCTCTGAAATTATTCAGAAATTACACTGAACACAAGTATAAACTTTTTTCACACATGGTTTTGCTCCATTTTCATGAGTTGAAATATAAGTTGTGTCTTTTTTCTCTTAAAATTTGCTCATAAATTGTTGAAGTATGTGTCAGCTCTCCATAACCCTGCTGTTTATTCAGCAGCTCACTGACACAGAAACTCAATGATAATCCAAATTTGAGAGAAGTAGATCTTTTGTTTGCACAGAACAAGTCTTAGATCTTTTTCTTTAACTTATACAAAACAGAGGCAAAAAGGGTGTTGCATTTGTATTTATTTATTTATTTTTTCAGCCTGATTGACCTATTTTCTTTGTGTAACATGCTGATAAAGTGAATGTGTGAGTTTTGACTGTCAGAAACATGCACAGATCTGAAGATGAGGAAGTAACTTTGGACTGGGACTTTTTTTCATTTTATGGACAAATGAAGGGATGAATCAAGACAATGTCTATGTATTTAAATGTTTATTCAACAGGGATAATACATACAACATTGCCACAAAAATGGGAAATGTGGTGTTTATAAGATGTCAGCTTCAGCCCATTTGCAGCATTTGTTCCTGATCAGACTGGACAACAAGAAAATAATAAAAATATTGAACACAGTAAAATTACAATGAATACAACATGGGAACCTCTGAGGAATTTACCAGGACTGTAGATCACTGTCAGTGGTTGAAGATAAGGTTTAAAATGTGTTAGCCATTAAAACTAATTACATGTAATAAATGTTGCTTTTGGGGCAAATATTGTTCTGCAATTAATTAATTACAAAACATTTTTAATCAAATCCATTTTGATGTGAAGTGGTTGAACTTTTTTTTAACAACATTCCAGAATATTTAATTTGAAAAGAAAGTTAGTATTAATCTAAACACAAAATGAGATAAATGATGATGGGATTTTGTATCGTCAAGAAAATACTTTTGTTGTTTTGAATGTAATGAAAGTAAGATGAGGTTTTTCAACTTAACAGTTAAAATCAAGAGCAGAATAAATCTGTGTAACTCGACTAGACCAGACTCCTAATGTCATGTATAAAATAAAGAATGGGGTTGTTAGCATTGATTTAGCTGCTGTGGTAAATTGCTCATTTCAGTTTGTGACAGAAGATTTTTGAGGATAAATGTTGTGGATGAATCTCAGTCCCCGTTTGACGAATAATAGAATCTTTCACCCAAAATTTTGTTATTTGTGTGAACAAGTCTGAGAGGAAGAGAGATGAAAGGAGAAGCCACTTTCTTTTTCTAAATCTCTGATCGATCAAGACCTAATTGCTGCTCTTAAAAAAACTCCTGTTATCACTTGATCCCTCCCCACTGGTCCAATCAAATCAGAGTCTGACCAGAACCTTCCTAAAAATCAGGTTACAGAGCAGCTGTGACTCTTAAAAGCCACAAAGCTGCATGTCTAGAAATGTCAAATGTCTGAAAGGCAGATGGCCAGACAGTGCTGGTGTTTCCAGGTGAAATCACATTCAGACATCAGCAGCACTGGAATAGAGGCTTTAATGCATCTTCTACCCAGACCTTTGGTAGCAGGAGATCCAGACTTTAGTCCATTATTGAATTTGATGCTGTTGTTTGCTTGAACCTGTGATTGATCTGTTAGCAGCAGCTAGGAGCCATTAGCTTTTAGCTCCCAGAATCTTCCATGATTCAGATGTGTGTTTTTCTTGTTCTTTATTTGGCTCTAAATAATCCAGGAGAGTATTTTTATAATTCACATTGTAAGGTAAAATCTGAAAATCTGACCATGTAAAGTGTAAAGTGTTGATTCATGTAAAGTTTTGAGTTGATTTGTATGGTTGAAATATTTGTGAGTTTTCACTTTAATGAAAGAAATTAAACCCTCACATATTTGAAATATAGATTTGTTTGATTCTTGAGACACTCAATTGTCAAAAAGGGTTTCAGCTCATCTTATTCTTTTAAACTTATATATTTCTACTGAAGGCAAATAACATAAGTTATGAATTTAAAGTTTGTTTTATTTCTTTCTTAACACGTTTTTAATGTTAATTTGATCTCTGTTGTAAGCGAAACCTCAGGTGTCATTGGGTAAAAAATAATTTATGCCTGGCCACGAAATAATTAATCCGTAGCCATGAGATAATTAAAGAGTAGCCACATGAGATAATTAATGCGGGGCCATGAGATAATTAATGCATGGCCACGAGATAATTAAAGAATAGCCACGAGATAATTAAAGAATAGCCACATGAGATAATTAATGCGGGGCCATGAGATAATTAATGCATGGCCACAAGTTACTAACATGTAGCCACGAGATAATTATCTCATGTGGCCATGAGATAATTAATGCGTGGCCAAGAGTTACTAATGAGTAGCCACAAGATACTTAATGCATGACCATTAGATAGTTATTGTTTTTGTTTCCATGGAGATAGTGTTGATTGTTGCTGTAACTCAGCAAACATGGTTATTGCAGGTAACCTGTCAGTAATCTGTCTACAATCAATTGATAAACTGCATCAAAAATAATGATCTAATCAAAATACAAATGGTAGTAAAGTGTCATCAAAATGAGACTCCACCTCTCAGCCTCTCTTCATTCACAAAAACACACAGATAATTAATCATTAGTTAATGATTAATTACTACCTGTATATGACAGGTCATGTGACCATCCCTGTCAGTGACATCATCATGAGCAACAACACACCTGGCTCCTTCACATGTAAACTGTCATTTTATTTTAATACAGGAATGAATTAGGACTGAAGTTGCTGCATGATCCTCTCTCAGTGGTGAACCTGGCTCCTTCTTTGATATTATTATAAGATATTCTGTCAGACATCATGGCAGTTTCCACTAAACTACAGTTTAGGTTATAGTTTGTCCATAATGCTGTGATTTACGTCACGATTTCACTGTAACATGATGCTCATACATCACCTGCAGTCTTGAGTTAGACTGAAACTGTCCTGATGTCTGATTGAAGCTCGGTCAAAAGCCAACGTTAATATCCAATAACAAGCAACAATCAACACTGTCTCCATGGAAATGAAAACAAGAACTTTCTCATCGCTACTCATTAATTATCTCGTAGCCACTCATTTATCTTTTGGCCATTCATTAATTATCTCATTGCTACTCTTTAATTATCACTAGCGGCTCATTAATTTTCTCTGGGGAATCATTAATTATCTCATGGCCGCTCATTAATTAATAATTGCAATAATGATCTCGTAGCCACTCATTAATTATCTTGTGGCCGCTCATTAATTATGTTGTAGCCACTCATTAATTATCTCGTAGCCACTCATTAATTATCTTGTGGCTGTTCATTAATTAATAATTGCAATAATTATCTCATAGCCACTCATTAATTATCTCGTAGCCACTCATTAATTATCTTGTGGCTGTTCATTAATTAATAATTGCAATAATTATCTCATAGCCACTCATTAATTATCTTGTGGCTGCTCATTAATTAATAATTGCAATAATTATCTCATAGCCATTCATTAATTATCTCTTAGCCACTCATTAATTTTCTTGTGGCTGCTCATTAATTAATAATTGCAATAATTATCGCATAGCCAATCATTAATTATCTCGTAGCCACTCATTAATTATCTTGTGGCTGCTCATTAATTAATAATTGCAATAATTATCTCGTAGCCACTCATTAATTATCTTGTGGCTGCTCATTAATTAATAATTGCAATAATTATCTCGTAGCCACTCATTAATTATCTTGTGGCCGCTCATTAATTAATAATTGCAATAATTATCTCATAGCCACTCATTAATTATCTTGTGGCTGCTCATTAATTAATAATTGCAATAATTATCTCATAGCCACTCATTAATTATCTTGTGGCTGCTCATTAATTAATAATTGCAATAATTAATTATCTCGTAGCCACTCATTAATTATCTCGTGGCTGTGCAATAATTATCTCGTAGCCACTCATTAATTATCTTGTGGCCGCTCATTAATTATGTTGTAGCCACTCATTAATTATCTTGTAGCCACTCATTTATCTTGTGGCTGCTCATTAATTAATAATTTCAATAATTATCTTATAGCCACTCATTAATTATCTCGTGACTGTGCAATAATTATCTCGTAGCCACTCATAAATTATCTTGTGGCGACTCATTAATTAATAATTGCAATAATTATCTCATCGACATTCATTAATTATCTCTTAGCCACTCATTAATTATCTCGTGGCTGCTCATTAATTAATACTTGCAATAATTATCTCATAGCCACTCATTAATTATCTCGTAGCCACTCATTAATTATCTTGTGGCTGCTCATTAATTAATAATTGCAATAATTATCTCGTAGCCACTCATTAATTATCTTGTGGCTGCTCATTAATTAATAATTGCAATAATTATCTCGTAGCCACTCATTAATTATCTTGTGGCCGCTCATTAATTAATAATTGCAATAATTATCTCATAGCCACTCATTAATTATCTTGTGGCCGCTCATTAATTAATAATTGCAATAATTATCTCATAGCCACTCATTAATTATCTTGTGGCTGCTCATTAATTAATAATTGCAATAATTAATTATCTCGTAGCCACTCATTAATTATCTCGTGGCTGTGCAATAATTATCTCGTAGCCACTCATTAATTATCTTGTGGCCGCTCATTAATTATGTTGTAGCCACTCATTAATTATCTTGTAGCCACTCATTTATCTTGTGGCTGCTCATTAATTAATAATTTCAATAATTATCTCATAGCCACTCATTAATTATCTCGTGACTGTGCAATAATTATCTCGTAGCCACTCATAAATTATCTTGTGGCGACTCATTAATTAATAATTGCAATAATTATCTCATCGACATTCATTAATTATCTCTTAGCCACTCATTAATTATCTTGTGGCTGCTCATTAATTAATACTTGCAATAATTATCTCATAGCCACTCATTAATTATCTCGTAGCCACTCATTAATTATCTTGTGGCCGCTCATTAATTATGTCGTAGCCAGTCAATTATCTTGTGGCTGCTCATTAATTAATAATTGCAATAATTATCTCGTAGCCACTCATTAATTATCTCGTAGCCACTCATAAATTATCTTGTGGCCACTCATTAATTAATAATTTCAATAATTATCTCATAGCCATTAATTAATTATCTTGTGACCATTCATTAATTATCTCATGGCCGCTCATTAATTATTTTGTGGGTGTGCATTATTATCTCATGGCTGCTCATTAATTATCTCGTGGCCACTCATTATTATTTCTCATGGCAACTCATTATATTCACGTGGTTGGCATTAATTATTTCATGGCCCCTCATTAATTATCTTGTGGCCACTCATTAATTATCTGTTTGCCCTTGTGTGCGCTGTGCAAAGGACTTTTACAAATCTTTTTGGGTTTATTTATATATCAGAACTTCTCCAGGCCTTGAAATTCCTTTTTTTAAATTCCATAGAGAAGAGTTTCATTAAAAGTGATATCTGGAAAATAATTAAATAATTTCCAGATATCCCACATACAGGATCTTTAATCCTTTGTATGGTAAGTGACAGTCCTTGAAACTCAACATTTCCTGTGCAGACGTTTCTCCTTACAAACCCAGTGGCTCTAAAACCATAATCCTCATCCATCCTTGAAAAGAATGCAGGAACGTGGCCTTCAGCTGTCTCTTTTAAATAAATGTTTCTGCTAAACTGTCGCCAGCAAGTTTAAAATAAATCTGAGCAGAGAAAATCTGCACATTTCCCTGCAAAGTGTAAACAGATATTTTACTGGAGGTGACTAATATTGCAGACCCCTGAACGCCTCACAGCCCCGAGGATAGGCTCTTATTTATATTAGTTCTCTAGTGTCAAACAAACGCACTATAATAACTTTAACACACACATACATTGTTGACTCTTGTTTCTCTCTTCTCTTTCTTTTTTCTCTATCATGGCCCTGTAATAACAGAGACACATGACATACTTCACATACCCAATATCTGTCACATTCTCACACATCTGGCTGTTGAGAATCCTACTTTGGTTTAATCCTGTTTCCCACATATGAGTCGACTTTCATATAAAATCATTCAGTCTCAAACACAAACACTAGATTGTATTTCAAAGGGCCCATGTTTAGTGTTATGTGGTTTTCCGTTATGATATCAGATATAAACAGATTTTATAGGGTTCAAGTTTCAAAACTTGGGGCTAGAATATTGTCACTGGAGGGTGAAAACCTTATAATTTTATTTTTTTGTGTGTTTGTGACAGTTTCACTGCATGTTGAAAACCATTTTCCATCTCCTGAAAAATAATGTTTTTGAGGATATAGCAGCACCAATAGGTAAAAATGTTCCCTGAAAGTCAAAACTAATTTCTCATTACTGAGCAGTAGAGCATATCATTAAATCTCTCACAAGACAAAGTAAAGTTCAATTTAGCCTAATGTTTTTTTTTAAATGTTTTTTGTTCTGATTCTTCTCACTAAAGTAAATATTGAGATCTAGTAAGATGCTGAGAAAGTGTTCCACCCGGAACAGCCGCCACAACAGGAAGGCACAGGAATATATCTTCCTGTCCTGTTCAGTCCAATGGAACAGAACCAGCCCAATCCCTTTGTTGTAGGCGTCCATCTCAACCATGAATTGCCGACTGGGGATCAGGTATCGTGAGGATGGGAGCTGTGATGAAACGGGTCTTGAGGTGTTGAAAGGCTGCCTCCGCTTCCAGAGACCAGAGGAACTACCTCTTTGTGGAAGTGGGGGCATGGTGTGGTGTGGAGTGGTGCTGCTATTGCACTGAAGTTTCTGATAAACCGTCAATAAAAGTTATCAAAACCAAAAGGAATTGCTGGACTTTCTTACATCTTTCAGGTGTAGGCCACTCAGCCACAACGCTAACGTTAGGCAGATCCATCTGCACCTTTCCAGGGGCTACAATGGCGCCCAGAAAAGAAACAGAGGACCTGGGATACATAGATTCTGTCAGATTCTAGGTTTCTAGGTTTGATGAATGTTGAGGATGTCTTCCATATAATAGTACACAAACTGGTCTATAAATTCCCTGAGCACATCATTAATCATGGCCTGGAATACAGCTGGGGCACTGGTGAGTCCAATAGGCATGACGAAGTATTCATAATGGCTGCGAGGAGTATTAAAACCTGTTTTCCATTCATCCCCCTCTCTTATCCTAAGTGATTTTGCGCGTTGCACAATTCTAACTTGGTGAATATCTTGGCCTGTTGTAGTTGGTCAAAAATGGATGACATAAGGGGCAGGGGGTAACGCTTTTTTAACGCTTGCGGTATGACATCAAGAAAGCTGTATTCTATGCAGGTTCGAAGAGATCCTGCATAGATCCTTTTTCTCTACAAAGAAGAAGCTGGCCCCAGCTGCTCACGAAGATGGTTGAATAAGCTGCTTTCATTGTCTTCTCCAGCTCGGAGATGAAATACAACCAGCCTCAGAGATGGTGGTCGCAGGAGGGCACAGAGATCAAGTCGAGGTCTTTTTGGTCTGTGGCAGAATTGACAGAAGGGTGATCAACTGGAGTCATGTTAGCTTCTGTAGAGAAACCATTTTCCAGTGTTCCTCACTTCCCTCCCTCTATACAATGATTGTTCCTGTTTTCCACTCTACATGGAGGATGTGTTGATATATTCCCCAAGACTAGAGGCTGTGAGGGTGATCTGATTAGGTAAATATTCTGGAGTTCCCTAGGCTCCTGTATCTGTACCTTGATGGGTCTGACCAGAAGTTCTGATTTTGACCCCAAGGTCTCTGCCAGGCCCAGAATCTATGAGTGCCTCAATGTCTACAGAGCGTGGTGTGTTACCTTAACTGGTGTCAGTCTGAATGGAGCGAGGTTGTTGCTGTAGTTATTTGATGGAGGAACAAAGCAGGGAGTCATGATTATTACTGATGCTGTGGGGACATAAAAATAAACACACAGTGTGTAGTTTTATATCCCCACAGAGGTTTTTTTTAATGTTTTCTTATTCACATTTTCAAAATTTTAAATAAATACTTGGATGAAAATGTCAGAAATTCCAAAAAAAGGCTGAAAATTGTCAAAACAGTTTTTATGGATTTGTCAGCTTATCAATAAAAGGAAAATGCTGCTTTTCGCTTTGGAATCAGATTTAGCAAATAAATCATGACTCACCTGGATTTGAAGTCATGGTACCATAGTACATCACATCATGAAATGTCACATCATGAAATGTCACATCATGGTATGTCAGGTAATGCCATGGTACGTCACATCACGGTAAGTCATGTCATGGTACGTCACATCATCATGGTATGTCACATCACACCATTACGTCATGTCATCATGGTACTGTTAGGTATTGACCCGGGGCCTCATGTTAGTAAGTTTGTCCCTATTAGTCTACCATCCCCCCTGGCGCCCTCTGGCTGAACAGTCTCATCATTATTGAATTCATCTTTAAGGCCAGTACATAAGAAGATTGAGTGTCGGTTTTTGTAAATAGACATTTTGTTTTCCATGTTAGTCGAGTAGTTGATTACTTCACTGTCTAATGAGCAGTGCATCAGGCAACGAAAGCACAGGAGGTAGCATCGAAAGCTTCAAAAGCTTACCCGAAAACATTGGACAGGAAAGTTCAGCTGAAGAGACAAACAGACAGCCGGATGAGGGACAGCACAGGGAAAATCATTCTACAATGGCTAGTGTATTGGGAAACATCGGACCATTTGATTATTTTGAATTCTTTGTCTTTGCTAATGGAATCAGCATGGATAAAAAAGGTAGCTACATTCCTAAGAGTAATGGGCACAAATAGTTTTAATCTGTTCCAAGCACTGGCACAGCCCAAGAAGCCAGGGGAGTTCACATATGAACAAATTGTTAAAACCCTGAGTGGACCCTTCTCACCTAAGCCCTTAATGATTGCTGAACATTTCAGATTTTATAAACAATCAAGAGGAGAGGGAAACTGTAACTATGTTTGTTGCTATAGTCAGGAAGCTAGCGGAGCACTGTAAATTTAAAGAGGACTTGCTTAATGATGCCATTCATGACTGGCTGATCTGTGGACTGTTCAACAAGGACACTAAGAGAAAATTGCTAACAGAGGACAAATTAACTGACCAAAGCAATTCAAATAAGTGCATCAATGGAAAATGCTGCATAGGAGGCACAGCAGTTGAGTGCAGTCACGGTCAAGATGTTGAAGGTAGCTAGTACAGAGGACAGCCTGACATCGAGGCCATGTTATCACTGTGGCCAACAGTGTAAAGAATTGAAATGCCATGCCTGTGTGTAACCAGGTTGTGTCAACCAACGTGAGACAATGAAGAGTCCAGTATCAAAATGTGTACACTTCCTTCCATGGGAGAAGGAAGGAGGAGTCAGAGGTTGCCACCCACCACTGGGACCTTAAATAAAATGGATACACAGCAGATTAGTCACACAGCAAAATAATCTCCAAAATGGAGAGGGCCAAACCACTACAAACTGCAATGTCCATTCATACTTTAAGTACACCAAAGAGATCACAGCAAACACCACATGGCACTCAACTACTAATGACTACCCTCAATTCACACATCACATAGAGGCCCAGTAGTAGGTGTACACACAGTGTCCCCAGTCCCCAGTCACTGGTAAATTCAGTACAATTAGCATTAACATTAATATTGACATTAAAGGGTTAAGTGTATTAATTCCTTTATTAGTTTTAACGCACTACTTTAAAAGACAAGGCCACACAAACCACCATGAAGCCAGGACTACAAACTGGACCACAGGCTGAGCCGCTTGGGGAAGGCAGAAGGCGTGCAGAGTTTCAGCACAGGTCGGCCGCCCTGGTATAGACAAACAAACAAACAGAACTAACAAAAAGTAAGCACAATGAAACACACAAATGAAGTATAGAAAGAGGCCAGCACTTAAACCTGTTCTAACTCAATGCTGGCACTTAATGATGAATATAACTGATATTAAAGCAATTGCTAGACAAAACAAAACCAAACAAAATCAAAGAAAGGAAAGCTAAGTTACTTAAATCAAGGGAACAAAAGAACAAAGCTGCACACCAACCACCTTACCCACTGCTGACACAAAGGAGACCAATCGCGGGGCCATCAACAGACCTAGCTTTTATAGCCTCTTCCTGACCCCATGAACACAGTGTTTCCCAGCAGAAAATTCCACAGCTCCCCCATTGTCCTGGCCCCGATATTGCAGCCCAACTTCCATCTGGCTACATGTGGAAAAAAAGGTCACATTGAAAAAGCCTGTCGCAGTAAGAAAAACGGAATACAGTCAATGTAATAAAACACAAATAAACATAAGAGAGCTGCTCCACATAAAAAAAACAGTGCATGTGATAGAATAGGAAACTAGTGCCAGTGAATCCACTGATGATGAGATGCCCCTTCACATTCTCTTGCTGGCTGGATGGTCTGTGCAAGCAGTGTCACTTGTTCCAGAGATGGTGTATCAAGAACACCTACACCACTTCCCAATCCAACCAGCACAGGTGGTGCTGAAGACCTATACAAGGGAGACACTGGCTGTCAAGGGCGTGGTCATGGTCAAAGTGGAGCTTAATGGACAATGTGTAAAGCTGGCCTTATACGTTGTTCGAGGCAATTACCTGACCCTGCTAGGCCGATCATGGATGGATAAAGTGCAGATCGACTGGCCTACGGTCTGCATGTTGAAGGAGAGACAGCTCAAGAAGCTGTATTAAAGAAACAGTGAACTTTTCACAGAAAAACTAGGGCACATGAAGGGTATCACTGCAAAGCTGACCCTTAAACCAGGGAGCAACCCCCGATTCATTAAAGTCGGCTGGTCCCATACACACTGCGACCAAAAGTTTAAAAGGAGCTGGAAGATCTGGTGAATAGTTGGGTGCTTGAAGTGGTGCCTGTCAGTATTCTGAGACAGAAGTAAGAACCTGGAGAAAACAACTACATGATGTAGATAGTGAGAATTTGGATATGGAGGTCAGGGCTGCTCTCCATACCTTTCCTGATGCCTTGGGTCCATTAGAGATGCTAGATTACATCTACCAGCAACAGAGTCTGGATCTCTATAGAAACCTCAGCATTGAGCTCCGTCTGCTTTTAACATTACCCCTCACCACTGGAGAGAGAAGCTTCTCATCTTTAAAACTCATAAAAACCTATCTCAGGTCAACCATGTCCCAGGAGAGACTTTCTGGTCTTGCTCTTATTTCAATAGAGTGCAATGTTCGAAGATCTTTGGATGTAGAAAACATAGTAACAGCTTTTGCACAAGCCAAGGCTCGTAAGCAGCATTTTTAGAGTGGATTAGTGCACAATAGGGTAGAGTAGAATAGAGGAGAATATGGTTAATTAGATTAAAGTAGAATAGGGTAGAATAGAATAGAGTATGATAGAATAGAGCATAATAGAATAGAGGAAAGAGGAAGTAGAATAGAGCAGCTGGTAGAGCATCACTAGGCATCGTTAGGGATCCCAGGGTATCAAGGCCAGGAGGGGCAATGGAGGATATGGCCTCCATGTAATTCCCACCCTGTTACTTACTACCTCCCCCATTACATTGCTACTGTATTGCATACTGCTACTGTATTGCATACTGTATTGCATACTGTTTTTTAATTTACATTGTTTTTGTTTCAAGTCATTTACAGTGTTGTATTGTTTTATATAATGTACCACTGCTAAGCTATTGTACTAATGTGATCTTTGCATTGGACAAACCTTATTCTGTTCTGTTTATTTTAAGTTATTTATTTACACTATTTTTTGATGGCATTGTTTTATAAACATAAGTGTCCTTGTGTAAGATGTTTTATAATGTTTGGAATAAAAAACTGTTTATATTTTTGTTGGTGTCAGATTATTTACAACATATTGGCAATGAAGATGGTTAGGGAGGCCCCCAGGAATTCTTGCTTGGAGCCCCAACAGACCCTTGATCCGCCTCTGTGCATGTGTCCCGCAGTGGGAAGAAGGAGCCATTTGTCAAAACCAAATGAATCACAGCACAAGCTTTACACTTTGAAATTATCGGCTAATCCTATTCACAGCTGGTCGGTAACGTCACTCATTCTCATTCCACCAAATTGAACTGTGTAATTATTTGCTCTAAATCATCAAATTCTTGATGTAAGTGTGTCGGACTGAATTAAAATCATGCTTCATCTCCTCCTCCCCCTCCTCCACCTCCTCCTCGTCTGTCCTGTTCTCCACCTCATTCATCTTCATTCTTTTCCTCAGTTGCTCACCATCACATTTATTTTCACATTTTCTCTTTTGTTCTTCTACTTTGTGGATGCCTGATTGAAAGATAAAAGAGGATGTTTGTGTGTGTGTGTGTGTGTGTGTGTGTGTGTGTGTGTGTGTGAGTGTGTGTTTTCCACTTATAAAATCAAAAAGTAAACATCCACCTATCCAACCAGCCGGAGGCTGATTGATGTTGGGTGGTTTTGATTGAGGACTCTGGACTCTGTCTGTTCATCTTGGTCCATGACAGCTTTTCATTTGTAGCTGTTTCATCTAACACATTTTATGACGCTTTTGTTGCTGTGTGACAAATATGACTAACCACAGCTCAATGGTTGGTATTAATCAATGTCAGTACAATCATAATAAACAAGGGAAGGAAAATAAAGTAAGCCAGTAAAGCAGGAAATGAAAGAGGAAACAGACCTGATACAAGAACAAACTGCTTTGGGCTCTGAGAAAGGAAAAGAATTAGTGATGGTTTGAGGTTGATGCAGAGGTAATGATACAGAGAGCTGAAGAAATTACATATTCAGGCTTAGACTGAAAGTAACAACTTAACCATTAAAGGTTGGTTAAGCCATCAAATTCTTGATTGTTTTGTGGATAATGATGTCTAAGGTGCACACCTCAGACTTCTACAATTCAGACTACTGCCTTGTTCAGAAGTTCTTGAATCATACCACCATCAACTGATGTGTGTCAGATGGGAACGACCATGAATTTGGGGGAAGTCATTGATGACTTTGTAAACTGGTGTATGATCAGTGCTCTGCAGATCAATGCCATCAAGACGAAGGAGATCATCATGTCCTTCTACAGGGCCACCATAGAGAGCATCCTGTCATACTGCATCACGGTGTGGTACGCAGGCTGCTCCATCACAGACAGGAGATCGCTGCAGAGATGTGCAATACATTGGGAAACGTGCAATTTCATCATTCATTATTTTCTTTTCTTTAAACAAAACAACAAAAAAGTATTTTATTTTATCTTTTGTATATAGTGTATATTTGTATATTTTAGTACTTGTAAATATGAGTACCTAATTGTTAATCTGTTTGTATTTATAGAGTGTATTTTGTGTCGACACCAAGGAGTGGCACCTCCCTTTCATTGTAGAAATACGGTGACAATAAAGGCAATTCTGATTTTGATTTATAGACTTCAGGAAGAAGTCACCCCCTATCACATCGGTGAACATCCAGGGAAAGGACATTGAGATAGTGGACTCTTACAAGTACCTGGGAGTTCACCTCAACAATAGACTGGACTGGACCACAAACACAGATGTCCTGTACTTTGGAGTCTGCAGGACACTGTTAAAAACTTTTTATGACTCCGTTGTGGCATCCTCCATCTTCTATGCAGTGGTCTGCTGGGGGAGTGGATGCACTGACAGGGACAAGAACAGGATCAACAAACTGGTACAGAGGTCTAGCTCCTTACTGGGATGTCCCCTCCAGTCTGTGGTGGTGGTGGGTGAGAGAAGGATGTTAGAGAAGCTGACATCCATCATGGACAACCCCCACCACCCTCTACATGTGACCATGGGCGGTCTGAGCAGCTCCTTCAGCCAGAAACCTAAACACCCTCACTGCAGGAAGGAGTGATTTCACAGATCCTTCATAACTACAGCAGTTAAGGGGTGTTCGCACCGGACAAAAATTTGCGCGACAGTTACATGTTAAGTCAATGGGAAGACGCAAATTTTCGACGCGATAGGCACAAAGTGGCGAAAAATCGGGCTTTGTGATGCGAAATTCGTGACTGTCGTGTCAAGTTGAAAATATTGAACTTTTCAGGCGAATTCGGCAGATGACGTAACGTGACAACCAATCAGCGTTGAGGTTTGCTCCACGTCCCCATGACAACGAGAAATTCACTTATCGCCAGTCTTTTACTTTTCAACGGACTTGGAAGCCGCAACCAGCCAAGCTCTGTGCACCTCTAGAGGGTATCATGTACCCAGAAATGACGGCAGAGCTTCGGAATTTCAGAGCTGTACAAGGCAGTGACAGTGGAGATCTCACACATGGATGATGAGAGGAAAAAGCAAAACAGACATGGACGCGATGACACAATCTGGCGAATTTTCGCAAAACAGCGCAACAAATTTAAATTTGTCGCGCGACAAAATCGCGCCCATCACGTGAAAAAATCGCATCAGTTGAGTCCGGTGTGAAGACCCCTTTAGACTCAGATCCTTCATACATACAGCAGTTAGAATCAGATCCTTCATACCTACAGCAGTTAGACTCAGATCCTTCTTACCTACAGCAGTTAGACTCTTCATCACATCATGATGTTGTGAGTCTCTCAGACCTTACCCCCACTATGCAGAATCCACCACTGAAGCACTTCAAAACATGCACAAATATTTATCATACTTTATTTAAATACCTCCCCCTCAACCATAATGCATGACGCATACTGTGTATGCTTCTACTGGTACATTTGTACTCTCTGCATATAATGTTATGATGTGTATTTTATTACTTCTTCAGCCTTTAGATATTTTTCTATATTTTCTATAAAGTTTTTACCTTCTGTGTAATTGCTTGTCTCTATCTGAGCTGTGGTAATGCACAGATTTCCCTGATGTGTGATCAATAAAGTTTCTAATCTAATCTAACCCTAACCCTAACTGCAATAACAGTGCAGACAGTCAGTTTTAAAGGGACAATTCCATATTTTTCATGTATCTGAAACAAAGAGAAACCGCAAACCCTCCTTTTCTGGTTTTATCAATGAATTAATGGATTTAATAATTAGTTTTACTTTTTACTACTCGGCAATGTTTTATTTCCATTTGAAGTAATGTAACTTGCAATATAATTGTTTCTCATTTCTAAGTGTTTTTATATCTATTTCTGATTTATTCATTTTATTGTGAATCCCTGATCTTTTATTTTACTATTGTATTTCTGCTCTATTCATCCTATAAGAGTCTTTCCTTTTCCTGTATCTTTCTTTTATCCAATGTTGAATGTATGTTCAGAAATGTTCAATAAAGAAATTTGAAAACAAAGTCCCTTTAATACTGTCTGTCTGTTATTGTAGTTAATTTATCATCATTCTAAAGATAATTAGGTACCTAGATTCAGTTCATTTTCATACATCAGAGGTCGATGCACCTGTTATTCAAAGTGACGTTTCTGAAATACCAACTTTTAAATAACCACTTTACTAATATGTCTTTAGTCATTGTGAAAAATGTTAAATCCATTTCCAGCCTGTGAATAATGTCAGTGGATGCGTCTCCCGCTGCTGATTGTTTAGGCCAAAACAAAAGGTCACACTACTTCTGTCTGTGTAGATTCTCACTCATCCAGGTCATTGTAGTCAAGGGGTTTTTAAAAAGTAGGCAACTGGACTTTTTCTTTGAGCTTGAAGACGTTTCACCTTTCATCCGAAAAGATGATATTTAAAGGTCCCATGTTGTTCACTTTAAGGTTCTAAGGCTCATTTTTAGGCTCAAATACAGATTGTGTAAAGTTTAAAACACGGGATAGAGCTTATATAAAACTTGGAGGTTCTTGCAGTCAAAGATATTAAGTTTGACCTTTTCTACAATATGAGACCATTAAACCTCTTTGTTTTATTTTTTATTAGAAGATTTTTAATTGACAACTAAACCTTAGGGCACAGTGGTGGAGCCACACCTGTTTCCACCTGAGGTTCTGAACATCATTTTTCTTCATGATATCATCAGTTAGCCTGATTCCCCGTCATGAATTACTCCTGACACTAGCAAATGTTTCTTTGAGGCCATCAATCATGTGGATGCAGTCAGTCATTGACACAGATGGGGACTGCAGGCTTTTTCTCGCAAAATCACTTGCACTGAACAGCTTAGAAAATGCAATAATAAAAAGTATAAAACTTTTTGTCTGTAGTTGTTGCAGGAGTGACTGCATCTATTTTAGTCTGACCTGACACTCACTCTATTGGGGTCACCTCACACTATAAGGTTAGCTGCATCACTCCCCCTGGTGTGTGTAGCCTCACCAGCCTGTGGTGGAGGGTTGGTGGGCCTGATTGTTGGAGGGGGAGAAACATCCTCCTCAGTTCTTGAACTTGTGTCCTGCTGGATGTCAAGTCAAGGTTTTTTTTTTATTTATTAGAGAACTCTGTTTTATTGCTAATTAGCATCAGTGAGCATTCACACAATGCTTGCTGGGAAAGGGGTAACAGTAAGGTCAGTAGGTTGCCAGTTGCAGGTGTCTGGCGGCCATATTTTTGGGTCAGGTTCGGCCAGGTGGCCTAAGAGCAGCCCTCAATCCAACAAGAGAACACCCAAAGAATCCAGCTGAAGGCTGAAGGTAGAACAAGAGGTCATTACTGCTGATCCCTCTGGTAGAATTAGGTGCCAATGAGAACTTCCTCGCCTCTCACCTGGTAACAGAATCCTCCACCCTCATGACCCAGCTCCCTGAACTCTGGAGGGTTAATGGTGGATGGCAGAGTCCTCATGTATGTCACCGATCATCAATCATACCATTGCTGCATAGATCTCCTGCCCAGGGCCCCCCTTCTGACCAGAGGCCATGGAGAAATACCTCCAGGAGTCGCAGGAAACATAAGAAAGATATGTCCCTACTTAATGCTATTACTGTGAAAAACAAGTACCACTAGAAAACTATGCATAGCTTAATCTGGTTTACTATCATAGACGGGGCTGAATGGAAGCAGGCTTTTAAAACACCACTCAATACTTATGGGTCATGCTGCTTGGTTTGACTGACTCTCCAGCTAGCCATGGTAACCTAGTCAACAGATTTCCTGTGAGAGGGTTGACGACACCCAAACCATCCACCGGCCACATACCAAGATAAGAAAACAACACACATATACACACACACACACTCACATATCCTGGGTGATATAAAAAACACACCGCATTCAATGTGATTTCGTGAGAATCTTCACGCTTGTCCTGTATCCTGAGACTATCAACTTTTAAATAAAGTATTTTCTCCTTGTGATTGACCTGATGTCTTCTTCCACTGTCTCACTCTGTTCTCTGTAAGATGCAGTATTTTAACTACTCTGCACTATATTTCAACCTGTTTGGTAATTATTTTCTGCTACAGCAGCCAGTTTGTGCAAGTTGTTAGTCTGTTCATGCATGAAAATGTTTACATCAACTGTTATTGTTAGCACAGTCTACAAGGTATTACCCTTCAATACTGGTGTTACCACAGGGTAGCACCAGTATTCATGATTGTCTAGAAGGGGTGGGAATCTTTGGGGGGTCTCATGATTTGATTCTGATTATTAGGATCATGATGATGTAACCCACTCGAATCCTCCTGTTAAACTCATTCTTTATTTTCTATTATATTTTCTATGCATCATTTATCTATGTACTTGAAATCCCATTCACTAGGGGCAGCACTAATAGTAGTAGTGGGAGTAACTACTGTTCATGTGAACAGAGCGTGATCCAAGATGTGAGGAAAAAAAAAGATGAACATGAACTGAAGAACAGCAGAGAAGCAACGATTAAAACTGATTAAATTCATCATTTATTTTAATGATTCAGTTAAAAAGAAATTGTTTTCTCTTGTTTTGAGAGATACTTCGGTTGAGAAGCTGTCACAGTTGTGGCTGTACCTCCCTCTTTTGTCTTCCCCCTTCTCCCTTGTGTTTCCCTGTCTCTCCCTGTGTTTGTGTGTCTGTGTGCCGGCGTGGGCGTGGCCACCTTGTCACTCACACTCAGCGCCTGGACTCCTCCACACCTGCCTGCCATCAGCTCATCAACTCCCTCAGCCTCCACACCTGCCATCCATCAGCTCATCCCCTCTGCAGTATATCAGCACTGGCTTTTCCACCACTCCTCGCCAAATTGTTGTCAACCCTCCGTGGTGCGAACTTCGGCTCCTCAGCGGTATCTACATAGAAACGGCTACCTTGTTTTTTACCAGTTTAACCAACCCTCCTTTCTTGTCCCTCAGGATCATCCTCGTCTGCCTCCCGGTTTTCCAGCCACCTCTGCCTTCCACCCTCTCAGCCACCCTCCAGCTCCAAGCCACCCCTGCCTTCCACTCTGCCTCCCACGCCGACCAGTCCCGCGTCCCTCTCCCCGAGCCAAGACCCCTTATCCCCTTTTACAATAAAATTCAATTTTCCACTACTCGCTCTTGGGTCCCCCTCGTGAGTCTGTCACAGAACAATTTGGCCACAATGGACCCAGCGGATGTGGATTCAATTCGTCGTGCTCTGTCTTCCCAGGGGACCTTAATTGGACACCACGACAAGCTCGTACAGGAAGTAGTGGACTCTCTACGGGCATTAAATGCCAGTATTTCCCAGCTCACCGCTCCTTCTGAGGCTCCCCCTGCTCAGTCCAGTCCAGCTCCACCTTCCCACGAACCCCACGTCCCGACTCCTGAGCGATACTCTGGCGAGCCAGGAGCCTGTGGACAGTTTTTGTTTCAGTGCACTTTGGTGTTTCAGCAGCAACCAGCAACATATAGCTCAGGTCAGTCACGTATTGCTTTTATTATGGGCTTGCTTACTGGGAGAGCGGCTCAGTTCGTTAAAGCACTGTGGGATAGAGCCTCCCCCGTTCTCTCCTCTTACCCTCAGTTTGTGGCAGAATTAAAGAAAGTTTTTGACTGTCCTGTTCAAGGCAAGGAAGCCTCTAGCAAGCTTTTTTCTTTTCGCCAGGGCTCCAGGTCAGTTGCAGATTATTCTATTGAGTTCAGGATATTGGCAGCCGAAAGTGGGTGGGGGGAGGTAGCCTTGCAGGGAGCCTATATGAATGGATTGGCGGGTTACATTAAGGATGAGCTAGCGGCAAGGGATGAGACAGAGGATTTAGACTCCCTTATTTCCCTAGCTACCCGACTCGATAATCGTCTGCGGCAGCGCCGCAAAGAGAAAGCAGCCCATCCACCAACTCCCATGTATCTCCCTCTGAACCTGCCTGTGCCACACCCTAGCCTCACTCCCCAAGCCATCCCCTCTGCCAAGCCCCTCTCCAATGAGCTCCCCAGCTCTCCTCTACCCCCTGATGAACCCATGCAGCTGGGCCGGGCACGTCTCTCCCCAACGGAGCGTCAGAGGAGAATGTTGGCTGGTGAGTGCATTTATTGTGGCCAGAAAGGGCACTTCCTTGCCTCTTGTCCCCATCAGCCAAAAGGAGAGGCTCATCAGTAGCAGTGGGGGTTCTGTCGAGCCAAACTCCTTCCTCCCCAAGCCCCCGACCCAGAATGCAGCTCGATGCCACACTGTGCTGGAATCAATTGTCTCTGCCCCTACTCGCCCTGCTTGACTCCGGTGCAGATGAAAGTTTTATTGATACCACTCTGGCTGCTCAGATGGGCATCACCAGTGAGCCCCTGGATGTCCCCCTGAAGGCTAACGCCCTCAACGGCCACCTCCTTGCCCATGTGACACACCGTACCAAACCCGTACCCATCATCTTGTCTGGTAACCATCGTGAGTGCATCCAGTTCCACCTAATATCCTCCCCTAGTGCTCCCATCGTCTTAGGCCACCCCTGGCTCCGTAAACACAATCCCCATATCGACTGGTCGGCTGGTAAATTGGTAAGCTGGAGCCCCTTTTGCCATTCCACCTGCTTGCAGTCTGCCCTTGCGCCAGCAGAGGCCAGTGTTTCCCCTCCTACCCTGGAACCCCCAGATCTGTCAGCAGTCCCAGCTGTCTATCACGATTTGGGTGAGGTTTTCAGCAAACAACGTGCTCTCTCCCTTCCCCCTCATCGTCCTTATGACTGTCCTGTTGACCTCCTCCCTGGTGCCCCCCTGCCTTCTAGTCGCCTGTTTAACCTTTCCCGTCCAGAGAGAGAGGCAATGGAGCAGTACATTCACGAATCCCTGGCTGCTGGAATCATCCGTCCGTCGTCTTCCCCAGTTGGAGCAGGTTTCTTCTTTGTGTCCAAGAAGGATCACACTCTCTGCCCCTGCATCGACTACAGAGGTCTGAATGCCATCACAGTAAAAAATAAGTATCCCTTGCCCCTCATTAATTCAGCATTCGAACCCATTCAGAAAGCCTCCATCTTTTCAAAACTGGACCTAAGGAACGCTTACCGCCTCGTCAGGATCAAGGAAGGAGATGAGTGGAAAACAGCCTTCAACACCCCTCTAGGACACTTCGAATACCTCGTGATGCCTTTTGGTCTGATCAATGCCCCCGCCGTGTTCCAAGCTCTGGTAAACGATGTACTCCGTGACTTCCTCAACAGAACCGTGTTCGTCTACCTTGACGACATTCTCATCTTCTCCCAGACCTCCGACGAACACATCCACCATGTCCGACAGGTACTCCAAAGGCTTCTGGAAAACAAACTTTTTGTGAAAGCAAAAAAGTGTGAGTTCCATGTCCATTCAGTGTCCTTTCTGGGGTACATCCTAGAGAGCGGTCAAATGAGGACAGACCCTGCCAAGATCCAGGCAGTGGCTAACTGGCCTCGACCCACATCAGTGAAGCAGCTCCAGCAGTTCCTTGGCTTTGCTAATTTTTACCGCCGCTTCATCCGGAACTACAGTCGTGTGGCTGCACCCCTGACCAAACTCACCTCCCCTGCAACTGCCTTCTCTTGGACTCCTGAGGCCGAGGCGGCCTTCTCAGATCTCAAAAGGCTCTTCACTTCTGCGCCCGTCCTTATCCATCCAGACCCCTCCCGTCAGTTCATTGTGGAAGTCGACGCATCCAGCTCCGGAGTGGGGGCAGTGCTCTCTCAGCAGTCAGCCACCGACCAGAAGTTGCATCCCTGCGCTTTCTACTCCCACCATCTGTCACCGGCGGAGAAGAATTATGATGTTGGGAACCGAGAGCTGCTGGCCGTCAAACTCGCTTTGGAGGAATGGAGGCACTGGCTGGAGGGGGCTGAACATCCATTCATCGTGTGGACTGACCATAAGAACCTGGCTTACATCCAGACAGCCAAACGCCTCAACTCCCGTCAAGCTCGCTGGGCCTTGTTCTTTGGCCGTTTCTCCTTCACCCTCACCTATCGCCCCGGCTCACGTAACCTGAAGCCAGATGCCCTCTCCCGCCAGTTTTCCTCTGAGGAGGCACCCTCCACCCCAGACACCATCCTTCCTGCCTCTTGTGTGGTGGCAGCAGTTACGTGGGAGATTGAGTCCATCGTCAGGGATGCCCAACAAGCGCAGCCAGACCCAGGTAATGGGCCCCCCAACCGTCTCTTCGTGCCTGACTCAGCCCGCTCCCAGGTCCTCCAGTGGGGGCATACCTCCCGAATTGCCTGTCACCCTGGGACTGCCCGTACACTCTCTCTCCTTAAACTGTACTTCTGGTGGCCTTCAATGGACTCGGACACTCGTGCCTTTGTCTCTGCCTGTACTGTGTGTGCCCGTGCCAAAGCCACTCACCAACCACCTGCCGGATTGCTCCGCCCCTTGCCAGTCCCAGCTCGTCCTTGGTCCCACATAGCCCTCAACTTTGTCACCGGACTCCCACCTTCACAAAGTAACACCACCATCCTGACCATTGTGGACCGATTCTCGAAATCTGTGCACTTTGTGCCTCTCCCCAAGCTTCCCACGGCCCTGGAAACAGCTGACCTGCTGGTGAATAACGTCTTCCGCCTACATGGCATACCATCTGACATTGTGTCTGACCGGGGTCCCCAATTCATCTCGCAGGTCTGGAAAGCATTCTGTAAGGCCCTCGGCGCTTCGGTGAGTCTGTCTTCTGGTTACCACCCACAGACTAATGGTCAGGCAGAGCGGGCCAACCAGGACCTCGGCGCTGCGCTTCGATGTGTTGCCTTTAGGAACCCCTCCTCCTGGAGCACTTGTCTGCCATGGGTTGAGTACGCACACAACTCTCTCTCGACCGCCGCCACAGGTATGTCTCCATTTGAGTGTGCCATGGGTTTCCAACCACCTCTATTTCCAGCCACAGAGGATGACACCTCAGTCCCTTCAGTCCAAGCCCATCTTCGCCGTTGCCGTAGGGTCTGGAGGGATGCTCGTGCTGCCTTGCTCCGCACTGCTGACCGTAATCGCCGTATTGCTGACCGCCATAGAACACCAGCCCCTGTCTACAAACCAGGTCAGGAAGTTTGGCTTTCTTCCAGAGATCTCCCTTTGCAAACCTCCTCCAAGAAGCTCACACCCCGTTATGTCAGCCCATATACAATACTTTCAATCATAAATCCCACTACTGTTAAGCTCAAGCTCCCTCCTCACATGAGGGTTCACCCCGTCTTCCATGTGTCCCAGTTGAAGCCTGTCTCCACTAGCCCACTGTCTCCTCCAGCTGTGGCCCCACCACCCCCCCGCATCATTGACGACCTTCCAGCCTACACTGTCCGGCGGCTGTTGGATGTCCGCCGTCGAGGTCGCGGCTTCCAGTATTTAGTTGACTGGGAGGGCTATGGGCCCGAAGAGCGTTGCTGGGTTCCTCGGCGGGCAATCTTGGATCCGTCCCTGGTCCGGGACTTTCATCGGGACCACCCTACCAAGCCCGGCGGGTCGCCTGGAGGCGCCCGTTGAGGGGGGGGTACTGTCACAGTTGTGGCTGTACCTCCCTCTTTTGTCTTCCCCCTTCTCCCTTGTGTTTCCCTGTCTCTCCCTGTGTTTGTGTGTCTGTGTGCCGGCGTGGGCGTGGCCACCTTGTCACTCACACTCAGCTCCTGGACTCCTCCACACCTGCCTGCCATCAGCTCATCAACTCCCTCAGCCTCCACACCTGCCATCCATCAGCTCATCGCCTCTGCAGTATATCAGCACTGGCTTTTCCACCACTCCTCGCCAAATTGTTGTCAACCCTCCGTGGTGCGAACTTCGGCTCCTCAGCGGTATCTACATAGAAACGGCTACCTTGTTTTTTACCAGTTTAACCAACCCTCCTTTCTTGTCCCTCAGGATCATCCTCGTCTGCCTCCCGGTTTTCCAGCCACCTCTGCCTTCCACCCTCTCAGCCACCCTCCAGCTCCAAGCCACCCCTGCCTTCCACTCTGCCTCCCACGCCGACCAGTCCTGCGTCCCTCTCCCCGAGCCAAGACCCCTTATCCCCTTTTACAATAAAATTCAATTTTCCACTACTCGCTCTTGGGTCCCCCTCGTGAGTCTGTCACAGAAGCAAGATTTGTCTGGTGAGTTTTTATTTTTATTTTTTCCTTCGCAAGGCAAGTGACTAGCTAACATGGTTGATTCATGGTCTGTGGAAAAAAATATGAACTGAGCATGTAGAACTTCTCTCATGGTGATGCATTTTATTCATGTATGATTTCGTTGTGTAGGTTTATTTTGAGTAACGTTGATACATTTTAAATATAAGCTAAAAACCAACTGGAGTTGCACTGAACTAATGGACTGCCATGCACGTTCATACCTACGTGTTTCATTCTATGTGTACTACTAAGCTAGTAGTACTAAGTACTACTGTACTAAGCTAGCAACTGAGTTTTACATTTGTGCAGTTTATGGACTAAATGGACTATTATAATTGAAATACTGCATTTTGAATTGAGTAAGAAATAGTTTCAGATCTTATTTACAGTACTGTTACCCTGCTATACAGGTTGTTTTTTTTTTTTGAGAAGTCTGATTTCATCGTAGAACGTCCCTGGAGGCGTGCGCGGCCAGTAGAGAGAGGAGGAGTCTTGCCACTCGCCATCAAAAATCTCAGATAAGGAGATTTAATGCACACACCCACACATGGGACACATAAAAACAAACTTCCCGGGTAGTAGATGGACATTGGATTTATTTTATTTCATTTTATTTTGATTCAGAGCTCTGATTGTCTAAAAGGCAATTTAAAGGGACTATATAAAGAAAGAGAAGCAAAGACAAGAATAGTTTTGTGTTCTTTATTAAAATAAACACTGGCAATGTTGTTCAACTTTACTTACCTCTCATAATTATTTTATCCTCCTCCTTGAAAAGAGCCTTAGACCAAGGGCGCTCAGTCAACTGACACGATTTTTTCGCGCAATGGGCGTGATTTTGTCACACTGTTTAGCGAAAATTCGCCAGATTGCGTCATTGCGTCCCCGTCTGTTTTGTTTTCTCTCATCATCCGTGTGTGATCACCACTGTCACTGCGTTGTACAGCTCCGCCGTCATTTCTGGGTACACGATCCCCTCTGGAGGTGCACAGCCTGGACGAAGTGACTTCCAAGTCCGTTGAAAAGTAAAAGACTGGCGATAAGTGAATTTCTCTTGTCATGGAGACGTGGAGCAAATCTCAACGCTGATTGGTAGTCGCGCTACGTCATCCTGTGAATTCGCCTGAAAAGTTCAATATCTTCAACTTGACGCAACAAGCGAATTTCACGTCACGAAGCATGATTTTTTGCCACTTTGCATCCATCGCGTCGTGAAAAATTGCGTCTTCCCATTGACTTAACATGTAATCGCGTTGCGCTGTCGTGCAAATTTTTGTCCGGTGTGAACACCCCTTTAGAACAGGGGTGTCCAAAGTTTCTCTACTGAGGGCCAAATACCGAAAAATCAACAAAAGGCTGGGCCACACACTAGGGGTGATGTATTGACATGTAAATATTGTGTATTTCAATCACTCCCCTATATTGTGAAGAACATTCTCTCAGTGGGAGCAGTGGTGCTGTCCTTTGGATTGAAGGACATTTTTGGATTGAAGTTTAGTGGTTGAGAGTCACAAAGGTCCCTCTTCCACTTCTGATCCACCAGGAAGGGGGTCGAGAACAGCTTGATTTGTTTTTCAATGACTTCAATGATCTTGGAAACAATTCTGTAACAAGAGATGCAGTTACAGACACATGTGGGGCACACACACCATTCACTCACTTAGAGTCGCCAATTAACCTCACAATGTTTTTGGACTGTGGGAGGAAGCTGGAGAACCTGGATGAAACCCACACAGACACAGGGAGAACATGAAACAAATCTAAATCTCTAACCCCTGCACCACTTCTACAATACAGATACTGCAAAATATTACACTCTTTTACAATTCTTAAGGGAAAGAAAGGTAGTTTATGTATGAAGTAAAATAGCATCACACATTTCAGTCTTTGTGACGTCATCCAGTTTGAATGCTGTCTATGAACATGTGAAAGATAACAGTTTCTATAATCTGATGCAGTTTGTAGTGCATTTGAAATGCTCAATGGAAACTGTAACATTAAAAAAAAGAACTTTCTTAATGAAAGTTCTTAAGGTCACTTGGGGTGTTTTTCTTTATTATTATTACTCATAGTAAATGCACTAAATGTGAAAACACTGATATCAGATGTTGGTGGTGGTCTGGTTAGGAGCTGCCTCAGCTAACCTCATAGAGAACTCAGTCAGATGGGGAGTAGACCTACACTGACCCGGCCTCCCTTGGTTATCAGGGTTTGTCACAGTGGTGGAGCCATACCTCTTTGACTTCATCACATGTCTGCCTGCTCCACCTGCTCCAGTTCTCCAGCACCTGCTTCCTCCTCCATCCCCCCTCTGTGCTCCCTCCACTGGACCCAGCTTCCATCACCACCTACCTCCACTAATAAATCACTATTCACCTTCCAGTTGTGTCTACATCTCTGTGTCTGCTCTGGGGTCCTAGTTTATGACATGTTTTATTTCATCAAAACCTTGAGCTTGTAGACCTTGAGCTACATCTCATGTATAAAATCTGTATAAATAAAATGCTCTATAATATATATATATATATATATATATATTAGTTCTAGCTCCTAAATGGCACAATTTAACGCCACATATTAAGTTACTGAATACTGATCAGTATTTCTCTCTCCTACAAACTGCCGAACATGAAGCAGCAGGATGTGACAACAGACAGTGATTTGTAGATACCAACAGGCAATGATCAATAACCCGATCAGCTCTAGGTGAAGCTGATGTGTCTCCCTGCGTGATGCTAATGATGCTTCACACCAGATACTGACTGGTTTTCTTCCCCTCAAAAACTGCATTTCTGTAGCCCAGACCTGTTAAGTCTTTAAATCTGTGTCTTTTTTCAAAGTAGAACTGCAAGTTTGTGGCCTTTTATTTTGAAAATCCCAAGACACCTGTCCAATAATCCTGTTGTTTCATCAGCATCTAGATGTGCTGCATCTGTCAGGTGGTGGATTTTTTGGAAAAAGAAGCGCTCACTAACACAAACAAAATTAAGGAGAATAGATGTGTGCATAGAAAATAGAAAATATAGAAAATATAAAATATCTTATATATTTTATTTTAAAAAAATGAAAACAAAAAAACCAAAAATGTTTCTGTTCAGTGTAAATAAATAAATCCACTCTGCTGAATCTGTGGTTTGAAAATTGCTGTCATCTAAAATCACAACAGATCCTGTGATTCTTCTCCTAACAGCAGATAACCTCTTTCTTCTCTTCTCTGCCTTGTGGACAGCTGGGCCGAAGCGTTTGGTGAAAATTAGACCGCTGTCATTAGTCGGGTTACTAAGCAACGAGAGGGGGGGAGGGCATTGTCACAGGGTGAAGGATGGAAGGAGTAGGAGAGCTGGTGCAGAAAGAATAAGAACAAAGATGGAGGATGGGAGGAATAGAGGAAGAGAAAGGAATGTTTAAGACTACAATCATGAGTTAATACTGAGTTCCACACGTCATCCAGCAGAAAAGACGTTATTTTATCTTTACAGAACGATGGTTTTGCACCAGGGCAGAGACTTGTACCTTTTAAGCTGCTTTGAGTTGGAAATAACTAGAAACATGCAGAAAATTCACTGTAATCTGTGTCCACAGTACACCAGAGCAGGACTCATCCAGGGGAAATCACAGAAAGCAGCTTTAAATGGATCCTTGGTGATGGGACATGATTAGATTCGGCACAAAGACGATTTATCAACATTGTTATTCTGGCTCCACCTCATACCAACTTTTGCTCAGTTTTCATTTTCCTTCAGTCTCCATCCAGAAGCACAAAAAGGTCACAGGTTCATGGTCAGACACAAGTTGTCATATACAGAGCTGCAACTAATGACTATTCTTATAGTCCATGAACCTATTGATTACTGACACAATCAATACATTAGTACTTTGATTCATAAAGGGGTGTTAAATTTGGATCAGAGTTTCCAAAGCTGAACATTCAACTTAAAATGTCTTTTTTTGTCCAGACCAACAGTCCACAACCCAAAGATCATCAGTTTACTATTATAGAAGACTAAATAAACAGAAATTAATCAGAGAAGAGAAGCTGGAACCAGAGAATTTGGACTCGTTGTTCTTCTCTTCGTTGTTTCTTCGTTGTTCTTGATCTCTTAATGGATTATCAGAATAGTTGTTGATTAATGTCTAATCAGTTTGACTCATTGTTGCAGCTAGTGTCATGTTTTGTTAACGCGGAGGTGGATGGAGAGCAGAAGAGATGAGCACACGAAGGGGTTTTAATTACAAAATAAAGAAAAACTGGTACAAACCAAAAGAAACAAACAAACAAACCAGATCAAAGACTGAACCAAAAACAGGCTGAAATACACAAAGAGCTAATTACTGATGATGGACAGCTGAAACATATCAGACAAACAAAGAGACAAGAAACACAAAGATGAAACGATTTCACAATAAAACAGGAAGTAGACAGAAGAAAATAGTACCAATCGAAACACTTTTTTCTATATTCTCAGCTTTTTATTTAAATGTTGCGATCACTCTTATCAGTGCTCCTTCTTTCTCTTCTTGGTTTTAGTACAATTTGTCTTTGAATCAAAGTATTGACTTAATCTTTGAATAAAATCATCAAAAGTGCACATAAAACAGATTTTTCATTTGTCTTTTTAATTGATTGGTAGCTTAAAAGCTATTTGTGTGTTAATAATTGAAGCTTGAGTTTTCTGTTATGTGAAGGTGAAGGTGGTTCAAACACTGAAATGTGCTGGATCCCCCTTAAAAGCCTCCAGAACAGCAGCTGATGGATGGACTTCACTTCATATAATATACACAGTGCTGAGAGAGTGTGTGTGTGTGTGTGTGTGTGTGTGCGTGTGTGTGTGTGTGTGTGTGTGTGTGTGTGTGTGTGAACCTGCCACCACTTGCTGTGAAACATGACTCCTCCTGATGCTCTCACATGCTTTACTCATAACTCTCACAGATTTTTTTCGACTTAATAACTCTCTATGTCTATATATCATTCTAAGGTCAAAGGTCGAGGTGGACGGGGACGACAGGATGCAGAGACCGAGCGACACATGCTTTAGTGTAGGCAATAAAACACTTTGCTTCAGGTCTGTGAAGGAAAAAAAAAAGAAGATCAATAACATTTTCATGAGCATGAGCTAAAATGTACTTTACAAAATTTAGATTCAAAATTCTTTACATCTTGAAGAATCCTCGAAAGAGCAAAATCTCCTGTGTGAGTGGATTCATGCTGAGCAGCTTTTCACATCTCTGACTGGTTCATTTACACCAACCCTCACATAATTCCCAAAATACAGAAAATACAGTCAGTCTGAAACAGATTTAATATTTAATCCCACAGGTCACAAATATGATCATGTTTATTAATATTATTATTGTTTTCTTTCTCAAAGTGTTTTAGCATGGGCAAGAAATTGAACTTTTAAATGGCCTGCAGCAAATTCTTTAAATATAATTGAATATGCCCCCACACAAGAAACTTGAACTCAACTCTGTTGCACTTCTCAGTTTCACCACTAGATAGAGCCACAGAAACGCAGTTTCACCACTAAACAAAATTAAGCAAGAAAACGTTTCGTGCGAGTCACCAGAAATGATGATGTATAATGTCCATCAGCTCTATGAGACCAAACATCAGATACACATCTACACATATGGACACAGAAAGTCAAGCACATGCAGCTAGCATACAACCTCAACAAGTTCTTTTTGTTTGTGCTACAAAATACAGGAAAACGCCACAACCGCAAGCTATGAAGTCGCTATGAAGCCCAGCGCAGTGACGGATGGACGGATGGATTTCATTCGTAACATACTTTTCATTCCTCAGAGTGCAACAGTACAAATGAAGGAACTTGTAGAACATCAAACTTCAGTCAAACAGTGCAGTATCTATTGTGTTCTAGCTTCAAACCCTGTGTTACATCAACCATAGTAATAAAGTTATGAGGGAAAATATACAAATATTTCTGTTGTGTAGAATTTGTATGAATTCTGACTCCTGTTTCCCATCAGTCACTATTCTGACCAAGTATAAAACCTAATATTTCACCAACTAAACCAACAAAAAAACTAGCAGGGCCTGAAGTGTGTGTGTTGGGGAGGTTTAAGCAGTAAAATGTACGGTATGCAGGAAATCATTTAGGATTAAATGGACTCATGTATCTGAGTTTTTAACCTGATCCAGGTGTAATATCATGTATGTGTTAGTTGTGTGTCAGGTCATCTGTAAAGTGTAAATGTGGGTTAGTGGAGTATTAATGTGAATCTGTGACCTGCTGTGATGTTTCCTGTCTGATGCATGCTGGGAAAGCCGGAGTAAGTGGATTAGAAAATGACTGGATGGATGAAGTCCAGCTTCATGGACCATTAACCAGTGACAATAAGGATCAGAGGTTTGGATGCTGAGCAACAGGCAACATACATTTCACTGGATTCTACTTTGTGTAAGAAAAACATCACATTTTTATAGAAAGTCTGCGACTAAACCATCAAATCTCATAAAGATTATTTAAATGCTGAGCTACAGTGGAAGATAATTACATTAAAAACATAAAAGAAACAGATCTTAATCCTGATTTCTTTAATTCATTGTGATGCAGCAGCTCCTCAACATGCACAGACACAGTGTGGATGCTTCTAAAAATACAAAAATTTGATCTACTTTTTGGATTTTTGTTTTTAAATGCAACACATGGTGTTTGATTATGACAGTTTTAAAGTTTGTTAAAAAAAGGACAAATGTCCTTCTTTCGTTTATGTTTTTTCTAATTTACATATATTATTTAGCTTCAAATTAAAGTTTTGCCGAATTGTTTTTTTTGTCGTTGTTGTATATTACAATTCTCTATATGTTAGTATTGTTTTCCTCTTTTCTATTCTTCAATTTGTTTTTCATTTTCCTACTGAATGGATGCCAAAAACCTATTTTTGAAAGAAAAACAGGGACATACAGTAAAATAAATAAATAAATATGTTTCCAAGTTTAAAGGTGATGGGATGTTCAAATCCCAAAACTGGGTTAAAATGAATATGCCACCAGATATTTATCAAAGTAAATCCTTAGTTACTTTTACAACAAGTAAAGTGTAATGTGAAGTTAAATTTAATCTAATATTGTTTCTGACATTAGATCACTGATTAAAAACAAGTCTGCTTGTGTCATAAATATAAATAATTCCAGGAAACATTTGGCTGTGATTAACTATGTGACTCTGATTTGACAGAAACTGTCAACTACAAGTAAACAGACATATTTATTTGAATTGTATTCATGTTTTATTGGACTTTCTGGCTCTTGGATTTGGAATATGACAGAAATGTGAATCCAGACTCGCTGCTCCCATGATGTCAGCTGACTCCTTCTGTTATTACTGAGCTCTCCAAATATCAACATCACAGCTGTTAGATCCAAGTAGCCAGAGACACACGCTCTGTTTGGAACCTGCAACAACGGTTTCATATGTTGCTTTATGAGCTTTTACTTTGGAATGTTTGCTTTTATGAGGCTTTTAACGCTTATTCACACCCCAGTTAAATCAGCTTTTACTGTTGCTGTGTGACTTTTATTGTGTTGGCTGATTTCCAGCCTGGATCCTGGATCCTGGACTCAGATTCATCAGTGGCCCACCGTCAGGATGTTTATGTTCTCCGGACGTGTCCCTGTGACATCACAGAGTACAGGCAGGTTATTATGGAAGCTGAGAACCAGAAGGATTATTATGTTGAACATCCAGTATCTGATCCACATCTAGTTCACATGTTTGGATTCAGGCAAAAAAAGGTCAGAGACAATTAAATGATGCAAATGTGCCACATAAAAGTGAAAATATTCAGTTTTTGCTACAATAAATCAAATGTAAAATATGTAGAATTGTCTGGAATTATCTTTTTCCATTGACAGATCATTTTACTTTTTCATTCATTTAATCCTCTTCTTAAAACAATTATAATGAATTTATCTCGTGTTTTTGAGAATTAGATTTTTATATTGTTTACTGTTAATAATAATGTTTGTGGTCTCTTTTGTCCTACATTTAAAACATTTATAAATGTATCTTATATTTATTGTTTTTTGTTTTATTTTTGTCATATATATATTATCTTTATTTCATATATTTTGATTTTAATAAAATAAGCTAAAAATCAAGAAAAAATGTTAATGAAACGGATACAAAAAGAACCTTGTTCTTTCTAAAGGTACAGAAAAAAGCTTCAGAGGACACACACACACACACACACACACACACACACACACACACACACACACACTCAGCACTGTGTATATTATATGAAGTGAAGTCCATCCATCAGCTGCTGTTCTGGAGGCTTTTAAGGGGGATCCAGCACCTTTCAGTGTTTGAACCACCTTCACCTTCACATAACATAGACTTCAACTGTTTTACCTCTCTGTTTGTTAAAATAAGGAAAGGAAAACGACACCAGTCTGACGATGTCTTTCTTTGTATTTTTCAAAAAAACATATTGAGGTTGGATATAATGTGCGTATTTTTAGGTGTGAATGGGTTGTGCTGCAGCTGCTTTCAGACGTCATGTGACCTGACCACAATAACAGGACTATTACATGTTAGTACAAACAGGTAATGGCAGGAACATCTCAATTATTTGTCTTTTATGAGTTTGTATATCAGTTTTAGATTTTTTTTGTCACATATTCACATCTTATACTCCAGCTGTACTGATGTCGCTGTTAGGTGAATATATTTCATAACACTGACATTAAATATTGTTTAATCTAGAGCTAACCAACAACTATTCTGTTGGTTGATTAATCTTAATTGTTGAGGTGATTAATTGATTAATTCTTTAGTTCATTAAATGGTGTAAAATGTGGATCAGTGTTTCCAAAACTGAAGATTCAACCTAAAATGTATTTTATTTTGTCCAGGGACCACCAGGGGTCCATGAGGACCACCCCTGGTGGTTTCGTTTCAGGCTCCTGAAAGTTTTGAGAAGATATAGAGTCAAGAAACTGAAATATTAGTTTGTTTTGTTTTTTTTTTCCTGTTGAGCTGAGCTCATCCTCACAGCTTGTTGCTGCTCTTTCGATTTCCTCATGTCGTCTGAACTTAGATCAGATTCTTCTTTTTTCCAGCTCTCAGGTGGTGGATCTGAGTTTCTCGGTTTGTATTTAGCTCACGTCGCGGCTCCCTGGGCTGAAACCTGCAGGTCACGCTGACAAAAACACAACGAGCATCCTGGAAAGTCGTGCGCAGCTGCGTCCTCGTCCTCTCCCTTAATGCTGCTTTTTCACGGCAGCCATTTTGACACAGAACAGCAGGTAAACACACGCACAGCTGTTGCTAATGACTCTAATTCCATTTAGAGACTTTCAGCAGCATCTCAAACACAACTAAACCTGAATTAGTATCAGGTGGTGATTCTACTAGCTCATGTCAACATGGCTGCTGTGAACAACCTCTGATAGCTGTTTCCTCTCTAATCACATTACAGTTAATTGGCTTCTTCACACATGATTTTAGCAGCTTTCTAAGACCAGAGGAGTTTTCACACTTCAGTAAAGAACAATACATCAAGTGACTGAAGTTTCAGGAAGGATCATTTTTATTTTGCATGTTTTAACACATATTCATATGAATGCAAGAGATTTATTTCTAGGAAAAGAAAACAGACCTTCTGAGCAATTGAATAGACTTCCAGGATTGTTGGAAGGCAGCAAAATCCAGTAAAGTAGAGTAAAGAAAATAACACTCATAGAGCCTGAAGCTAAAACGCTGCTGTTGGAAAAGAGAAGAAATCTGAGATAATTTCTAATATTATGCTAGGGTAAAGGATCAAAGTGAGGAGCAGAGTGAGAGGGCAAGGGTGGAGAAAGGATTAAAGAAGAGTTGTTATATACTGCAGACGTATGAAATGGGACAGAAACTCAGGATTAAAGGAGGAGGAGCAGGGTTAAACACAGAGGAGGTGATCTGAGACTAGAGAGGAGCTCAGCTGATTCAGAGCTTCATCCATTCTGGTTTTAAAACAACTCTGTAGAAAAGATGTTGAAGACAGATGCTCTCAGCTCATTATAAGTTTTATAAAAGCATTCAATTCACAACTACAGTATTTTATATCAACTGCTGCTGCCATGATGTAGTGGACTGTTGAATATTGGCTGTTGATGTGTCGACCCCATAACAAGACCAGTGAATCTGTTCTGATGGAGTTGGTCAAAGTGATTCGACAGATAAAAACACATTTAAACACCGACAGAGACAGAACACACCAACACACGTTATTTTAAAGAGAATTCAACCTAAAATGTTCTTTTTCGTCCAGACCAACAGTCCAAAACCCAAAGACATCAGTTTACTATTATATAATAAACAGGGTGATGTGAGAGGTGTTAATAACTAAAATAAAGGAAAACATACAAGACGACAAAAACAAGAGAATCAGAGCTTAAGTATACAAGAAATAATTACTATTATTTTACACATATTAAGACAAATTTTAAAATAAAAAGCACATTTTTACATATTTATCCATTTTTTCTGTATCGTTCTACTCCATGAGTCTTTCTACGTGTTCTTCCTCCATCTTTTCTGTCAAGTTCTTTTGGTCTAAACATCAACGTGGCAACATCAAATCTGTGCTGCGGTTCGGCCACAGCGCCCTCTGCTGTTTATGAGGAGGAACAAATAAAATCTCCATCTGTTAAAACAACTGCATGAAAACTGACTGTCCGCATCTGATAGTCGATATTCTGAGTATGTGACTATATAATCGATCCTCTAAAACTTAGTGTTACTCAGCAGCATGTGGACATCAGAACAAAATGAGGAAAAACTCCTTTAAACAGAGGACTTGTTTAAAGGTCAGTTTATTGAGGCAGAAATCCATCCCTTTGAAATAAAGGAGTATCAATCTTTATTCAGTGTATATATCCATATTCAAAATAGAGTGAATCATTTCATGGCCTGAAATTGTGAGAAAGATGTGAGTCTGAACAGTGGATCAACTGGGTGGTTTAAGGTTTTAGGGTTTGAAATTCTCCTTGTCTCCTTCAGACACAAAGAAACAAGAATAAATTCAAAAGAAGAAGAAGAGAGGAGACATTCAGCTCTGAAGCTTCAGTGTTATGATCCTCGTCTTCAGGCTGTTGGCCACCGTGAAGAAAATTGAAAGAGGAGGAACTGGAATGTTGAAAAAAAGAAAAAGAAAACCAGAGAAAGCACAGCATGATGTTTGAGACAGGAAGGTGATTTAATATTTGCTGTGTGACAGATGGTTTGTTGGACTCAAACAGTCTACTGGCACAAACAGGAACAAAAAATGTTCAAACTGGAGATTAATGAGCATATTTCAGGTTGGAACCCCCTTAGACCAATGCTTAAAAAATAATGTAGGAGCAATTTTATCCAAATTATTTGTATATGTTTACTATTTAGTTTTTTGGAGACATTTTGTGATAAAACCTGGAATTGTTCCTCTAATTATTAGACCTGAGTATTTTTACTAACCAGTAACAGATACTTAAGAGCTTATTCACATCCTGTCTCTTAGTTCTTCATTAATACATTGAACGTGCTTCACCGTCACCATCCATGACACCCAGATGTTTCAGTTTAAAGAGCGACCATGTTGTCTGGTGCCTTTCAGCCCAATGGTTGCTGTAGTGATGGCAGCTGTTGATAAAATGAACAAAAAATTCCAGAATATACAAAAACAGAATGTATGGTAATGAACATTCAATATTAATGTAAGTTAAAATAATTTAAGGTTTTTCAACATCTGCTGTCACCATGACAACCAGGGAGGAAGTCTCCAACATGGTCACTTCTGAAACCAAAACACTGTGTATTTTTCTGTTAGGAACCACAGATGCAACAATTTACCATGTTAATGATAAATTAACACAATATAAAACTACTATAAACACACTCAGTGAAACAGGACTCTGACTGCTAGCTAGCTACTACACACTGAGACAGTTATAGCAGCAGCTAGCATACAACACCCTCTGTGACGGAATATGACGCGGTGTAAAAAAAAACGATCATTGGAGCAATGCTCAAAATCATCACTTTGTTGGTTAAATATGTCCTTGAGTCTTGAAAATCATTTTAAATCCTTACTCAGCTTTTCAAATGGCATTTTGCATTTTGTAAAAAACATTAAGCTGAAATATGCTCTTTAACTAAACCTTTTCTCCATTGATTTCACACATAAATCAGATCACTGCTCAGTGTGAGTGAAGCATGATTTCAATATGTCGGGCTCTGGAAGCAGCTTCTATAATATGGCTGCAACTAACGACTATGGGTTGAACTGTGCTCACGATTCCCCTTGTGGTGGTTAGAGGTATTACAGTCAATAGGTGTGTTTTGTTTGCCATGTGAGTTTTTATTTTTTTCTTGGGCCCCACCTCCTTGTATGAAATCACTGTTCTCTGCTGCTTGTTTGTCAGCTGTTGTTCATCAGCATCCAACTGTTCCCAATTCACCTGTGTATTAAACCCAGCTCTCACTAGTCTTCTTTGTCCATTCGTCTCAGTGAGTGCGTTACTTACACTTGCTTGTTACTTGGAACCTGTGCCAGTCAATTTCTGTTCATGCTGTCTACTTGCCTGTTTGCATTGTACATTTTTGAATAAAGGTCTCTGACCTGTTGGGTCTTTTTGGTTTTGACTGGCCTTGGATCTTTTTGTGGTTTGTGTGTGAGTTTTGTTCTGTTCTGTGACACCTGACCGCATGAATGCACCAACAAGATGGACTCATAACTGAAGGATATCCTCTCCCCACAAGGCAAGATGTTGGGCAGATATGAGTGTCAATTCACCGCCATCAACCACAACCTGGACTCATTCTCTAACACTCTGACCAGCAGAACTACTCAGCTTCAGCTTGTCCTGGGCTCAACACCGTGTAAGGTCTTGAATATCCATCAGCTCCATGATGTCATCGTGGAGGAGTGGAAGAGGTTTCCATGGCAACCTGTGAAGTACTAAAGGACTCCATGTCCAAAAGTGTTAAGGCAGTGATGGAAAATAATGGTGGCCACAAAAAATATTAACACTTTGAGCATTTTCACCTGGTGAGGTGTACTCACTTTTGTTGCCAGTAGTTTAGACAAATAATAGCTGTATTTTGAGTTATTTTGAGGGAACAATAAATTGACACTGTTATATAAGCTGTCTGTGCAGTTTATCAGTCATCCAGGTCATCTTTTTCTTCTGGAGTTGTAGAGCAAAGCAACTTGCTTTCTTAGTTAGTTTGAAGACCGACTACTGCCTTAACCCAGGAGAAACCACCCCAGCTATTTATGGCCTCCCCAAGATACACACGGAAGTAAGCAGCATTGACTCAGTAACATATCATCTCCAAACACCCTCTCTGACATCCTGAGCCCTCTAGAGAGAAATACTCCACATCACATACATACAGTGCATCCAGAAAGTATTCACAATGCTTCACTTTTTCCACATTGTGTTATGTTACAGCCGTATTCCAAATGGGTTCAATTAGTTTTTGTCCTCAAAATTCTACACACAACACCCCAATAATTACAATGTGAAAAAAAAAAATTGAGATTTTTGCAAATTAAAAAAAAATTTTAAAAGTAAGAAACCACATGTACATAAGTATTCACAGCCTTTGCTCAATACTTTTTTGATGCACCTTTAGCAGCAATTACAGCCTCAGGTCTTTTTGAATATGATGCCACCAGCTTGCCACACCTATCTTTGGGCAGTTTTGTTAATTCCTCTTTGCAGCACCTCTCAGGCTCCATCAAGTTGGATGGGAAGTGTCGGTTCTGGCTGGGCCACTCAAGGACATTCACAGAGTCGTCCTGAAGCCACTCCTTTGATATCTTGGCTGTGTGCTTAGGGTCGTTGTCCTGCTGAAAGATGAACCGTCGCCCCAGTCTGAGGTCAAGAGCTCTGGAGCAGGTTTTCATCCAGGATGTCTCTGTACATTGCTGTATTCATCTTTCCCTCTATCCTGACTAGTCTCCCAGTTCCTGCTGCTGAAAAACATCCCCACAGTGTGATGTGGCAGGTTTATTGGAAATATTCAAATATCTTCCACAAACATCATATCAAGTAGTCCATTACAAACAGAGACTGGTCCACACAAAGGACAAAACACTGAGGTAAAACCTCAACAATGTTGTGTATGCAGTCTAATGCAGTGAAGAGTCTCAGACTTCTATGTAGAGGGAATCAAACAACCCGTCGACCGATGCATGGATCAACACAGAAGAGCCACGTCATGGGCAAAGGCTCGGTTAGATCTGCATCTGAAGAATAAAGGTCACCCTTGTGAGGAGTCCAATGTCCTGGTTTTGGACAGTGAAGACAGGTGGTTAGGAGAGGTCTAAATAAAGCGATCTATGTCCACTTAGAGAAACCTTTTTAAACAGAGGTGGAGGCCTGAGACACAATCTATCCACCACTTACAATGCTGTCCCCAGGAGGATTAAAACTCATTCGCACCTGGGGGATGTGACACCTATTCATATGACCACCCCCCTGTGTCAGGGTTTTACTGGGTTTTCTTGCATTCAATTTCAGAAGTGAAGAAGCCTCCTGGATGACAGGCTAATGTCTTCAAACCAAATAAGAAGTCCAGTTGCTTCTTTATTATATAAGCTGTACACTAACTACTTTTAAATATACCATAATACACACACACACACATATATCATATCATCCATATATCAGCAGATACTGAAATACTGAACAACAAACTGGACATAAATACAAACCGAAGTAATGAAGGATGGAGAACAGGTGAAGAGCAGCTACATGACGCAGCAGCAGTGAGGAAACTCAGATCAGGTACATAACCTCAGTGGTGGGCTCCTAAAACAAGAAATTTTTGTAACTGAGTCCAGGGTGAACTTTTGTAAAAGCAGTCATGTCTAGAGGGAAAACCCCAGTTTTTCTTCTTCTTTGTGGTTTTAAGGCAGCCGACATCCTAAAAGTTTCATTGCTGCCATCTGCAGGACTAGTTCTTTATTTTTCAATATCTACTATAAGAGAAATATCCTCTTCCTTCCACTGGACCCTGTTTCTAAAATGATTTTCAGAGATTCCTCTTCCAACCAGTCTCTGCTACTGTCTGATCAACTCTGATCTTTCATAGAGAGAATTTCTGCTAAAAAGTGAAACATGAACCACAGTTTCAGAGATATTTTTTATCACCGGTGGTGTGGATGGGATTTTTTTTTTTTTAACTGGGGCCATAAAAATTTGGTTTCAAAAATACCAGAGTTGGTGTGGATGAGGCTTCAATCAGCTGCTGCCTGTCTCTCTCTGTGTATAGTTTTTACCATTTCATCCGTTCATCTACTTTATTATTTTTCAGTTTCATTGATCAATCAGTCTCCAGTGTGGATTAATCTCACTGCTGCTCAGGAATCAGCTGTAGAGTCTAAATACTGAGAACTTTGGAAATACTCAGTTATTTTTTTCACAGAAAAAATTGTCAAGGACGAAGGTGAGTTCAGCTCTTTACTTTTTGAGTAAAGATGCTAACTTTTTTACAGCTGAACTGGAGCCAGAAGCTGCTATGAATATATTTGCACATTTATTGATTCTGCTATTTCTACTGAGGAAAGAAAATCACAGCATCTTCATATGACTTAATAAAGTGCTGCTGCTGAGTCTGTCTGAGCAAAGCTGAAGAAGAGCTGAAGCTCAAATTAATAATAATAATAATAATAAAAGCTTAAATAAAGAGAATGATATCACCATAAAACAACATGCACAATAAGTTGAAAACAGATCAGGACTTTGAGGTAATTTTATGCAGCACATGACCATAAAAACACAGAGATGGGAAATAATATCCACGCTGACATCCACAATAAAGGCATAAACACCATCTGCCGTCAGACAGATAACAGGACAGGGAGTCTCTGATAATGATGGGGGGGGGGGGGATTTTCATGAAACCTTTATTTTCACAAATATCATTTCAAAGACAGTGTCTTAAAACATGAATTGACAAAATAATAATTTCATCATTTGTAACAGAACAAATAACTTCATTAAAGCACCACTGTAGAATACAAATATTTTTATTGAATCTGTCCTGGAGTAACAACGTCATCTTAGCTTCCCACAACAGGGAATTCAACAATTGCCACTTCACAGCATCATGTCTCCTGTAACCTGCAGACCAGTATATTGAAATCTAAAACAGTGTTTTTAAAGAAAATTGTTTTTTTGTACACCTTACACACTCTAAAAACAGTGAAAATAGTCTCCACAGCTCCACAGAAAGGACATTTATCAGACACAGTGGGTTTCATCACAGAAACCAGAGCATTAACAGCAATGGCTCCATGAAGGATCCTCCATGCAGGTCTCCAGTTCTTTTCTTAGAGGCTGTTTGTACAGATCTCTCCACCCTGGTTTACAGTCACCAGCCACATCCAGCTTCTTCCTCCACTGAGTCCTCTCTGCCATCCAGTTTACTGGCATTTAGAGCTTTAACACAGCAGTTATACAGCATCTTACCACTCACAGTATATAGATCAAACCCTTTTTCATTTTCTGTATCCAACAGGGGGCCAGAACAGCTTTTTAAGTCACTCTACAGTCTTGAAAAGGATCCTTTGCATCTACAAAGGATCCTTAAACCTACAGCCCATTAAAGACAAGGCAGCATCAGAACCAAACCCACTTACCCTCCTTAAAATCTCCTGCTACTGTACGATACTTCTATATATGTTGGACATGAAAACATGCTGTCCTGCTTTCTAGGTGGATCAAACCTTGTCCCCCTTCCTCCTTTGGCAGGAAAAGAAGAGCTGAGGGACTAAGTGCAATCTATCCCAGAAAAAATCGACCTCAAAATCTATCAATTTCACTTCAAAATCACTGAATTTTGAACCTTACAAAATTGTTGTTCTTAGTCCCAGTTGTCAAGCTTTACCTTTTCAAATATATTAAAAGGAGTTCCACAGGCAAGTAATACAAAACAGTAATTCTGATGTTGCTGAATAGCATTTTTAATATATATTTTACCCTGAGGACCTTTTGGTGATGTAAAATCAGATGACCTGAGAGGTTCCTGTTGCTGCTGGAGCTGCTGTCATCTGATTGATCACCAGGGTCAGTCCTCCCTTTGTATATCTGAAGGCATTTATTGACACTTTGACACTTAATTAAGTCTAATTTAAACTGAACATACATGATTTATTTTTATGAAGCATACATGATTAGGGAACTGTTTCCCTAATAACCACATTTTCACCTGGAGGTCCATGAGTGTGTGTCTGGTCCTGGAGTTTTGATCTGTATCACCTGACTGGCTGCATTCAGCTGGACCCTCACACTCCTGCTGGTCACCTGACTTTCTTTGATAATTTTCTTTTATTGAAGACATTAGAGCTATCTCCCTGCCTCCATGTGTACTACAGGATGAAATACAGAATCTGCAGTGTTTTGTTCTTACCTTGTATTAACTCATCCACCTGGAAACACCACAATGCAAACATGTCTGTGGATAGAAGTTATCATTGGTGAATGATAAGTTATCTTAAGTGAAGTCATGGACTATTACACAGAACAAATAAAGAAAGGTTAGTAAATTCACTCACTCCACAGCCTCAATTCACTCTCACTCCAAACACATGCATGCACACAGAGAGAGATAGACAGATTTTAGATTTTTTACAAAACCACTTTATTTACATATTTATAATTTACAATGCATCCGTTCAAAAAAATAAAGTGCAAATGTGCTATATAATATAAAAGTAAAAAACTATAAACTTTAAAAATGGTGCAAAGGGCAGGTCATCATGGATTGCAGAACATAAAACATCTTCATGACACCAGCAGTTTTTAAAAGCGTCTAAATCACTCACATTTTTTTATAAAAACTAAACTCCAACCACAGTCCTTTACCTCCTGTCCACCTCTGTTTCTTGTTCTTCCTGATGATGAAATTAACAACTTCTCCTCCAAATAAAAGTTTAGGAGCTGCCACTTCTCTCTTTCCCTGTAGCCAGCTCCCATGATAAAAAAAAACAAAAAAAAACTTTCTCATCCAGAGCTACACCAAAAAGACTAAAACCATGATTAAAAGAGGGAAGGAACTTTCTAGTACACTCTATAAAAACATGATAGTCTCTCTAAAAATCACAAAATGCACACCAGCTAAGAACAGAAGGGTTAAGACCTGAGACAAAAGCGTTGGAGGCAACAGTGCCATGTAAAATCCTCCACTGTAAACCAGCCTTGCTGAGGGTTTGAGGTTTGTCCAGGACCCTCCACTGGGTCCAGTCCAGTCTCTGGGACCAGACAGTGGAGGGTCTGTTGTTCAGTCCCACCTTGTGGATGCTCTTCACACTTTTACTGTATACTGTCTTTTTGTCTGTATAGAGACAACTTTTCCTTGTTAGTTTTTTGTAGCAGGGAGCCAGTCAGCTCTCCTAGCCCCGGGCTCAGAATGATGACGGGGAATGGATCAGTAGGTTCTGGTGCCATCTCCTTCCTGCTGTATCCTCCCAGGAGATTCCTCTCCTGACAGGCTTCAGGACCAGAGCTCCAGCATCCTCTGGGCCACCAGGACAGATTGTAGCCCAGCAGGGAGCCCATCCAGTGCAGACCCTCAAAGAAATCCAGTATTTTCCTCTGGACCTGAGCTAACTAGACCCCCAACTATCCACCTGATCATAGCTCTCAGACTCCCAGCATGCAATGCAGAGAGAGAGAGAGAGAGAGAGAGAGAGAGAGAGAGAGAGAGAAAGAGAGAGAGAGAGAGAGAGAGAGAGACTTTTCTCCTACACATCAGTGAAAAGCTTCATTAATGATCATATTGATCAGTTATTGGCTGATAGGCAGTGAACAGTGGGAGTGTTTTTAAGACAGAGACTAAGAGGAGGTAAATGCTGTTTATTTAAGGTATAAATTATAATTATAAATGAATTTACAGTTAATTACGATGGTGTATTGACATTGAATGAGTGTGTCTTGCTGCTGTAACAGCGTCAGTTTTTATTCTAAAAGTTGCTTCATCAGTGTGAAGCTGCACCGGTCTGATCCACAGTTCTATGGACCCGGGATGTTTCTGCGTGGTTTATATGTATTATATGCATTAATGACCGTTTCTCACTGCGTTTCTCTTCTTAGATTTCGTGATGCGCACTAGTGCATAAAAAGCTGGCACCGTCTGCAGGAAAAAAGACAGCGCAAACTCTAAAAGATGTTCATAAAGCTTCTAATGGATATGATCAGGCTCTAAAAAAAACTCAGGAGGAGAGAGGGAGAGAGAGAGAGAGAGAGATACAGAGAGAGAGAGAGAGAGAGAGAGAGAGAGAGGAGGAGGAGGATGAGGAGGAGGAGAGGACATCTGTGCGGGACGAACGCAGCGTCCGCAGAAAGGACGTGATTTCATACCGACTTCATGAAGGAATTTTATCCGAACGGAACAGTGTTGTTTTTTAATATCTGGAAAAGGACAAATGAAATCTGCTGGTTTGATGAAGCTTTTTCTCCACTGACTCTTGATTCAGCTCCGACTGCGAGTTTCTCCACATCGGCACCATTATTACTCGGATGTGTGAGTTTTTTTTTTCTTTTAATTTAATTCTTTGCCTGAAATTGTCTGAGCAGGAACATCATCTTTTTTATTTTTTTTTTCTGACAGAAACAACAGGAACATTTCTGATCTTGAGATAATTGCTGTTTTTCTGAGTTTCCTCAGACTCTGTAAAACGTCAGATCTCCACAACACAACAGGATGTCTGATGAAGTAGACACAGACTGTCCTGTTTCTATGAACTGAACCTGAGGGTTTTTTGTCTCATGATGACCTCAGACTGGTAGTTCTCCAGCTTTGTAGTCTTCAGACATGGATAACGTCTCTGTCCCCGACTCGCAGCCACCACCACCGGTCTGCAACGACTCTGTTGACTTCTACTGGGCGTCAGGGAACTGCACCCCCCCCTCCGAGTTCTACTTCTATGCCGACCTGTACATCATCCTGCCCGTCATCTACTCGGTGATCTGCGCCGTGGGGCTGACGGGCAACACAGCCGTGATCTACATGATCCTCAAAGCCCCCAAGATGAAGACGGTGACCAACATGTTCATCCTGAACCTGGCCATCGCTGACGACCTCTTCACGCTGGTGCTGCCCATCAACATCGCCGAGCACCTGCTGCATTTCTGGCCTTTTGGCGAGGTCCTGTGCAAGATCATTCTGAGCATCGACCACTACAACATCTTCTCCAGCATCTACTTCCTCACGGTAATGAGTGTGGACCGCTACCTGGTGGTCTGGGCCACTGTGAGGTCCAAGCGGATGCCGTACCGCACCTACCGCGCAGCCAAGATCACGGCGCTGTGCGTGTGGCTGCTGGTCATCCTCATCGTGATGCCCTTCACCGTTTTCGCCGGCGTCTACGTCAACCCCAACGATGGCAGGAAGAGCTGCGTGCTCAGCTTCCCCACGCCGGAGAGCCTGTGGTTCAAGGCGAGTCGGATCTACACACTGCTGCTGGGCTTCGCCATCCCGGTGTCCACCATCTGCATCTTATACACCATGATGCTCTACAAGCTGAGGAACATGCGGCTGAACAGCAACGCCAAGGCGCTGGACAAAGCCAAGAAGAAGGTGACGGTCATGGTGTTCATCGTCCTGGCCGTGTGCCTGTTCTGCTGGACCCCGTTCCACCTCAGCACCATCGTGGCCCTGACCACAGACCTGAGGACCACACCGCTGCTTATTGGCATCTCTTACTTCATCACCAGCCTGAGCTACGCCAACTCCTGCCTCAACCCCTTCCTCTACGCCTTCCTGGACGACAGCTTCAGGAAGGCCTTTAAGAAGATGCTGGAATGTCGGCCGGCATGAACGGAAAAACACAGCAGACTGACCCCGACTATAGCTTTGAGGATTCATTATTATTAAGTGGCAGATTTGTTTAAGATGTGCTAGGCAGCAAGCAAACCCAAACTTCACTTTCAAATTTAAATTTATGACTTCCTGATAATCTGAGCAGATTAAAGCCTCATATTTCTACTTCTATTTGTCACAGACCCGTCTCTTCATGGCTCAGTGAGGACACAGCCAGGACAGTAGCAAAACACAAAATCTTCTTATAGCAGCAGCAAACTGGCCGCCATCACCCTGTCTGAAGAATCAGCCACCAAACACTATTTTTCTCTAGGTGAAGAAAATATCATATGTAATAACATGTCGTTATGATGCCTGCAGAGTTATGACCTTCACTGGACCAGATGAACCAATCAGATCAATGAGACTGATCAGAGGGGATACAGGAGGATCTGCAGCTCTGTACTGAAAAGAGCTGTGCACCTCCAAGCTCTTCATTTCCTTTCGATTTTCTTGTATTTAGAGCAAAGTCGGAGCCACGTGCCACATTCTGTGGATCAGTTCTTTTGTTTTAGGAGCAATTACCTAGAAATCAATTCACAAAGTATAACTGAAGCATGAAAATGTATTTCTGTTCTCTTTCTAGCCTAGAATGTACATGAACCACTTTGACCTCGAGCTGCAACTAACTCTTCTGATAGTGGATTCATTGAGTCGATAATTGAAATGATTAATCGATTAGTTGTTTGGTTCATTAAATGCTGTACAATCAGTGTTTCCAAAGCTGAAGATTCAACCTAAAATGTCTTTTTTTGTCCACACCAACAGTCCACAACCCAAAGATCATTATAGAAGACTATTATAGAAGACTAAAGAAACCAGAAAATAATCTGAGAAGAGAAGCTGGAACCAGAGAATGTCTTTGTCTTCTTAAAAATGACTCAAACTGATTATTTGATTATCAAAATAGTTGTTGATTAATGTGATAGTTGTTTACTAATGTATTATTTGACTAATGGTTGCTGCTGACCACAGTACTGTAGGCCTGGTTAAACAGGCTTGGGACAGGAGGGCTAATGTATAGTGGATGTGTGTGTTGACCTCTGAGCTTCTGTCGCCTCCTGCTGGCGACAGGGTGACATTACTGGAATATGCAGCCAGAACTGAGGAGTCAACATGTCTCCAAGCAGGCTGAGGCTCAGAGTGAGATCAACATGTGTAAAGATGATGTGATTTTCAATATGTGACTCATGTTTGTCCATTAATCAGATCTGTAAGTGAAAAATGTAAAAGCTCTGTGAATAGAAACTATTACACAACATCAGGATGATATAAGTAAAGCAAAGAACAGAGACAGTTGTAGGATGTAAGAAAACACATTATATTTAGGAGTTATAACTGTCACTATTTGTATGTTTGGTGTAGAGCAAGAAATAATGTTAAAGTGTTATCATATGTTCTATTCATGCTTAGATTTTTCAGTTTAAAAAATCTCAGATGAATCCAAAAAACAAATGATTATTAATTTGTAATATATTAGTATATATTAGTATGTTTGGCCTGTAGTCAGAAACTGTGCCTTAAACCCATCCATCAGGACTTCTGAAGTTGTGATGTCACAGCCACTCACAGGACGGGCGTATTAATATTAATGAGACAGACACCTGTTCTGCAAAGAGAAGCTCGAGATGTACAGCTATATTAAATACATGTTATTAATGACATCACATCTTTACATAAAACCCAGGAAAAGTATAAAATTGAAACTTTTAAGATTTGACCTTTTCCAGCAAGTAAGAGTATAAATCTTCTTTTTTTGTTTTTTATTTCTTATTGCTGCTGAACTTCCTCTAACACTCAGAGCAAAGCTGTAAATGTAAATGTGAGCAACTTCATTAGCACAGTTCAAACTTCACTTAACCACTTATAGTATATATAGATCATCACTGGTCATTACTTTAGACACATTTAGCCAGTAGTTAGACAGTAGTTCCTCTTGTTTAAAAGTTGACAGCTTGTCTAGATCTCAAAATAAAGGTAGTAGAGTTTGTAAGTTTGTAAAACAGAATCATAAATATCATATCATAAAGGTGATAAAGTCTTCTTCCATCTCCAATATTGTAGATTTTACCAGTATGTTGAATATTAAAGTGGTGACAGCTCCTGTGACATGAGCAGAGTTTCTCCTGCTGTAAAATCAGCTTTGTGTGTTTGGCTGCAACACGATGGATTCTTGTCTGTAAATATTCAACTTCTGCTGTTTACCCAACACAAGAATGTACAGTCAGAGATGTATGGTCACATATTCTAATGTGTGTCACACAAATGAGAAAATATGAAAAAAAAAATATTAATCTCAGTCGTTTATGCAGCTTGTAATTAAAAAAAAATCCACATTATAGGTTTGTGTACTTTAGAAATATATTTCATGTCTGGCACCTAAAGATGAATAAAAAAATATCTGTTTATTTTCCCACTGGTTATCATGTCTTTTTTATCCTTCAAAACAAAGTTATATATATCTTCATCTTTATTTTACTGAAACATGTTCACTTTCATTTAGAAAAGGCAGAAGCCAAGACTTCCTCTTGCTATAATTGGCATCATCCAGGTTTGGTTGTTGTTGAGGTCACCAGAGACACAACAGGATGGATTACTGCTCAGCAGAAAGGTCACACATTCAATCTCTGCAGCAGAGGTGTGTGCATGTGTGTGTGTGTGTGTGTGTTTGCCTGTGTGTGTGTGCCTGTGTGTGTAGTAGCTGAGCTGGAAAAGCAGATGTGCAGCATATTAGAGACAATAAAACTAGCTGCGTTGACTTGTTAAATCTAATAAACTGAATTAATCTGTATCTAGGTTTGTTTGTTTACTATGTGTAATGTGTAGAGAAGAGAAAGAAGATTTGTTTATATTTGCTTTTCAAAAATCAATTTAACATGTTGAAAAAGTCAAATGTCATTTCAAAATTTAGAAACCTCATTTTCCCTTTGAAATGCAAAATAAACAAAAATCATCATTCCCCGTTTTTCTTTTTTTTTTAGGTTGAATTCTTGCCTCTAATACCACATGTGTAATATAAACACACCTGTGAATCCACAGAAAGTTAAGGACAAGATGATGAAGAGATTAATTTTGATATTTCTTGTTTTTTTCCCATAAAAAGGCTGAAACCAACAGTTAGAGACTGATGATTTGTTGTCTGAGCTAAAAAAAAAAATCATTAAGCAGATCAATGCGTCAACCTGCTGCAATGTGACATGTTCCTTCATTATCACACACACACACACACACACACACACACACACACACACACACACACACACATACACACACACACACACACACACACACACACACACACACACACACACACACACACACACACACACACACACACACACAAACACAGCATATGTGTATTAATCAGCTCTAAAAAATTTTTCATTTTCTCCGGTTTGAAGAAAGTTAACTAAAAGCTGCAAATTATCAAATTATAAAAGAATCACTGAAACTAAAACATTAAACCACAATTTCACTTTTCACTTTATCAGTCATCATCTATACCACTTATTTTCCTCACCAGGGTCACATGGTCTGCTGGAGCCAATCACAGCACACTTCAGCAGCTCTAGTTAAAAATGTCCCTCAAAAATATCTACAGGTATTTTCTCTGATCTGAATCACTTGATATATTGCCCTTTTTAATGTTTTCTTTCATTCATTTATTTCTGTTTTATTTCTACTCTTCATATATTAGAGGTTTATTGCATTGTTTGTGTATGTTTTAATTTTATGTTTTTTTTTTCTTTGTTTCTTTCTTATTTAGTTTGCCTACTTTATGGAAGGATTTTATAAAATGGTTGATGTGTGCATGCACCCAAAGAAAACTTTTTGATAAAATATTTAGAAGTTACAACAACATCAGTCATTCATCTTCGAAACCCGCTTATTCCTCATTAGGGTCGCAGGGGTCTGCTGGAACCAATCCCAGCACAGTATGGTGAGAGGCAGGGATACACCCCAGATGGTCACCAGCCAATCATGGAGCACACACACCATTCACACCTACAGGCAATTTAGAGTCTCCAATTAATGCAAACCCCACACAGAAAGGTCCCAGACCCAGGAGGTCTTGAACCTGTGACCTTCTTGCCGTGAAGCAACAGCACCAACCCCTGTTCCACCCACAATAAAAATGTCTAATGTCTAATTAGAGTCAACAGTCCATACCCCAAACATCATCAGTTTGCTATTATTGAAGACTAAAGAAACTAGAAAATAATCAGAGAAGAGATGTCCAAATTCTCTGGTTCCAGCTTCTCTTCTCTGATTATTTTCTGGTTTCTTTAGTCTTCTATAACAGTAAAGTGATGATCTTTGGGCTGTGGACTGTTGGTCTGGATAAAAAAAAGGCATTTTAGGTTGAATGTTCATACTTTGGGAAACACTAATTGACATTTTACATGATTTAATGAAGCAACAAATTAATGGATTAATCATTTCAATTATTGAAGATTAATTGACTGTCTGAATAGTTGCAGCTCTAGTTCATTCACTCCTTCAGACACTGATGTGATGGCTGTCAGTAAAGCTGCTCCATCTAATCAACATCTAATCATCTACTATAATCAATCACTCACACAGCTGATATAACAGCAGCTGTGTGGGAACCACTGATCAGCTGATTAGTCCAGGTTTCTTTCTTTTTTCTCTCTGTCACTTAATGCTGTTTTTTCATTTCTACTTCCACTCACTCCCAGATATTAGACAGGTGTTGGTATTCTAACACCGTCCAGCTGTGATATCTATTTGTTTTTATGTGCAATAACCTTTTAATTCCTGGACTGGAACTGCAGTGTATCTCCAGTGAGTCTCTGTGTGTTGTGTAAACATTAATATTCTTGTTTCTACTGACAACAGCTGATCAGACACGATGCTGACCAACATGTTGGTTTGAACAGAGAAAATATTTCATTCAGGGCGACACGGTGGCGCAGGGGTTATCCCTGTTACCTCACAGCAAGAAGGTTTCATGGTCCGGGGTCTGGGACCTTTCTGTGTGGAGTTTGCATGTTGCATGTGTCTGTGTGGGTTTTCACTGGGTACTCGGCCTTCCTCCCACAGTCCAAAAACATGCTGAGGTCAATTGGTGACTCTAAATTGCCCATAGGTATGTGAATGGTGCCAGCTCATGATTGGCTGGTGACCATCTGGGGTGTATCCCTGCCTCTCGCTGTAATGTGCTTGAATTGGCTCCAGCAGACCCCTGCAACCCCAATGAGGAATAAGCAGGTATAGAAAATGACTGATTATTTCATTCACTTTATTGTTTTGTGATATGAAAACATCCTATTTATTCCTTTCTGCTGTCTACAGGTCACCTCATGGAAACATGAAGCTGAAGCTGGTTCTAACGCTCAACTTTAACAAGTACAAAATGAGACACAAATATCTGACACATGTCTTTCTAACACAAACACACCAGCTGGAAGCAGTGAGGCTTTTATAATGGAGCTGAGACGCTGTGATTGGTTGAGTTAATGTTGCACCAAATCTGTCCTCTACTAACCACAGACTGGAACCTTAACCTGAACTTTCACATGTCACCTGTGTGTGTGTGTGTGTGTGTATGTGTGCGTGTAAGGATAATGGAATGGATGAGTGCCTCCAAGTGGTCAAATTGAGAAGGATAAATGTTTTGAGTGTTTGTGATGACATACTACTGTCACTAGAGGACAGTGTTGGTCTGGGTAAAGCCTCCTCGCTGTGTGTGTGTGTGTGTGTGTGTGTATGTCCTCCAGTAGGTCAAACCACTCAATCTAATATTTAAACTGGAAACACAGACTGGTGAAAGCAAGTAAAAATAGCCACAGACTTGCTGTGTGTGTGTATGTGTGTGTGTGTGTGTGTGTGTGTGTGTGTGTGTGTGTGTGTGTGTGTGTTTGTTTGTTTCACCTGTTCCTATATTTGAATGTTCTCTACAATGTGACAAGTAACAAACATAAGTATATAATACGAAAACCTCACAAAGAGTTTAGTAAGTGCATGAGTCTATTCTTTACTAAGAATTTGAATATAAAATGATAAATATAAATGAAAATATTAATTAAAAAACTCAGACACAATATTAAATGACAAAATCTGATTTAGTATTTTTCCTCATTAAAACCCAGTTAACGAATGTGAGGTAACAGATGCGGAGTAACTTCATCAGTTTAATACTGTGAAATCCACAGTCAGTGAAATAGAAAGTCTCACCTGTGGATGGCAGTGTGACTACACTCCTACAGTCCCTGAACACACTGCAGCTGCTGTCTTCATATCAAACTGCTGCTGCATTTATCAATCACAGTCTGGGGGGATATTATCCTGTAGATGAGTGAAGTGTTTAGAGACAACATGTGAGTCCAGACACAGTCTCTGTCTATCTCTGGTAAAAACCTGCAGAACCATTCCCAAGATTTTTATATTGGGCTGATGAACAGAAGTCACCAGAATGAGGTGAGAACCACAAGTTTATTATCAGTAGCTGTCCAATCAAAAACATTACATTTAGAAATCCACAGACCACTGGTAGGTGCTACATTTTTGAATGATTTGTTGTTTACTACAGTTTACTGTATATTTTACCCTCACACCCAGTCAGTCAGGCATCTTCTACCATTTATTTCCCATTAGGGTCCTACCCACTTTATGGCAATTGAAGCTTGTTTTAAAGGGATAGTTCACATCTAGCATGTTCCTATTGTGTTCCTATACCGTTAGTCATTGGTGTGTTAAAGATTAATTTCATTTCACATTCATCCAATGTTATCACAAATATACAAACTGATATTTGATATCTTTAACTTAGTGAAAACTGAATGAACCCTGGTATGAAGCTGGGTTTGTAATGACAGTGTCTCAGTCAGCTGCACCATGTCCTGGTTCCATTTCATTCATCTGTGCTTTTACTTTGAAAGGTTTGGAAATGAGCGTTGATTCTGTTTGTGACAGTGGCGGAGGTTTACTAGAGCCGTGCTGTGGTCTGCAAAGTAGTTCTGGAACAAATCCACGTTTAAATATTCAGTCAGTGAGTCGTCTACAAACCGCAGGAAAACATGTCGACAAGTCAGATTAAACCATGAACTTCATGTTTGGGAAACAGCTGCTGAACCTGCCTGGAAATCACTACAAAGATCAATACTGGACGATCAGTGAAATTATTAAATACTTGACTATCCATTTGAATGAATGAATGAAGTTTATTCAGCCATAACAGCCATACTAACACAAAAACACAAAACAGTACAACACCAGAATACATTTCACACAAAACTGATGATCATTTGCTGAACAGTGACTGAAAGGGCATAGAAGCCTATCCTAAATATCCTTTTCCAACTTTTGTGGCTACAAATATACAGACCAATAGAACACTCATTTTCTTCATTTGCATTTGCTATTTCTTCTACATTTTGCATTACTGCAAAAGCAGTAATTCTACTTTCTCTGAATCCATATACAGTGCATCCGGAAAGTATTCACAGCACTTCACTTTTTCTACATTTTGTTATGTTACAGCCTTATTACAAAATAGATTCAGTTCATTTTTTTCCTCAAAATTCTACAAACAACACACCATAATGACAATGTGGAAAATGTTTTTTTGAGATGTTTGCAAATTTATTAAAAATAAAAAAAAAAATTGATCATCCTTGAGATGTTTCTACAGCTTATTTAGAGTCCATCTGTGGTAAATTCAGTTGATTGGATATGATTTGGAAAGGCACACCTGTCTATATAAGGTCCCACAGTTGACAGTGCATGTCAGATCACAAACCAAGCATGAAGTCAAAGGAATTGTCTGTAGACCTCAGAGACAGGATTGTCTCCAGGTACAAATCTGGGGAAGGGTACAGAAAAATTTCTGCTGCTTTGAAGGTCCCAATGAGCACAGTGGCCTCCATCATCCGTAAATGGAAGAAGTTCAGAACCACCAGGACTCTTCCTAGAGCTGGTCGGCCATCGAAACTGAGCGATCAGGGAAGAATGGCCTTAGTCAGGGAGGTGACTAAGAACCTGATGGTCACTCTGTCAGAGCTCCAGCGTTCCTCTGTGTAGAGAGGAGAACCTTCCAGAAGGACAACCATCTCTGCAGCAATCCAGCAATCAGGCCTGTATGGTAGAGTGGCCAGACGGAAGCCACTCCTTAGTAAAAGGAACATGCCAGCCCACCTGGAGTTTGCCAAAAGGCACCTGAAGGACTCTCAGACCATGAGTAACAATATTCTCTGGTCTGATGAGACAAAGATTGAACTGTTTGGTGTGAATGCCCGGTGTCATGTTTGAAGGAAACCAGACACTGCTCATCACCAGGTCAATACCATCCCAACAGTGAAACATGGTGGTGGCAGCATCATGTTGTGGGGATGTTTTTCAGCAGCAGGAACTGGGAGACTAGTCAAAATAGAGGTGTAGCTGGATGAACTGATTGGTCCTAACGATGATCAGCTGTGTGACGGCCTCGGCCAATCGGGGGGGGGGGTTCACCGTTGTGGCCTGTCTTTGTGCCATAGAGGTTCGCTTGGGTGTTCTGGCTGCACGCTGCTCACCGCTCTGCTTACCGCTTGCTGGTGCTGCTCTCTGTCCATTGCTGGTGCATCGCTCCCACGTGTCCTCCCACTCCTGTGTGTGCTGTCCGGGACTGCCTGATCGGTACGTAGCGCAATGGCCTTAGCATCCTTCTTCACCGATTCATAAATTGCTTATGTATGTTTATCATTGTAGGGCTAAAGACTGCCGTACAGCAGTGCCGGTGCTGAACCACTGCTGCTTTGCCTCCCGGGAATTTGCTCTGGTCCCTCCCAACCCAGGTGCTGAACCAACGGTGGTGGATAGGTGTCCTGGTGGTGGTTGTTTTTTTTGGTTTGCTTCACGTGTGGTGTTCCTGGGATCCCCGTTCTTTTCGGCCCATTTCCTCACAGTAGGTTTCAGCCCTGATTGGTTGTTTTTTTTTTGTCTTTATAGTGAGTGTGATTTTAGTGCCAGAGTCTTTTTTTTTTTTTTTAAATTGTAATAAAAATATAAAAATCCCAATTGCAAAACGGACCTGAGTGCTTTTCTCTTATGACTAGCTATTTAAAGGAATTTCTCTGTGAAATTCCCAGGGTGGTGTTGTCAGGCATTTAACTAACAATTTTACTAATACTGCCCATCGTATAAACCTCTCCTACCTCGTGCCGCCACAGAGGGAATGATGAATGCAGCGATGTACAGAGACATCCTGGATGCAAACCTGCTCCAGAGCTCTTGACCTCAGACTGGGGCGACGGTTCATCTTTCAGCAGGACAATGACCCTAAGTACACAGCCAAGATATCAAAGGAGTGGCTTCCAGTGGCGATTTGTGATCTATCAAACAGGGGAAGCTCATATTTGTCGTACATCATAAACGTGTTATTTACAGACATCCCAAGTTCCAAAAAGTCATTTCAGGGAGATGTTTGTTGTTTACTGAGATGTTTACCAGAACTTCTGGGAGATTTGGCCCAATGTTAGCATTGTTAGCCATCATGATGCTAGCTGGTCACTTGGACCTAGCCGAGTATGATTGTACTATCGAACAAAAAGGTAATTAAAACTAGAACAATAACAATAAGAACAAGGAAACTTTAATATTTATAGAACAATGAAATACGTGAATGTGATTTATTTACAGTGTAAGAGTGAATTATTTCACTCTGGAAAGGCCAACAAATAGTCTCTGTTTGTCATTTGACTTCACATGGAAAATCCGCGATGGGACTGAAATCATGCAGCTGAGGTGACGTCATGCAGACGTCCCAAGTCCCCCAGAAGTTCTTGAGAGTGGCTCCATGATGCCCGTGAGTTGGGTAAAATATCCCGGATTTTATACTATGCGAATGTTTTTTTTTATAAATATGCAACGCGAGTGAGAGCGTGCAAGCAAAACAAAACAGTAACTCGTGAATTATACGTGGATCGCTTCGATTCAATTGCGCAGGCACGCGAGCTAAAGCGAGCGAGCGAGAGAGAGAAGAAATCGGTTAACGTCTCCCTGAAATGACTTTGGAACCTGGGGTGGTGTCTGCCTTATATAGTTTTGAAACTTGTCAGTCAAAGTACATTCTGCTTTTCCTCCAATCACCATGCGGATGCTCAGCGTCCAGGCCCCGCCCACACTCCATTGACTCCCAGAGACGCTCAGCGTCCGGACGGGCTCTAATTTTCAGCATTTATCCAATGGGCGCCGAGTTTCGAGGCGATGAAAAAAAAAAGCCCCATTCACTCTCAGAGACGCTCAGCGTCTATGGGGAAATGCATTGACCAGAGACCAGGAAGCGGTATGGGAATGTACGGACATGAAATTTATTTATTTATGATAAGTAGCTGATTCTGAAGAACTTGTCTTCAAGATGAACATGTTCTAACAGATTTATAGTCAATAAAATGTTAATACAGCTGCACAAATTTGGCCATTTATTTTTTGACAGCACAGGGGAAGTTCAGCTTCCCTTGTAGTCTTAAAGAAATCGCCACTGGTGGCTTCAGGACAACTCTGTGAATGTCCTTGAGTGGCCCAGCCAGAGCCCAGACTTGAATCTGATTGAACATCTCTAGAGAGATCTGAAAATGGCTGTGTACCGACGCTTCCCATCCAACTTGATGGAGCTTGATGAAGAGGACTGGGCAAAACTGCCCAAAGATAGGTGTCAAGCTTGTGGCATCATATTCAAAAAGACTTGAGGCTGTAATTGCTGCCAAAGGTGCATCAACAAAGTATTGAGCAACGGCTGTGAATACTTATGTACATGTGGTTATTTTTTTTATTTTTATTAAATTTGCAAAAATCTCAAACACTTTTTTCACATTGTCATTATGGGGTGTTGTGTGTAGAATTTTGAGGGAAACAAATGAATTGAATCCATTTTGGAATAAGGCTGTAACATAACAAAATGTGGAAAAAGTGAAGCACTGTGAATACTTTCTGGATGCACTGTTTTATGGCTAAAGAAAAGTTATAGACCTGATTAGATGATCAGATGATATTATACATGATGGATGTAAATATGTAAACTTATGAATTTAGATTCTTATCTCTTGTGGATCTAGTGGGAACTTTTCTGAGTGATATTTGTGTTTGTTGCAGCTACTTCATGTGTTCTTCAGTAGGCAGATGGAGTCTTTCTTTGATATATAAAAGCAGCAACTGCTCCTGTGTCCTCATTCCTGACCTTGTGAGGCAGTGTCCTCCAGTATGAAATGTGAATTGCTTTGAATGGTATAAAGAACAGAAAGGTTCTTTACTGCTGAGGTTTTATTATTTTCTATTTCTTCAACTAGAACATTCAACACAAATGAAGCTTGCAGATTTCTGATTATATAACGAGAACAAGTGTCCCTGTCTGAAAGGACCAATGTAAAAATATATGACCATAAAAGGTATTTAATAATGTAGAAAAATACGAGTCTGAAGCATCGGCAGATTTTTATTCTGTGGATTTTTCCTTGGTGGAAGAGACGTGTTCATTTACTGATATAAGACAAAGAGAGGAGAGGAGGAGAGGTGAGGAGAAGAAGACAGGAGAGGAGAGGAGGTGAGGAGGTGAGGAGGTGAGGGTGAAGGGAAGAGGAGAAGGTAACATAAGAGGCGAAAAGGTGCAGGGGGTGTTTTGTCCCTCGCTGCCAGCTCATCCCCAGCTCTGCAGATATCTATAATATCCAGAATAAGAAAGATGTTGTCCCTGATTGTCCTGGCTGGTACACAATCAGTCGGATCTGCCTGCAATATTGTCCCTTTAGTCTGTTGGATAAGGTGTTGGAAATCACCTTCACTACAGAGGAGAGCAACTGGCCTCCAGTTCTTCAGAAAAGCCAAGTCTCCCCTTTTTGGCATTTTTTGGCAGCAGGATAAGCATGGCCCACCTACAGGAGACAGGAAGAGCTGAAGCATGTTCTGAAGCATTCCAGCAGACACAGATAAAAATCAGGGCCAAGTTTTCCAAAAAACATAATAACTTAAGTTAGCATGGTTCTCTGGTAACTTAAAAAAAGCAGCGAGTCCATCAACCCTGGGGCCTGGCCAAATTCCATCTGATTACCGGCCACTGTTATCTCCTCCATGTCAAACCACAGTCCTGAGCAGCTCTCAACTCTGGGCTGAGCTGAGGAATCCCCTCCAGGATCTTCCCATGGCTCTCCATTCTCCTGGACCTGCTTATTCCTCACTAGGGTCACCTGGAAGCCAATCCCAACGAGAGGCAGGGATCCAGCTCAGACAGGTATCAGCCTATCATGGTCCGCACATGTCCTATCTACAGTAAATTCTAAAGTGCATTTAAAATCCCCAGGGTGATAAGCTGATTGTGAAAGTGATGCTGTAACTCAGGTTTTAATAATATGAACTGGTCTAGTGTGAACAGATCTACTGTTTCTGCTCCTTGATTCAGGATGTATACATCTATCTGGGCCCTGACAACCAGCAGCCGGCCCAGCACCACTTCACTACAAGATAAAACTGAACAGCTACTCCTGTACTGGAGTCAGGGCCATGACTCAATACACATGAATCCTCAAACCATAAGTACCACTCTGTCTCATCTGTTGGAGTAGTGTGTTTTTCCTGCAAAAACAATACATCAACCCTCTTTTGTGTAGCAATCTCAGAGATTAGCGCCCGTTTTTGCTGATCCTTCCCACCATTAATGTTGAGAGACCCTAGTCTGAATTCAGAGAAGAGAAACAGACAAGACATGACAAGTAAAAAACAATGAAAAGAGGAAACACCGTGTTGTACTTGATCATGTTATTTCCTCGTTTTATACAGAAACTGAACCAGCATCTGCTCTGTATGTGGACACATGAAGCGTTTGTGACCCACATCTCCTCATTCAAAACTGCCCTGAGCTGGTGTAAACCATGTAGGAACCGCCAGCTAATAGTAGTAGTAGTAGCAATAATAGTAGTAGTAGCGGTAATAGTAGCAGTAGTAGTAGTCATAGTAGTAGTAGTAGTAGCGGTAATAGTAGCAGTAGTAGTAGTAGTAGTAGCAGTTGCAGTAGTAGTAGTAGTAGTAGTAGTAGCAGTAGTAGTACCGGTAGTCGTAGTAGTAATAGTAGTAGTAGTAGTTGTAGTAGTAGTAATGGTAGTAGTAGTAGTAGTAGTACTAGTAGTAGCAGTAGTAGTAGTAGTAATGGTAGTAGTAGTAGTAGTACTAGTAGTAGCAGTAGTAGTAGCAGTAGTAGTAGTAGTAATGGTAGTAGTAGTAGTAATGGTAGTAGTAGTAGTACTAGTAGCAGTAGTAGTAGTAGCAGTAGTAGTAGTAGCAGTAGTAGTGGAAGGTGCCTGGAACCTGGAAGCTGCTCATCCTCCACATACACCACAATAGAATATATGTATTATCCTATTTAATGTCATACTCAACTCTTTTCCTGTTCTAATTATTGTTTCTATCCTGTTCACTCCATCTATTGCAGCCTGTCCTGGATCCTGTAGAGGATCCTCCTCTGTTTCATCCTCTTTTTTTCCCCTGTTAAAGGTTTTTTAGGGTGTTTTTCCTTGTCTGATGTGAGGGTCTAAGGACAGGAGATGCTGTGTTACTGTTGTATAAACTGTAAAGCCCGTTGGGGTGAATCTGTGACTTGTGGTCTTGGGCTATACAAATAAAACTGACTTGACATGATTTTAACCAGTTAGAAGGTGAAGCCTGCGCCTGGAGACTGTGCAATGAAAAGATTTAACTCACACACAGCTGTGACTACAGAATAAACTCCCATACAGTCAATGACATAAATAACAGTCAACAGGTAAAATAGAGATGAGTTCAGACTTAATCTGTGAGGTGATGTTTTGGTAAAAGTTGAGAAATAAGCTGAGTAAATGCATAAGAGAGTAAAGATTAAAATGCTGTATTTTCTTACAGAAACTCATTTTCATTCTCCTGCTGCTGTTGAACTCTGTCTGTTTTTGTGAAATGAGACAGATTCTATTCCCAAATGAGCTTGAATGAAACTGGGTTCTATTAGCCAGCAGCTATAATCCTCATTATATACACGCCATATCTTTAACCGAGTGATCTGATTGGCTCAGGACATGTACGGCTGTACTAATAAAGCCTGTAAAGCCAAATGATCAATTTTTCACTCTTATTGCTTTCTACTCTAGTTTTACTTTTAAATTTTGAGGTCACAGTTTTAAAAAAAGTTCATATTTTAATGATGATAAATCCTGAAGAGTTTTCAGTTCATACAGTAAATATTTGAGTTTGTAAAGAAAAATGCACTGCTATCTTTTTGAACAGCTCAATATTCATTTTTCTTCATTTTCTGTAAAGTAATTACAAATTTGACACATTCTTCTTCACATTTTAATTTAGGATATAACATGCAGTGTTCCCAATGCATCAAAATAAACATTATTATATTATAGGACTTTGGCTTTACTCATGTTTTTAACACAGTGCTGTTATATTGAACACTACTGTATGGTTGACAGGATCCACTGCAGCTTCCAGGTTTCACCAGGACAGCATCAGACCCTCCAACAACTAAATTAGCACTACTACTAGTAGTGCTACTAGTACTACTACTGAACCAGGACAATGTCAGACCCTCCAACAACTAAATTACTACTAGTACTACTACTACTAGTAGTGCTACTAGTACTACTACTGAACCAGGACAGCATCAGACCCTCCAACAACTAAATTACTACTAGTACTACTACTACTAGTAGTGCTACTAGTACTACTACTGAACCAGGACAATGTCAGACCCTCTAACAACTAAATTACTACTAGTACTACTACTACTAGTAGTGCTACTAGTACTACTACTGAACCAGGACAGCATCAGACCCTCCAACAACTAAATTACTACTAGTACTACTACTGAACCAGGACAATGTCAGACCCCCCAACAACTGAATTACTGCTAATACTACTTCTACTACTAGTACTATTACTACTGAACCTGAACAAAATCAGACCCTCCAACAACTGAATTACTACTACTACTACTCCTACTACTACTAGTAGTACTAGTAGTACTACTACTACATCTACTACTATTACTAGTACTACTAGTACTACTAGTACTACTACTGAACCAGGACAGCATCAGACCCTCCAACAACAGAAGCTCCTTCAGTGGCTGCACTGCAGCGTGTTCTGAGAATGAGAAAACACAGAAAACAGATGTAAAAATAGTGCATCAGTGGATCATGAGTTTTACAGATGGAAGAAAGAGAAGGTCAGTTATTTCATGAGGTCCTGACAGTGTAAACCTATAGCAGCATAACAATGTTCTAGGCCAACCAGGCCTCATCAATTAACCACATTTTTCAGAGACAAAAACTTTGAAACAGTCAGATTTGACAAGGAACACAACATGAGGGTTAATGGAAATAGAAAAAAAAAGATAAACACACTATCATTTTCACAAATACAGTAAGTCTAAGAACAGTTACATAGTAACCCTTCACTTTAATACAGTAGAACTGTCACCTTTACCTCTTACTGTATCCTATTTATTTATTATATTTTTTTGAATAATTGCTGCTACCATTGTGTCTTCCTTTATATTTGTGTAAATGGTAATCCCATGCAGTGGTAACTAGCTTCTTCCTATTGTAATTATTACTATTGTTTTTGTTTTCATCATCATCTCTTAATGGCCTCTCTGTCTTTTAATGTGGGGACTACAGATGGAAATGAGCTCTGAACTAAATTCTGCATATTTGCATGAAGTCAATTAATACTAAAGAAAGAAAGAAATATTTAGACACCCAAACAAAACAGGAAAATTCATGACTGGCAAACTGTAGTTAATAAACCCATAATAATAGTGGGGGACTCTAATCTGTCACAGATTTCAAAATTTCAGGACAAACAGATCGAAATAGTCTGATTTTTAAGAGCTAAATTCTTCCATGTCCGAGGAGTATTAGAAAAAGTGACTGATTGATTGATTGTAACCTGTCAAGACAGTTTTTGAGAAATACCCAAACCCTGAAAAATCAGATGAAATTAATTTAAAACTGTTGTAGCTGAGTCTAACCAGAAATATTTCATCAGAAATACCAGCACAGTCTAACAGAATCTAGAACTGCCTGTTTCCTCCGCACTTAGAATTGAGGTGAAAACCTGATTTCACATCGTGACAGTGGAGCGGTTTCATCTGATCAGCAGCTTCTCACATCCAAACAGATTTTATCTGTTCAGTCTAACATGTTTTCCTGAATCAGCTTCAGTTGGACAGAAGGTGGAGCATCAGCCAGCAGACGAGCTGCCAGACGTCTGTTTACAGCCTCTTTATTCAGCCAGTAACTGTTCAGACAAACAACAGACGCCGGGGGACAGTTCACAATACGCTCCACTTATGTTTAGGTTTGTTTGAAGACTGACTTTGACTGTCGTAGCTGTTGCAACTCTAATCAATATGAAGCAGGAAATGCTGCTTTGCTCAAATAGGTCACTAAAATAACCTGACTTCATTTTTCTCCTGAGTTGATTTTGGAGGCTTCTTTATTTACACAAGAAGCACGAGAGCAGAGTTCAACACTATCATGTTTGGAGTTTTACACATTTCACTGTTGATCGTCCTCTTATCCTCAAATACTGTGCCTGAATTTAACCTGAAAATCAAACATGAAAGTTAAAACAAGATGTAAAATAACACGTGAAAGCTTCAAATGCATCATTTGAAGGATTTTCCTTAGTTCAATGTATTGTTTTAAAGGCCAGAGCATGTGATGAAATGAAATTTATATATTAACCAGCTTGAATGGATGTTGAATATCTGCATTAAAATTGCGTGCAGGATGAACTGATGAAAGCTTGTTGCTGTGAAAGCAGCTTTTCATGGAGCAGAATAAAAGAACTCGCACATGTTCCTGCTGCCTGATGATGACCTTTAGATCCGATGCTCTTTCTGTTTTACAAAATGTTCAAAGAGACGCTGCACATTCACTTTCTATAAAAGTATTCCAGTATCAACTGGAAAACTCCTAAACATGATGTATCAGAACAACAAAAAAATAAAATCGCTTCACATCATTATATTATTATCTGTTCCTGCAATGGAGTTGAGGTTCATTTACAAATATATAGAATAATCTGATAGGCAGGTTGTGGTTCTTTTCAGGAAAAGCTTAACACACTTCAATGATTTAGGAGAAAATAAAGGATTTGAACATAATGATTTATTGCTTGGAAATAATGGATTAAATTATCTGCATGAACGTGGAGAAACATGAAGGATGTGAGTAATCTTATATAAAAATATAACCCAAGTGTCCCTCAGACATTTCTAAGCATCTTTTGTGACATTTATCTCCCTCTTCAGCTGCACCAAGCAGCTTTTCTGCAGTCGAGAGACTTCACCGAATCATTGCTGTCGTTTTTGGAAAATCATGTGAAACAAATTAAGCTAATTCCCAGAGAGTCTTAGGAACACTTCAAACTCCTCCTTGTTATCAGGAAAATGACTTTTCTCTAGCTTTATAAGTCTTTCTAGCCTGTGTGCCACCCTTCAATCAGGAGTGACATGATTGTAAATGATGTTTATTAAAATGTTGAATGTGAATTTAAAGTCTCTGGAACTTGGACAAAAAGGGGATATTCTCACAAAAAGATGCAGGCACAGGCCCATTTCAGCAGCAGCTCCCATTTCAGTCTCTTGACAGCTTGAGTTGCTTTCAGTGGATTAACAAAGCCAACTGTTTTAAACCTGAGGTCCAAAAGTGTTGCCATGCCATCACACAGTGGTTTCATGTTGCAACTCAATGAGTCGCTTTCCCAGGTTTTCAGCCAGCTGTTGAGCAGCACTTTCTGTCAGTGTTGAGGCTTGATGTTGAAGCTCAGTGTGGAGCTTCAACATCACTGAGCTCACACACTTACACCTATGGGCAATTTTGGAGTCTCCAGTTAACCTCAGCATGTGTTTGGACTGTGGGAGGAAGCTGGAGAACCTGGAGAAAACCCACCAGACACAGAGAGAACATGAAACTTCACACAGAAAGGTCCCAGACCAAGGACTGGAACCTGGACCTTCTTGATGTGAGGAAACAGCTCTAACCACTGCTCCACCATGTCACCTGCCATGTAGATGCTCTGGTTGTAAAATGATGAGGATGACTCTATAACAACCAACTGTTACTGTTGTTACTGCATCAACCTGATGAAATGACAGAAACTTCAATAATGTCATATCTGTTATAAACATCTCATTGTGTTTCATCTGTACTTTGTGACATGGACAGATGAGTCAGCACTGAGTGATAGATTAATCATCTGTTCTGGGTCACACTGAGCAGGAGGAAACAGAGAGATAACGCCCACCTGCAGTAATCACATTATATTTATTTATTTTCTGTATTATTTATAGTTTCCTGTTCCTTTTCTCCGTCTCCTGCAGCGTTTGCGGCTTCCAACTCGAACATTTCAGGAACTAAAGAAGCATAGCTGCTGAGCACAGAGTTGGTTCCACATTTCACTGCAGACAGATCCGTTACTAAAGGTTTATATTTTTCACTTCTCCTGGTTTTATGTGAAGTTGTGATGTCACTAACGAGATGGATTTTATGGTTTTAATATAATTTTACATCTCCTCTTTCAGGCTTCTGTCTGCAGCTTGTTTTGTGACTGTTTCATTAATAATAATGTCTCCACTGATTGGCTGATTTGGTTGGTTGTGAAAATTGATGTTGTTGACTGTTACTGTGACATCACATGCTCAGATTCTGAATTCTACAGGCTGTGTGCATTTCTCTACATCTTCTTCTTATAATAATAAAAAACATTAACATACACCTGTTTTTATTTGTAGTATTATTATCTTTTGTTTGTTTGTTTGCTTGGTAATGCATGTTTTATTTATTTATTGGATTTGCAAAATTCTCATTAGCTGGGCCCTAAAGCATCGCTAGTCTTAATAGGATCCATAAAAAACAGTACACTTTAAAACATGAAGCAATGTTTTCAAATAAAATGTAACTGAAATGTCAGTCAGTAATGTTCTATACGTGCTTATTCCTCAGAGGGAGGACCCACCCCAGATGGGATCATGGGCCGATCATGGAGCACACACACCATTCACTCTCACACTCACACCTATGGTGATTTAGAGTCTCCAATTAACCTCAGCATGTTTTTGGACTGTGGGAGGAAGCTGGAGAAGTCATTGTCATCAGGTAGAAAAACATCTGGTACAAGAAAAAAGAGGCAAAAAGAAAATATGTGTTATTTAAGGGAATATGTGTTTTTACCTGTTTGTTTGTTTTTTTATTTCTGTGTCATGCTCCATACTTTTTTCCGCCTGGTGCACGGTTTTGAAAAGGAGCAAAATTTGGTCAGAGCAATACGTTCCCCAAAAGCAGAACTTTGAATACTCAATGCCTCCATCACATCAACGGTAGCTACGTCCCCAGGAGTATAAACTAGGCTTTACTCTCCTATCCTTCATGTTGTGTTTCATGGTCCTCCTCCTCCTCCATCCTAGATTTAACACATCCCACATCCACAAACTTTAATGTACTTAAAGAACTTTAATGAACTTTATGATTCTTGTGATAACTTCCAGAGATCCTGTAAACATTGCCATTTTGATCTTCTATCACCACTTTGACTCTGTTTGAACTTGGAGATTGTTCTTATAATCTGCTGTTGGAAGGGATGGAGCATTTGTTAGAAGCTTCTGGATCTTTTGGCCATTTTTGCACTGAGATTATGTACTATTATATTTTATCAGATAAAGAATAAGCAAAACTGTTGTTCTGTTAGTCACCTTCTGTGACTTTGTGTTTACTGTATATGGGCATGTGTTGAGGTAGCTTTACATCCAAATTGAATTGAATATGATACAGACACGTTCAAAAGTCGCTGTAATATTGAAGTGGTCGCTGGCAATAAACTTCTCTTTGCTACGTGTTTGTTATTTATTACAGGAGAAGCCCTTACCTATATATCTAATAAATGAATAAACACAATGTTTATATATAATTATGCATTACCTTTATTAAATAACATAAATATTATTTAATTTATTCACATTGACTTAGCATGAAAAAGCACATTGAATTAAATGGGACTTTCACGTTGACATTACATAATAAAATTACATGGAAAAACTACATGTAATGGAAATACTTGCATAAGTTTTTGTGTTTTTGTGTTTTTGGTATGATTATTTTTTTGTGTGCACATCTAAAAACAAGATGGAGCCAAAAACAGACAAAAAATGTACAAAAAACAACAAAAACCTACACTGACAGTACATGCATATCATTTAAGAGCAGGGAACCAAACATAATTCATTTCAGTTTACAGACTTCAGACCAGACAAAGAAATTCAGTTTGTGAAAATCGTGTGAAAAAACGTGTATGTGTGTGTGTCACAAGACTACGAACAGGTAACAGCTGGTTTTAATCCCAATCATTTTCAACCTCCTTATAGATCTACTTAATCCTTAATACTTAAGTGGTTCATTTTCCATTCACTAACATGTAGTAGTGTGGATGTAATAAGTAAACCTATAGATTCCATCTCTTTCACCTGATGCTGTTATTAGTCTAAACCTAATAACAGAACCATGTTGCTGCGTGACTTTCTCATTTCATTATGATAATCAGCTGTGTGTCAAACCAGTTTGATCCTTTTTCTCTTTCACTTTCCCTCAGCTCTTCTGCCCTTGAGACTATTGTCTCCTTCTCTTTATTTTTCACTCTCTACATTTTTATTCTCCCTCCCTCCATCTCTCCCTGCAGCTAATTCCTGTCTTCTTGGACATTTTCAGATGTCACCTCTAGCAGAGCAGACGCTGGCTGAATACTGATCAACAGGCAGGGGATAACAGAGGAGAAGTCATGTGATCTAATGCCAGTAAGATTCAGATAATCCTGATTCATTCACTATCAACATGATGCATTTCAACAAGGTTTCCTCATGTTAAGAGATTTGCCTCAGTTTCCAGAACAGCAACATTCACAAAACATCTGGAATTAGCTGAATAACCTTTGCTTTGTACCAAAATGCTGCTTTTATGTATAATATTAATTACACTTTTGTTTTTATTCTCATTTTGCAGAAGTCCATATAAAAGATCTGAGATGTTTCTGTTTACACAAAAGGTTTATTTCTCTCTCTCTTGTTCATGGATTTGTAGAAATCTGTAAATAGAAAGAAAACCAGCAGTTCAAGCAGGGCTGTATCTAAAGTCTAGTTTGATTATTGAATAATAATAATAATTGATTAGTTTAAAATGTGGATCAGTGTTTCCAAAGCTGAAGATTCAACCTAAAATGTCTTTTTTTGTCCAGACCAACAGTCCACAACCCAAAGATCATCAGTTTACTATTATAGAAGACTAAAGAAACACTGAAAATGATTTTAATCCATTAATTGATTATTAAAATAGTTGGTGATTATTTTAATTGTTAAAGGTGACACTTAGGGAAGACAGGTATTTCTTTCTCTGTATGTTTCAGTCTTTCATCAGTCGTCCTGAGGTTGAAACCAATGAAACCATTTTCTCCTTAAAAATGACTCTAATCCATTAATCTAATATCAGAACATTTTTCTGTGTGACGTAAACAGGAAGTTGTATCCATGGAGACGTGTGATTGGCTGAAAATGTCCTTCCTGTTAGAAGTGCTATCACCACCTGCTGCTTTGACATGTGCATCACATTGTTTGAGGAGGATTTTTTTTTTTTTATCTGAGGCAATAAAAGTTTGGTTTCAAAAATACCTGCGTTGATGTGGACTAGAACTTAGAACTTGCAGATTAACAGCTGCAGGTGAGTAAAGGTGTGTTACCCGCACCCCTTCAGCACCACAATCTGACAGCCCTGCTTTATGATAATTGGCTGATTGAGTGAACTGCCACTCAATCAGCCAGTTATCATAATTCAATTCAATTCAATGGATATCCTTAGGAAGGGCTCTAGTGATTGATTAGTAGAATCAGGTGTGTAGCTGCTTGGTTGGAACACACAGCCCTTCAGGATTGTCTCATCCATCAATATAATCAATACATAAACAGCAACTAGAGAATATTAGATAACCAGAAACAGGATGTGTTTAACTCTTCATTAACATCTGTCACCTCCAGTGAAACAAAGAAACATCTCAAATGAAGTGTTCACATAAAGAATTATTGAGTTAAACTGTTTGTTCCTCTGAAGATAATTGGATCATTTATGACTCACAACAAAATCAAATTCCTTTTTCTAACTAAACAAAGCAAAGGTCACAATCAAAAAGAATAAAACAGAAATTGCTGCTGTTTATTGTTCTAAGTTGGTTGTAAGTGCTGCATTGGTTGTATTGTTTGTTTTAAACAGAACAGAAGTCCTTTTCATATCATTTACAGCATATTTGTTCTTCTAAATAAACAACAATAAACAAAGTGTTGAGAGTGAAATAAATCTCAGCTGCAGATCAAAAAGCTGTTTGATGCTGTTTGTAGCAACATGTTTCTGCAGCTGATTGGGTTTGATGCAGCTGCTTTGTTTTATGTTGACTTAATTCCTTTCTGTCAATAAAGGGTTCATATTGCATCTGAACATGTTCATAACAAAACCACAATAACCGAGAAATGATCAAATACGTTGCAGTCAAATTAAAAAAAAAAAAATCTGTTCAACTCCTTTAATCATTTCTTTACTTCAGTGCTGTGATGTTTTTGTTTGCAATATTTTTTTTTCTTTTATAAATGTGATAAAATGACATTGTTTTTGTCTTTATTGGGTATTTCATTTCTCAGGTTCCAGTGATTAACGTTACAAAGCAGCAGATTCATCACTGGAATAAACACGTCTCTGCTCAGTAAAGCTGCTTTTCTCCCTGTTTATCAATGACTGTCCTGCCAGGAGTGAAAATCCCATAAATCATTAGTTGCAGCCCTATTGCATTGCTTCATCATGCATATTGTATGTGTGTGTATATATATATATATATATATATATATATATATATATATATATGGCATTTTGTGGTTTTGTGAATTATTAAAATTATTATAGTACTAAACCAGCAGAGTTTGTAAATTGTATTTTAGCAATTTTGAAGAAATGTAAATTAACAAAACATGAGAGATTTAGAGTCTACGGCTGTTGTGTCAGAGGTTTTGGATCCAAATACAGAACAATGAGGCTGAAGGTTCATTACTGGATGAGGCTCATCCAAGCAGAGCCAGAGTCCAGGATCATGCAGGGTCAAGCATCAGAGACCAGAACTCACATTCCAGGATCAGGAGCAGAGAGATCTGCAGCAGGATTCATGAGATGAGCTGCTGAGAACCTGCACTGATCAGGTTCTGGTCCTGATCAGGATGATGGGCTGCAGCTGGTGTTTGTGGCATCAACACATGTTAATTTGAGTTCCTGGGGATAGCTCAGGTTGAGTGTGTGGATTACTCCAAAAAGCATGGCACATCCAAAGGAAATACCTCCCAGCTCACATAGTATTTCAACACTTGATCAGCGATCACCACTCCAGCATCCTCTGGCTTTTCCTCATCAGCAGCACCTTCTTTTCAGATGAGATAAAGCTCCATGGTGGTCTGGGTGCTGATCTCTCTCTCAGCTTCCAACATTGTTTATGTGACCCCCTGATCTTCCCCTGGTCTAGTCTGTCCTCTCCTCATGTGTGTGTCACACCGTGGTGAGGTTGTCTTGTCACTTCCTATTTTATTTTGAAAGATAAACTCTCCTCTTCTTTCAGGTCACTCGCCCTTCCTCCTGTACCAGACTGATTATCTGCCCCGCCCTTATGGTTTCCACCTGTTCCTGATTACCCTCATGTGTTTTATAGTCCACTTATCCCCTTGTCCTGTGCTCAGGTGTTTTGTCTCTGTCTGATCACCAAAGCCCGGGTCATAGCCACAGTGTGTTCTCATAAGCCTTTTCAACCAAGTGTTTTTTTTTTTTATTTTGTAAGTTTTGTAGTACAACCTTCAGTTTAGCCTGTTTCTGCCTGCCTCCTTATGGGAGATTTTCAGTTCTTTTTTCCCATAGCTTAAAGCCCTTTTTGTTCTTAGCCCCAGATCATAGATGTTAGTTTTCCTTCTGCTGGAGTGTTTTGTAGCATTTTATGTTCCCTCCTTCAGAGTGATTTTACGTTCCTTCTCATAGATTAGAGCCTTTTTGTTTTCTTTCTAGTACGAAGTAGTTGGGTGTTCCTCCTGCCGGAGCATTTCAAGGTGATGTTTTGTATCTCTTTGTTTTACTCCCCATTTTGATTTCTTTGTAATTTTTACAGTTATCTGTATTAAATTCCCTTCTTCTCCTCTGGAGTGTTTTTAGATTTTTTATCTGTCTATCATAGGCCTCTTTAGTTAAGGTTTTATAGCCTGTTTAATTTCCACTCTGCTGAGAGGTTTCACAATAAAAGACTCCCTGACAGCTCTGTACCTGAGTCTTCTTTGATATCAGAAAGGTATTCCAGAAAGGAGGTTCAACAAACTCTGAATTTGTCCTTCAACTCTGAGTTAACTTACTCTAAGATGATAAACTCTGAGTATCTGGTTCCAGAACAGCTGATCTGAATTAGTTCATCAACTCTGAGTATGTTTACCTTGAGTTACACTTTAAAAAGCCATGATCAATGGAGCACCGATACCATGAGTAACCATGGCAACAGACATGACCACAGAATAAAAAGCTGTAGTTATTTAACCTGGATAGAAGTAGAGGTATTAATGCAGCCTACGGAGAGAAGCAACACATATTTAACTGTAACAGTAACACTGCTGCAGCTGTAAGTTAGAATGGACTATAGCAGCAAGTTATAGAATATAGGAGGAATATGAAATCAAAATCACAGATTCACCACAATGGGCTTTACAGTTTGAACAACACAACATCCCCTACCCTTAGACCTTCACATTGTACAAGAAAACAGCCAAAAAAAAATTCAATGGGGAGAAAAAAAATGTAAGAAACCTCAGGAAGAGAAACAGAGGAGGATCCTCTACCAGGACGGACAGGCTGCAATAGATGAAGTTTGTATAGAATAGAAATAATACATACAAGTTTCCAATGAAAATGAAGCTACTTTTACACATATACACTGTATTTAATTAATCCATGTTAGCTTTAATTAATTTTGTTTCGTGTACAAGGTTGTTGTTCCATAAGTTTACGTCTGGGAAGATGCTTTTAAAAGTAAATTACAGAAATGAACTCAAACAAAGGTAGTCATTGAAGTCATTTAAATTGTGACGATGTGAGCACCAACACTCAATAGCATTAATTACAAAAAAATAAATAACATTTGAGTTCTGTCTTACCCAACAGAAAGAAGGGAGAAGCCTGCAAAATGGGCCTATATAGCCTACTCTCTAAATAAATAAATACATTTTATGTTTGTTGGCATATATATATATATATATATATATATATATATATATATATATATATATATATATATATATATATATATATATATGTGACGTTTCTGGTGTTTCTAATAATTTGAGCTCCATGGTTCATGTAGGAGGAGACAGGTAGAAACTCATGGTTTCTACAAGTAAACTTGCCAGCAGCAGCATGTTCATGGAGTCTGTTACCATGGTGACTGAATCAGAGTTTCAGTTTCCTCTCTTTCTGGAACAGATAACTCAGATTTACTTACTCTGAGTACCTTCCTGGTCTGACAGTGTGCCCCCCCCCCCCTGTGTTTCTCTCTCCAGGTAGAGGCGGGGTCATTGCTGGACTTCCTGGTTCACCTGTCTGCAACTCATCAACTCCATTATCTAATCCCTGGTTCTCCCTCCACTAGTGATGGAGAAACCAATACCTTTCTGCACCACTAAATCGATCTGACGCCATCATGTTGAAATGGTTCAGTGTTTTGAAGCATTTGACACAGTTCAGTGTGGTGATATCTGCTATAGCTCAAAGAGATGGGGATATATGGCTGCCCTTGATTTCCAGTATCTGAAAAGAGTCTTCTCCTCTGGAGGTATAGCTCCAATAAATATCACTAGACCTCCACCGTTGAGTCAGCTGTTATATTTTTGGACTCTCTGACCTGCAGCAGCAAGAAATCAGGACAGAAAAAGGTGAAATCCATTGTGCATTTGTCTCAAAGAACATTTTGAAATGAATGCAACCAACCAACTCAGCAGTCCAGAGGGGTCCACAGATTATTAAGGTCAGCCTGTTGGGTTACTTTGTTCTTTTTATTGCATAACAGTTGTCATAGGCTCATCTTGTCTAGTTGCTCCAGAAACAGCTGGAGTAACAGCAGCAGCTGGACTGGCTTTAGTCTCAGATGTCTTATTACTAAAGGCTATAGCTCTTGAGCACAGATCACACACTTGACCCTTTTTGGGGCAATAAGGTCAAAGTGCTCCCACACATAGGACCTGGCTCTTTTAGTTGGCCTCTCCTCCATTCTCCTTATTTCTCCTCACTCTCAAACAACCACACAATCACTCTAACACTTAATGCACTCACACTCAATCTATAGCTTCACACACAAACAAACAAACACACATGAAAATTAATGTTTGTTTGTGTATTCATGTGTATGCAGGTATATAAATCAGTGTATAGTGTGTGAATGTCTATGTACCAATGCAAGTTAATGCTATCAGCACTTTAGCAATATGCAATTTAATCAATCAACTTCTTCAATCTAATCCAATAGTGGTACAGCAGTGGTGAAATGTGTCTAATACAATATCAAATATGCATTTTCCCTGTAAATTTATATTTAATAATGACTGTTTCTAATTATTTTGTGTTGGATTTATGTGATAAAATAAAACATTTAGGCCCTATACATCTTGAAATATCCACTTTTTTTCAATGAGTGGTTTCAGGTGAAATGGGCCATTGCATTAGGTAAAATGGGTTTAGATAGATTTGCCATGCCAATACTAGATTCAAAGTATTGTCTCACCTACCATAGAAACTCTAAACTGATCAAATCACCATAGAAACCATAACCTAATCAAGTCACCATAGAAACAATAAACTAATCAAATCACCTGTTACTAGGCAACCACAGTTATGTCAACAGTTTATATCCTTTGGCTCTAATTTCCAGAGGGACTGGGACCCCCAAACCTTAAATGGAGCATTTTACCCGATATCACCTTATTTTTTTACTTTTATTTTGTTACTTGATTTTATTGTGTTTTATTAATATATATATATATATATATATGTGTGTGTGTGTGTGTGTATCTTAAAATGTATTTACCCATATCTTAAAAATAAAAATCAATAAATCTACATCCTCAGCTGTTGTAACTAGTCACCTAAGGACAGGACACAGATTTTAATTAGAAAACACATTTTGAGGATAAAACCATATCTGAAAAGGGCCAGATGATGTTTCTATATTATTTTGTGCTTGTTGTGGTTCATCTCTAGACTTCTGTTAAAGGATGGTGTTTTTCCCTCCTGCTTGTGTTTGGTTTGTGTTTGTGTGTGTGTGTGTGTGTAAATCCAGTAATCAGCCACTCCTCTTCTCACTGCAGTAAAAACCTGGTTTAGACCTTGACTCGTCACCAGGGTTCTGTTAAACACTTCTCAGCCAAAACTAGTCTAGTGTTGTGCCTTTTTCAATTTTGTTTTTGTCTCTGTCTCAGGAATCACTGAGTTTCTACTACCTCACTCAGCTCCCCATTTTGTCTTCCATGGGTTCATGCTCATCACCATCACTCCCTCCCTCGCTCCATCACCCCCTGTTACTTACCTGTGGATTATTTTTGGACTTTGTGTGCCTTCTGTTTGTAAATATCCTTATTTTACTATCAAGCTGTTATTTTTTACTCTGTTTAGCTTTTGAGTCCCTAAAAAAAAAAGTCCCTAAGAGTTCCGTCTGCTCCTTTTAGCAGACGGAAAAGGAGCAGCTGTTAATGTGTGTGTGTGTGTGTGTGTGTGTGTGTGTGTGTGTGTAGAGGCGTGCTCTAATCTTTTCCAACTCAATAAACCTGACCTGGAGCAGGTGAGGCCGCTGGCAGCAGCTCGGCAGGCGTCATCATCGCTGCTGCTGCTCTACTTCCTCCAAAAACACAATTTTTACCACCTGAAAACCACTGTTTTACACCAAAAATGAGCTTTCTGAGTATTTGAATGTTCTACAATCATGAAGGAGATGTGACTTTCAGCATCAGGTGATAAACTGCAAGGAAGAAAATATCACTTCTTGATAAATATTTTATTTTGATAAATGAATCCAAATTAAAAATGAAAATAAAATATAGTCTATAAAAAGATTAAAACATACTGTTTATATAGCATGTACTTTCTATTGTGTTTAGTAGCCTTATTTCATACTACCTTCATCATATTTTGTAGTTTTTTTTCCTTCAAATCAACTAAGAAGTCCAGTTGCTCTACAAGTCTTACACAGACATTATCAGAATAGTTGCCAATTAATGTATAGTTGGAAATTAAATAAGGACTTTAGTGAAGTTGTGATGTTACAGCTATTCAAATGAGTCAATCACAGCAGAAGCAAAAGAACCCGTTCTTTCTAAAACACGAAAGCAGCTTGAGAAATGATGTCAAATGATGTTTTTTGATTCTTAAAGCCCAAATATGTTGTTAGCGACACAGCGACACACAGAGACAGTTGCTGCCACAGAAAGTCCCATCACACCAGCGGCCTTCACCACACTGTGATAATGTGCTGCTGTTTCTGTAATTACACAGCACTGATTTGTTGTTTGTGTCCAAACAAGAGTTTTTCTGGCCTGTTAACTCTTCTGTTGTCTCTTCCTGGTTTTATCTTTTCATCTCATCTTTTCTCCTCTGAGGATCAGTCATCATATCTGCAGCTCAGTGACCAGCAGAAGATTCACTTCTATTCTGGGATTTTCTCACTTTGACATTGCCTCAGTCCTTCAGTGTTTTACAGGGATAAAGAAATATAGACTCAGGCTGAGCTGCTGGAAATTATTTTGGAATCATGGGTTGAGTGAGACATCACAACACAAGACATTGACCTTCAGTTCAGTATCAGGATCTTTTTAACAGCACATCATGTGTAGAAAATAGAGCTGCAACCATTAATCGATTAATAGCATACTATCATTTAAAGATTGAATACATGAACTGAGCAGAATACTGACATCTGGTGTCTCAAAATTGTAGTTGAAAGACAAAAAATAAAAACAAGTAACACTGAAGAGGACTTTGATGGACATTAGCTAAGTTAGCAGGTGAATTAGCTTAATTTACTACTGGAGTACAGGTTTTTGTTCCAACCAAGCAGGAACACAATTCTCGATTCCCGATTCTACTAATCAACCATTGGGGCCCTTGCTATGGAGCTTCATTAGTAGATCTCCAGGACCAGGGTTGGAGACCCCTGGTCTAGGATATGCTTTATTGATATTAACTCTGGTTTTTGCTCTTCTCTGGTTACTCAGTTTCTGTGATTCAGCACCGTTCTCCATGGACATTTTTACACAGTGGACTCACTGTGCTGAGCTCTGAGACATATCTGGCAACTCACAACACCCCTGTTGCTATTGGCTGGTACATGTAAACATTATTGTCAAAAGAGATTTGAATAATTAATTCGCACTACATAAATTCTTCTTTTGGAAAATCTATACGTTTATTTAGTGGATGTATTATTTTTCTTTTTAAATACAACCAAAACAATCTACATATTCAACCTTTCATCACCAATTATTTTGATCATTGATTAATGGTTTTGAGTCATTTTTAAGAAGAAAATGTGCAAATTCTCTGGTTCCAGCTTCTCTTCTCTGATTATTTTCTGGTTTCTTTAGTCTTCTATAACAGTAACCTGATGATCTTTGGGTTGTGGACTGTTTCAAATATCAAAATAGTCTATTCCATTTACAACTTTTAATAAATCCATGAAGAAAATGTAAGATAAATAAACATGATTTGTTGAATGATGTAAAGTGCTGCTGTTTCAGTGTGCTTTCTTATCTATTGCAGTGGTGTTTGTTGTGCATGAGCTTTTCTGAGATGTGTGTTCCCAGGAATCTCGTTACCCCCTCTTAAATGAATATAAGTGAATGTTTGTGCTGCTTCTTTCTAAAGCCAATTATCAGTTCTTTTGTTGATGTTGAGGCTCAGGTTGTTCTGAAAGCAGCTCTCTGTCAGCCTTTGTACCTCATCTCTATAGGCAGACTCATCACTCCCACACAGCTTTGTGCTGAGTGGTAGAATGGAAGAGACGTGTGATGTCTCAGGCCCAGTCTGAGTGTCTGTGGCCTGTTTATCAAGACATCTTTAATCCAAAGGCAGATGTTGAGCAGTCTGCCCTGGCTGGACAGCACGGTACAGTGGAGAGGGCACCACATCATGATCTGGGCTTTTTCCTTCAATGGAACAATGGAGCTTCAGGTTGTGCAGAGGCGTCAAACAGCAGCTGGATATGTGGAGATGCTGCAGGGGGCATCCCTCATGACTGAAGGTCAGGAATGAGTGTAGAATTCTGGCCTAAACCTGAAACTATAGCTGACAATTAGCTCCCACAAAGAGATAGTATATAAGGCTGTGTACAGTATGTTAAAATGTACATTTCTTTTATTAATCATTATATTTTTTTCTTTTTTGTAATTAACTGTTAATAAACTAGAATCTGGTTAACAGTTAACCAGAATTTGTTCTGCCTAAGCCTTTAACTTCAAGAATAGCTGACAATCACCTCCTAAAAGAGATAGTATGGGTATGTTATACATTTCCTGAGTCCTGAGAGTATTATATTTGTTGATTCTTGTATCCCTGATGTTTCTGGTTGACTCACGGGCAAAAGGAATGACATCATTTAGGGTCAAATTGTGAAAGAAATGTGTATTATTGGCTTTTTAGAAAGCTCCAGTGATTTCTATATTGGTCAAAAATAGCCAAAGGTGGGCTTAATAAAGCCAAGATGACCCCCTTTAAAATGATACCAAACACTGTGTTAATTCATAATTTGATAACTATAAATAAGCTTTCATGACAAAATATCATCTATCATATATAGATATCATCATGTATCTTGTATGTTTTGCCACCCTGATGTACTAAGTAATGGTCTGGTGCATGGACTAGTTCTCTTGTTATGTCAGTTCAAAGAAAGTTGAGAAAAGTTGGAAAATATTTTCAAGACCAAACACTTTTTGAAAATCATGAATCAATATCAGAAACAAACCTGCAGCTTCTCTCATCTTCTATATAACTGTTGATCTAATATTTTATTGTTTGATTTTCTCTCCTCATCTGTGTCTGTATGAGGTGACACTGAATGATCAAAGTAAAGTGAAGCTTCCTATTGTCTGTGTCCATGTCCATTACAAAGGAAAGAGGAAGGAAAAGCTGCAGGAGGAGAAACGTTTGGAATCAAAAGCTCAGGAGAACAATCAGCTAATGAGACACAGCAAACAAAGAACCTGAAGCACACAGGATCAAAGACAGCCTGAACAGGAGGACACACACACACACACACACACACACACACACACACATACACACACACACACACACACACACACACACACACACACACACACACACACACACAATTTTTCATAAACCAAATGTGCACAGATGAAACATCTTCTTTTTCATATTTTGTCTTGCTTTTATCTTATTGTAAGCTTCATCAACACATAACACGACTGAATCTTTATTATAACTGAATCAAATACTAATATTTAATATCAGACCCAGAAATATCAACTTCACACCATGAGGTGATTTGAGTGTCACACTCCTGAACAAAGAGGAATAAAGAATAACGAGCTGCGATTTATTCCTGAATAACCATGGATGTATCAGACTGAAAAATGGCTGCCATTCATTTCAATGTTAGTTTTTCATGTGATGCATACTAGGGCCAGTTCTAGATCAGCATGTATGAGGGGCAGTCAGACACATGAAGGGGGCATCATATATACACATCATGCCCTTTCCCCCCATGTTTATACTGTAGTAACAGTGTTTTTGTTATTTAATTGGGTTGTTAGCTATGTGTCGAATCACAGCCTGGAGAAGTGAATTGCATTTAGTCAGGCCTCTAACTTCAGACCTGTCCAACTTGGTGTCCTAACTGAAGAATTAGCTCCTGCTGGCATAGCTCTTAAGGTCAGTGAGGCACACAAACCCCCTGACCACAAGAAGGTGTCAATCCCTCAGGGGGGACCTCAAAAATATATCAATAAAATGAAATAAAATTCAGATTTTATCAGTCAACATCATAACATTTATTTTACTGGATGGAACCTAAAACACAACAGATAGGCTATAGAACAGATTTTTCTTTTTCTTTTTTTTAACATTTTAAAAACAACCTTTCTCTCCAGCCCCCTCTCATATATTTCACTTTTCTCTTAAAAAACACATTAGAAAAGATTATTTAATGTTTTATTTCTTTTTTTTTAGCAACTGATCAACTTATCCTTTCTCTCCACTCTTCTCTCATTTCTTTCACTTCTATCGACTATTCTTCTCTCTTTTCACCACTCCACTCTACAACGATAGTCTCCTATTTCCCTTTGCAAAAATACCCACAAATTCATCCATGTCCAAATTATTTGTGATGGACTTCTCATGGGCCAAGATCATGGATTCCTCTTTCTCCTATGTAACATGGTGCGACGATGGCGGGTTAGAACCTGTGACAATGTGGAGAACGAACTCTGACAGGCTGCTGAAGAGACAGCAATTACGAGAGCTGTTATATACAATTTATGCAACTCAAGGAAGGCTTCATTCTACCCCGGCAGGTGTTTAACAGACAGTTATTGCATTAGCTGGTTTTAAGACACCAAGCACCTGCAATAAAAACTTCCCAGTTTCAAAGAAGTGATGCCTCTTTATTTGGCATAGCAGGCCTGATGCCTCAGTGCAAAGGTCCACTGCAGCAGCATCGTACTCTGTCATTTCAGACAGGATATTGACAATGTGCTCTTGTTTGTCAACAATGCACCTTGTCGCCTCATAGGGGCATGTCCATCTTATTTCAAGCAGCCTTTTGACACATGGTGCTGCTGAAAAAATGTGTACAGTCAAAATAATCTCTTTGCCAGCAGGTCCCTCTCCATGGCATGCACACCGACAAGATGCAGTTGGTGGATAAAGAAGTAGATATATGGGATATATCCAGATAGCTTCTTGTGGAGAAGAGCTTGCACACCACCTCTTAGCCCACCCTTTACAGAAGCCTAACACTGGCTAAGTATGTTGTCAGCACTGTACCGGGCAGAAAGATGTGTAAACCTCTGAGTCAATATCTCAGAGGTGATGTGCTCTGCATCAAGTTGATGCAAGTCAAGCAACCAAATGAGATGCTCCTCTGGCTTGAAATTGCTGACAAAATGTATCATAACAGACAAATTTTTCGAAGTGCACCTGTCCCTGGTCCCATCACACCCACTTGGAAATCTCCTTAATGTCCATGGCCAATTTCTGACCCAATAAACAATACAGAAGCAAATGAATGCATTTTTAATGAATGCAAATGCACTCTGTCATTTTAGTGTAACATTTAGGACTGATTTGAATTAATATGAAAAAGGCAGAAAAATCACAACAGGGCATTTTTTATCATTTTGCTGTGAAAATTCAACATTTAGGCCTAGAACTAATTATGGAATATGTATGAAGCTCACAACTTATTCAATGATATTACTGATCACTTTTATACTAATGTCAACTTATTCACAGGGAAATCATAACATGCCATTTTTTATCATTTTAACGTGAAAACTTTGCGATGCAGAGCCTAGTTTAAACTTCTGCTGCATAGCTATGGCGTCTACGCAGACCCCTACACTGTAGACTGATGTCACCTCCAAAAAAGGGCTGTGATTGGTCAGTTCAGCTCCTCCAGGGCTGTGATTGGCCAGTTCAGCCATGGTGATCTACAGTCACCTCAGTAAACTTCTCTGTCGCTTCTACTTCAAGATTTGTAATAAAATCATTTTTTCTCTGATATCAATGAGCTACAAACACACGCTACATCCTGGTTGTCTATAGGAGGATTAGGACCAGAAAAAAGTACAAGAAACACAAGATACAAAAAAAGTCCAGTACAAAACCGTCAAACAGTCCAGAATATGTGTAAAATAAGGGGAAACTGTCACGCGGTGAGGTCATGTTGGGTTTTGTCTTGTCATTTTGTCTTGTCATTTCCTGTTTTATTTTGAAAGATAACTCTCCTCTCGTTTCAGGTCACTTGCCCTTCCTCATGTGTCATCGGTCTGATTGTCGGCCCCGCCCTGATTGTTTCCACCTGTTCCCCATTACCTGGTGTATATCTTGTCTGCGTCTCCCCTTGTCTTGTGCCGAAGTGTTTCGTCTTGCGTTCACCAAAGCCCTGTTCCTAGTTTCTAAAGCCATAGCCTTGTTGTGAGTGTTTTTTGACCTCCTAAGAGTGATTTTCTGTTGTAGTTTTGTAGCGTAGCCTTTTGTTTTCCCTCGTTGTTTTCCTCTTTATGAGCGATTTTGATTTGGATAAGTTTTATAGTACAAAGTAGGTCTTGATGAGTTCAGTTAATGTTTTTTCAGCCCTTTTGTTTTCCTCTTTATGAGTGATTTTGATTTTGATAACTTTTATATAGATTAATAATCAGGATATATTCAGTTAATGTTTAGCCTTTTTGTTTTTCCTCGCAAAGAGTTTGATAAATTTTATAGAACAGATTAGCCTTTTTCCCTCTTAGGAGTGATTTTCATTTTTTCTAGCCTAGGTCTGCATTTCATAGCCTCACTCTGTCGAGGGATCTTTCTGCCTGAAATAAAGAGACTCACCCAACACCTCTGCGCCTGAGTTCATATTTACAACGGGTCCTGACAGAAATCTGTGTTTTGGCTGTTTTTTTTCTCTCTCCTGCGCTTCAACATTTGCAATAAAAGCATTTTCTCTTTGATATCGATACACTCCGATACACACACGCTGCATCCTGGTACAAGAACAAAAGGGAAAAAAAAAATCAAAACTAAAAAAAAGCCTGTTAGATACAGTCCAGTTTTTTTTATGTTTTTCTGTTTTGTGCTGGACTTTCTTTTGTATTTTTGCCTGATGTTCGGTTTCCACTGAGAAGAGGAAGCATTGATTCATCAGACCAACACGTTCCCTCTATGCAGAACTAAGAATGAACAAGGTCTGCGTTGCGTCGACAGCGTAGCTACGATAATGACCGAGCTGTTATCCCGACTTTGCCGTTGTATCAACAGCCAATAACAACCAAGCTCACCTTTTACTTTGAAATATATACTCAGTAAGACATACTCAGCAATACATATGTTTCAGTATAGAACTTAGTTTTATTTTTGGGCACACACATCTATTATATTTAGACTATTAGAAAAGGATTTTGCGGCCCATGTGCAATACCTCCGTGGCCCACTAGGGGGCAGCTGTCCATAGGTTGAAAATCACTGCCTTAGTTTATTTTGCATTTTTTGGGGTGCTCTTAGCAATGCTTGCTAACTTCTCATCCTTCTCTAAGGTATACTCCATTAGTTTTAGAAAGAGACTTGTCAACAAGTCAAATGATGACAAGACAATGTCTACCTGCTTCATCATGCCTCAAAGATTCTGCTGTCCTATGCAGCCCCAACTCATTCACACAGAGAAACCTAACAATATCCATAAAAAGTCCCAGCTCGTAATCACTTGGCCCTACTTTCTCTCCCTTCGTATCTCTGCGTGCTGCAAGACGACACAGAAAAGCGATAAAAACATCTTTGTTGCTACAATCTGGGTAGTCACAAGTGCGTCCCATTTTTATACTTTTCAAGTATCTCGGGGTCTTGTTCACGAGTGACTGGAGGATGGAGCAGCAGCTGATTTCACTTCGCATGGGAACAAGCCACTCTGATGGTGGTGTGAGGTTAGACCATAGTACATCCATGGTTTGGAGCAGAGACAAAACAAATGTGTAAACACAAAACAGAGCTCAACTATAAAACAAGAAGTTTACACCAGTTGGTGGAAAAAAAAAAGTAAAGTAAAAGAATGAAAAAAACTATAATAATGTAGGCATGACTTCCTGTTTGTCTTTAGGCATATTTAGCATTTTAACTCTGTTTTTACTTCATGTTTCTGTCTATGATGTTGTTAAAGTATAGTAGTGCTTAAATACACGTTTGATGTGACATGATAGTTACGTTGGCAATTTGATAAATTATGAAATACATGAGCAGTGGTGGAAAGTAACCAAAGTACATTTTGGGGGGAACTATAAGAGTAATAGAGTGCAGTAATTTCCAGTCCTCTACATTTCAATAAGAAAATACTTTCTGCATGACATTTTTAGTAACGACTATCTTAACATTACATGTGTATGTATAAATAACTATAATTATATATTTCATTTATCTGCTGATGTCACATCATCATAATTCTGTATCATTTAACATGACACACAGGAATGAATAATTATGTTTAGAGTATATGGGCCACAAAATTCCCATGGATGAGAAGAAGCTCGCCATGTTTGGTGTCACACATGAGGTGGCAGTTAATGGTCACAGGACCAATTTTGTTGCAAATGCTACCATGCCCATAAAAACTAATCTCATTTTTATGAGGGACTATGCAAGTGAGTGATACAATGCCAAGGCAAATCTATTTAGTGTTAATGTCAGTTTGTTTTATAAGGCTCAGCATATTAAACTGAATGTTTCTTTGGTATATCTTGCTATGCATTTAATTCATTCAATATAATGCATTTGGCTTTCTCCCTGGTGGTGCTGGTGGTCCCTACATCTTCCAGGGTTAATGTTTCAGCCCCTCTCATTCCACCAAGCAGGCAAGAACCATCAACAAAAAGTCACAGAGCATCCCACCTCATGGGACCCATCTTTTAGTGTGATCATCAGCCTTGCTGGGAACAGTAGAGATGGCTTAGGTCCAGGCTGTACAGGCTGGACATAAATTTATCATTCAGTACTTCACTTAAAGATCGAAATTGGCTTCCCCTGGTACGGAAGGTTAGTATGTTTATGCCTCCGAAATAATGAAAGAGGCTTGTAGGTCAGTATAAGCTCCACTGAGATGTGGTCCGACATGCCCAGGTGTGGAGCTGCTACAGCCTTGTAGGCAGCAGGGATGTTGCAGTAGACCGGGTCCAGAATGTTATTGCCTCTGGTGGGAAAGTTGATGTAAAATTTGGGAAACACTGTCCGGGTTGTCGTTCATCAGCGCACTGATGAGGCAGTAGAATTCCTCTAATGCTAGCTTAGCATTAGCCCGCGGTGGGATGTAGGCAGCCACAATAACAATAGAGGAGAGTTCTCTGACCAGCTTGAACGGTCGGATGAGCAGAATGTGCCGACGGTGCATATGGCTGTACACCAGGCGTTGTGTACGTACAGTGCCAAACCTCCACCTCTGCTCTTGCCTGAAGCTGTGGACCTATCCACCCGGAGCAGAGAGCACCCCGCTATCTCCACCACTGCGTCCAGGATGTTGTTGTCCAGCCAGGTCTCTGTGACGACAGCAAGGCAGCTGTCCATCCGGCGAGAGATAATTCTCAGCCAGACCTCGTCGATCTTGTCGGCGAGAGATCTGGCGTTCGTAAGAAAGAGACTCGGAAGAGCCGGTCTGTGAGGGTTAGCTTGTAGCCTGGCACGCATGCCGGCCCGCTTGCCCCTCTTTAGTTTACGGTTCCTCCTCCATCTCCTTGGCAGCATTGGGGGGATGGTGGTGGGCCCCAGGGTCTGTAGCAGCTCCGGTGGAATAAGGTCCAGTTTGGGGGGTGTGTGGAGTCCAAATTGTATCCCAAAGTTCCACAGTTCAGTCCAGCTGTACTGTGTAAGAGTGTGGACATGAGTAAAAACATACAAACATGTGCACATCTTGGTTTCTCTACTCAATGAAACACAGTAACCACAATAGTAGCTCAACCAAGCATGTTCTTTTAGGTTTAAAACTTTTTCAAGTTTAATATATACAAATAAGACTGAACCGATGTATTCAGAAAGAAGTGCTAACTATGACTGATAATCCCTTAATTGGCTCAGTTACAATATGCAGTCACATAAATTTGTTTACTTCTTTATGTTACATGAAGGTTTTTTTCCCTCAGCATTTGAGATTCAGGTGCTTCTGTTGTGCCTTTGTTGACTTGACATGATGTTTAATAAATATTCAAATTGTTGTGTCATGAAAGTTGAAATGTCATTATTCTAGAATAGAACTTTTAATGTAACTTTTGCATGCAAAAGTTTACTAAAGTAAACTTATTATTATTTATAAAGACTTAGAAATGTGAATTAGTGCGTCCTCAGCCACGTTTCTTGGATTTGTGATTGAGAAGGGGTAGCCCCGCTCAGACCCAAGATCCCAGCGGTGGTGGATTGACCAATTCTGCTTCAGCGCTTTCTGGGATTCTCCAATTTTTACTGACAGTTCATCAGGGATTACAGCAAGATGGCTCACCCACACACTGCCTTCCTGGTGCCGCCCAAACTCTCGAACTCCTGCGTCAATGTTTCTGCTGGCCATCCATTGCCTGGGACACACATCAGGCGTTGGCCAGCCTGTGATCTGGATACGACCTCCAGTTCAAGGGGCAGATGGAGTGGACTCATCAGGACCTGAAGGCGGCCCTGTGGTGCATGTGTTCCCAGAAGCTAGCTTCTTGGAGCTTGAATTTTTCATCTTTGTGAACAAAGCAAAGCAGGGAGACATCAACAGGATTATTTTCTACTATAAACTGAACTAAAACATAAGCAGGAAAGATCTCATCTGGCTGAACGCAGATCTTTTAGTCAACATGATTTATCCTCAGTCTGAATCTTGACACCTCAATCCACCATCAGTCCTCTAGAGTCCTGCTGTTTACCTCCTCCTCCTCCTCCTCCTCCTCCTCCTCAGCAAGACAGACAGCAGCTTTACAAGCAGGATTTAAGTTTTTAAGTTGTCGAGAAGATGAGTAGATGTGTTTGATTCCAGCCACAAACCACAGTTGTGTGTGTGTTATAGGTATTTTAATCTGGAAAAGTTTTATATTGGGCCTTTAAAAGTGGCATCAGTTACTCTGATCAAACCTGCTTCCTGTTCATTCTTTGAAGGAATTGATTTGAAATAGACTTTCATCAGCCAGCAAGTGTTCTGATTATTATTTCCTTCAGATTAAATGTCACGTGATTAAATTTCCATGTTATTACTCTGCTAAGTCTTTCTTTTGCTTTTCAGTAAATTATATTATTAGACACAAAGAGAAATGTTCAGACAGTGTTCATGTTGTTTTTAGCTGCTGTGAATCTGTCTCATTCTCTCTCACACACCTCAGGCAGTGTGAAACAGGCTTTAATCCATCACTAAAGGATTAGTTATGGACTGATATATCACAGAGGGATGGAAGGAGGGAAGTGAGGGAGGAGGGGGAGAAGAAGAAGAGGAGGAGTTGATTACCAGGGCAGAAGAGATGGAAGTACAGTATATCTGTATCGAGGAGGAAAGTAGAGAGGAAGAAGAAGAGAGGAAGTAAGAGGATGAATAAAGGAACAATAACAGATTAGATACATTTGGAAAAGGAAGAATGTGTGAATATATGAAAAGAAAGAAGAGAAGAAGAACAGAAAGAGTAGAAAGAGGTGGTGAAATGTCTGGAAAGTAAAAAGTCAAATCTATCAGAGGAAAAAAGAGGAAAACATCAACGAAAGAGACTGATGGAGGCTTAAAAAACAACTGGAGGATGGAGGAAGAAATGAGAGGAGAAAGTGACAGTGGAGGACAAGAAGACAAACAGGAAGTAGGAGAACAGGAGGAAGAAAGGAGACAGGAAGTAATTCTGTATGAAAGAAAACAAAGAAAAGAGTCTCACTGTTTTACTTATTGTAGATTTGTAAAAATTGACAAATAGATTTGACCTTTTCTTTAAAAACTGTTAAATCATCAAAGTTCAGAGAGTGTGTATGTGTGTCTCAGTTTGTAGGACAGAAGCTATTATAAACTGAATCCTGCAGTTGTTATAAAGTAAATCCTGTGACAGTCTAACATTGAATTTATTTGTTATTGCAGGTTACTCAGAGCTGCAGGAATCAGCTGTTTGTAAATCACATTGTGCGGGGGCAGACTAGATTCATAAACTTTCTTTTCTTTTCTTTTGAGTCAATAACAAAGCTCGAGAGCCTCTGTTCCAAGTTGTATATCTGTGCTGTTAGAGCAGTGGATTTGTTATAATCGGACTGTTCCAGGAATAAAAACAACATCATAGAGCTGAGCTGATCAATTTGACCAGAACACACAAGAGAACAACAGAGCTGGAAACCAAGCTGTGCTCAGCTGTGGTGAACAAGACTAGACACACACACACACACACACACACACACACACACACACACACACACACACACACACACCAGACATGCTGTCAGCTGTTTCAGCAGTTACAGTAATATTCTTCATTTTTTGACTTGTCACTAACAATCTCAACAGAAACTTCAGATCTTCTCGGTTTATTATCACTTTTATATCTTTCATATCACAGATGCATCGGTTACCTGGATCAGAGAAAAAGGAGGAAAACGTAGGAGACTCAAAATATAAATTCTTATTCCTGACTTTCCAGAAGTAAAGCAAACACAGAAATCTCATAAAACAACCACATAAAACAGCAAGTCTGTGGTGTGGAGATGCTGCATATATATTCATTTTGGAAGATAAAGAATCAATTGTAATCTTTTTTTTCCCCCTGTATCTCCCTGCCTCAGTTTTTTTTTCTTTTCTCCAAACTGCTGCTTGATGTGATGTTGACCGAAAACAAGAGAGGGAACGGATTTTCTGCTGGTGAGATGAGAATTTTTTATATATATATATATATATATATATATATATATATATATATATATATATATATATATATATATACTTTACTGTGAGTTGAAGTGATATTTCCAGAGGTGAACACCTTCAGGCTGCTGTTACATCAACAGAAGAGCAGGGGTTAAACGGTCAAATTACAATGTTTGTGTCTGCATAAAACACCTGAAAACACTGAGCCTTGTGTGTTTGTTCACTCACAGTTCTACAGCACTTGTGCTGGAACAGCATTCATATCATTTTTGTTTTTCAGACAAACAAATCAACTCTTATTTTATTGTTCATACTATTTGTTTCATCAAGTGTTCATTTCATTAGGTTAAAGATAATGTTGTTGCTTAAAACCAGATAAAAAGTCAATTTATGGCAGTTTCAGATAGACACCACACACCACATTACAGACTGAGCATGTGCACGATGAGATATTAAAGACATATGCTTTTATGCATTTATAGAGATTTTAATCTGAAATTAACATATTGTACTTTAAACATATTGTAGCTTAAAGTATTAGTGTCCAGCTAATAAAAAGCACCTTCAGAAATTGATGAACAAACAAATAGACAAATTAAGATAAAAACAAACATCTTAAACATATGACGGTAACCATGGTGACAAAAGCTCTCTAGCCTTTCTTCACTGGTCCAGATCATACCTGAGGGTTTGACCTGCAATCATGTTTAATCTGCATCAGTAAAGACAATATGAATCACTGAGAAATGAAGAAGGGAACTAAATTGTTTGATTGCTTTTATGGAGAGAATTTCTGGGTACAGTCAGGAGGGTCCTGTATGGGTCCATTGTAGTGAAGAAGCTGAAAGGCAAAGCTCTTAATTTATCATCAATCCACGTTCCTATCCTTACATATGATCATGAGCTTTGGGTGGTAACCAAAAGAACAAGATCAGGAATACAAGCGGCCGAAATGAATTTCCTTCGCAGGGTGGCTGGGCTCTCCTTTAGATTACATTAGATTATACTAGATTATACAGGACTTTATTGTCCACAGATGGATGTTACTAACGATACTCCGTGGAGTTTCTGTGTTCTATCGTCCAGCAGGTTCTCATGGATCATGGCTGCTGCTGTGATCCTGCACGACATCCACTACACATTTATTACTGGGAGTGGCTACTGTTTCAGTTCATCTGCATGAGGCCCAATGATGACGACTCCTGATGCGACTCATCAAGGCCTCCCTGATTCTCTACAGGCTTAATCATTTTTACATCTCACATACTGATAAATCATCATCAGATGCATGTCTGTCAGTCCTGGTTCATCTATAGCCTGTCTGTCCATGGGAGTGGATCTCTCCTTCACTCTGGTTCTCCCTGAGGTTTCTCCTTTTTCCCACTGGGTTTTGGAGTTTTTCTTTGCCGTAAAGGAGGGTCTAAGGCGGGGGATGTCTGGGTCGCTGACTGAATTTTGTGAAGCCCAGCGAGGCAACTGTGTTGTGATGTTGGGCTATAAATAAAATTGAATTGAAATTTATTGATCCTTTTGGAAGGTTCCTCAGGGAAATTGAAGATAAGTTTAGATTAGATGAGATGAGATAGAGATAGGGTGAGAAGCGCGGTCATCTGTGAGGAGTTCAGAGTAGAACTGCTGCTCCTCCACATCAAGAGGCCAGTTGAGGTAGTTCAGTATCCAATGAAGAGCCTCCTGGACCCTCCAGGGTGAGGTGTTCCAGGCACGTCCCTCCGGGCCGTGGCCCCGGGGAAGACCCAGGACACACTGGCTAGGAGTATGTCTCTGCTGGTCTGGGAAACTTCTAGATGTTGTTGTGTCTGAATAAGTCAAACAGCTGCAGGTTGTTGCTGAATATTATGATGAGTGGAACAGACTCAGCCATGTTTGTCTGCATTTAATCCTCCAATTTATTTTACATGTTCCTTCCTAATCTGACTCTCATTTTCTCTCTTTATCTGGCCCACTCATCTGCTGAGATAAGATGAGAGGCAGACTGTATGTGTGTGTGTGTGTGTGTGTGTGTGTGTGTGTGTGTGTGTGTGTGTGTGTGTGTGTGCAGCCTTATTGCTAATTTAGGTGAGAGGTGATCCATCACATAATGCAGTTTGCATGTAGTAAATTGTGTTTGTGTGTACTTGTTTTATTGCCAGATTTGAGATGTCAACTACCTGCATATTATATGAGGAGAATTACAACTACACGCACACACACAAACACACACACACACACACACACACACACACACACACACACACACACACACACACACACACACACACACACACACACACACACACACACACACACACACAGTTGAATGATGGGAAGAGCAAATGCATGTTTATCCTTTGGCTTCTGCCATTCTGTAATTCATATTGATGGATGAGTAATCAGCTAATGACATGAGAGAGAGAGAGAGTGGACATTTGAGAGAGGTGAGCTCCACAAGAGGAGCTCCTGAAATAACTTCAACTTTGGAACAATGAAATATAAGTGGATGAACTGATAACCTTTAGATTACATCATGAAGGAACCAAGAGCAAGAAAAGAAGACAAATAATATCCAAATATATATTAGACCATCAAAAAGGAGATTTCATCAGTAACTGACAGCTAACAAGAAGCTCCAACTGATCATGTGACCTGCTAGCCTGGCATTAACCAGAAGAAGAGGTGAGAAAGAAGCTAGAAAAACAGGGAAAAACTGGAAAAGAGATAGAAGAATACCAGTTACATTCATAGGACTGAAAGTAGTGAATAAAATCAAACAAGTTATTTGTGCAGGTTACTTAGAGCTGCAGGAACCAGTTGATTGTAACCCTAACATTAACTCTAACCCTAACCCAAGAGAATTATTGGTGGAAAACCACAGGAAGTGCAGTGTGTTACCATGACAACAAGACCAAGCTACAGCAGAGAGATTGAATACTCAGGTAAGTGTAAGAGCAGCAAAGCCAGGAAAAAGGAGAAGAAGAAGCACTCAACTCAGAACAGCTGTTGATGTGTAGGGCGGGGGAGGGTAAATCCAGACATCTGTCACCAAATATTAGAACAAGATTGACACACACACACATTTTGATTTAGAACCTCACTGCCTCTTTACTGAAGTCTCAAGTCACAGAACAACACTTCCTTTTCTTTGGCACATGTTCCTCATGTCACACAACATCCCATAATATTCACCTTTACTATTGTCTAGCAGCTAACAGCACTGTATCACTGTGTGGCTCAAGTTATAGTAGAACATAACCCAACATTCAACACACACCCTCAAAAACACTTCGTTAGCAGCAAAGATGATGGAATCAATTTCATCTTGCACCAGTTTAATGGATAAATTCAGATCCTCATCATTCGAGTTCAATTCTCACTCATCTCTCTGATAATCAGCTCATCAGAGATGAACGAGGACCGTTCTCCAGCATCAGCCTCCTCACCCTCAGACCCAACATGCCTTTAACAACAACTCCCTTTGTTATAACATCATTCACCTTCTCTACATCATCCACAAAGATCATGATTCCTCCATTCATCCTTGCTGTCATTTAACCCTGTAAAGCCTGAACCATGAAATAATTGACAGAAAATTCTAATTCTTTCAAACTGGAGTCTTTATTGGTCCTTCAGACATAAACAAAAACACAAATCAATTATCATTTTGCAAGTATGTTTTTCAGTTCGTATTATATCTGATACATCAGGCCTTAGAGTCCTCATAACTTATTTTTTTTAACAAACAAAAACATGTAAAACACAATTGTTTGCCAATGGAACTGGCAAGGTGGAACCTTTCATTTAGTTTGGTTCATTTTTTGGTTTCAACCTCTATTTTGCATGGTGGTCCTCCTGAAAACAGTTTCTTTCCTTGTTCAGGCAAAGATGGACTTTTCATTTCTCACAGTAGACACAGGTGAAGCTGGGTTATCTGCACAATACATGTATTTGATTGTATATGTCAGGTTTCTCAGGAAAAAAAATATTTGAAAATAAAGTAAAGTAAAATAAGTACTGATGATAGAACGGCCTTAAAAGTTAATGTGTTATATATGATACGTATGGATTTATAGGGTTAATGCTCGTGGCCTCCACCACCTTCACTACCACTAAGCTACAGTCCTCCACTGAACACAGAAACATGGAGACACCTTGAAGCCATGTTTCCTGGTCAGTCTGTCCATCAACATGATGGAACAACAGCTGCTGATCTACTGTCAAAAACAAGCCAACACAACCCTGACCCAACAATGTCCTCCAACCAGCCAACACTACAATATCTAATTGACCACATTGACACACTATTATTCAGAAAAATGTTAGAAAACAGTTTGAGAGAGATTTGAGTTTTACAAAAACACTTCATTTATATATTTTACAATACATCAGTGAGTCACATCTTCAAAACCTGCTTATTCCTCCCTGGGGTCACATGGTCTGCTGAAGCCAATCCTAGCGTACAGGTGAGAGGCAGGGATACACCCAGACAGGTAGCAGTTTATCATGGAGCACACACACACACACACACACGCACGCACACACACACACACACACCCACACACACACACACACACACACACACACACACACACACACACACACACACACACACACCAACAAACAGTGATTTAGAGTCTCCAGTTAACCTCAGCATGTGTTTGGACTGTGGGAAGAAGCTGGAGAACCTGGAGAAAACCCACCAGACACAGAGAGAACATGCAATTCCACACAGAAATGTCACAGATCAAGGACTGGAACCTGGACCAGGACTAGAACCTGAACCTTCTGCTGTGAGACAACAGTTCTAACCACTGCTCCACCGTGTCACCCTACAATACATCAATTAAAATAATATATATAAATAATAATATAAAAATAAAGTGCAAATGTGCTATATGATATAAAAGTAAAATTAAAGTAAAATCTCATCTCCTTAAAAATTGTGGAAAAGTTCATCTTTTTCACAAACTTTGTTTCCAGATAAAAGTTTAGGAGCTGCCACTTCTCTCTACTCTCTCTATCACTACACCAAAAAGACTAAAAACCATGGAATCATTCATCATACAGGCAGTGAAGTGGTGACATGAGGTCAGTCACAAAGAAATAGACACAATAAGGAGATTGTTTCTCTCAGTTTACTACACGCTCACTTTAAAACAGTTTCCTTTTAGGTTTGTGTCCTCTCTTATCTCATGTTGCTCTGCTCCTCCACTGGGATCTCCTCCTGCTCGACTTTGATCTCCTCCTGCTCCTCATTGTCTAATCTTACTTGTGTGATTACATAAAACATTAATGTCAGTTAGCCAACTGTGAAAATATTTTTAATCTTTGTTCTTCCTAACTGCCATTATTTGAGTCGGTAAAATGCTAATGATACCTGACTGGACTCATCTTCTCCAGGTGACTTTCTCTTCTTAAATACATATTCCAACAAGCTCATCTAAAAAATTCAGGCTGCAGTTAGAAGATAGTGTGTAGATATCAATGTGGCGTTATCTCAAGCTCAGAACTTAAGTCAAGCTTTTCTCCAGCTGCTTTACACTCTTCTGACTCTCTAGTTTTAAATAACAACTACAGATATCCTAAAGAAACTGAAGGCACTGAGTCCAGCTTTGGATAATAAGAGGAGGTCATCATACATCAACATCCTGAGCTGCTGCTTCTCCTCCGGTCCTGACCTCTCCTCCTCTCCATTCACCCCCTCCAGCTTCCTCCTTTCTTCTCTTATCCTCCTCTCCATCATTCTCCCCTGTCATATGTCTGCTGTGGTTATGAGAGGAGCTGCAACCTTTCCAAGTCTTTCATCTGTGATCAGACGTGCTGTGCTACCTCCTGAAGAGGAGAGCGAGGTGTGCATCACCAAAATGAAAAAATATAAAAGAAAAAGCTGCTTGATTTAGCCAGGTGAGAGAGTCCTTGTCATTGCTGCTCTGGTGACACTTCACAGCCTGTTTCTCCTTTTACTTTGAAATCCATTTAAGTTGAGTGCAGTTGTCTCTCATACATCTCTGTCTCTCTGACATCTTTAGTGTTAGGAATTCAGCAGAGTGCAGGTGCAGAGCTTTGGGAAAGAACATGCATAAAGGAGGAAGAATTCTTTTGAACCACTAATATAGTATTGAGTAGGAGATGGGCATGCCTGCACACACACACACACACACACACACACACACACACACACACACACTCAAACACACACACACACACACACACACACACGACTTGAGAACTTGAAATAATGTATATATACCTTCAGGTTTGACAGCAATTCTCACATGAATGTAATATGATATAATATATATAATGAATAATATCTCTGTTTATGTATGTTATGTATAGTTGCTAGTAGTTTTATATTAGTTGTTTAGTTAGTAGTTTAGCAGTAGCATTAGTAGTTTAGCTGCAGGTCAAACACACACACATGCACACATTTTATTTTCAACATTAAAAAAAAGTAACACCTTCTCACCCACACTACATTTTAAACTTGCTTTAGTTCTAATCAAGTGCACTGGGAAAGTCTATCATACTAGGTACAATAGAATGTATTGTAATTACTGAGTGTAATTACCGCTGAATTTATCACACATTGCTGAATAAATGTCTAAAAAATGCCTTAATTCTTATGTTGACATGATGACATATATAAATAGTTTGTACACTTTATGTTCACGTTTTGTTGGATTATTTACAGCCATTAAGTTGAATTGCAATCACTTGTTCTTCTATGTCTGTCTCATTGACTCCAATACAAATCCTTTCATAGAGAAGCAGAACAGACCTCTGATTTATACTAAAAATATTTACTGTAGAAACCAAATTACACCAAAACTTCAGTGACTTTAGTGACATCAATAATGGTCAATGTTATTTTCTGATTTTGTCAGAAACTCAAATGGGAGACCAGTGCAGAGGGAGAAAAATGTTGTGTTTCTCCACACTTCTATCTGCCTCTACCTGCAGTGCAGCTGTTGTCATTAGCAACTGGATCAAGTTGCCGTGGTAACCTTTGAGACTCAGGCCACATCTCGTTAAGGTTTATAAATAAACGGGGGGTGGGAGGGACTACAAAGATGGCTGCTGATGGCTGTTCTATGTAGTTCAGGCCAGGAGTAAAGGAGTAAATGAGGATATGTAAGGTGAACAACTGACAGTTTTTTTTCAGTGAAGAAACATAAAAATGTCACATTTACAGTGACTCAAAAATACCCCAAATAAAATAGAGCTCTTTTCTAAAAAGAAATCAAATAAAAAAATATAAATAAAATTATCTGAAAAGAAACATCCACTTGCATCCACTTCAGTGGGTTCAGTGGGTTTCAGTTCGTTTGTATTGACAATGTTCCTTGTGTGGTTGGTCTTGTGTTCAGAGTTACACTACCTGGGTAGGTATTAGTGTGTGTGTGTGTGTTTGTTGGTCTCCTTATCTGGGAAATCCTATATGTTCCACGATGACCCGGCTGAAGATCCTGTAGTAACTGGCCAGGCTACTAACAGGATGCCTCAGAGTTCCTCTGGTGGGTCTGGCTTGCCATCAATCTAAAAACATCTCTCAGATGATCCAGGGTCACCAAAAAAACAGTCTGCACATATTGTGCAAAACAATGAATGCAATTGCTTTATCATCAAAAATTCAATCATGTCAGTTTCAATCTTTGAATTAAGTTTTACACTTAACTTTTTTTAACATGTAAATAATCTCTCCATGAATTTACCATTTTCTAATATAGTATTCTTAACTAAATAATTATTTATCAGATTCTTCTTAACAGCAACTTCTTCACATCCACACTCAATGAATATACAGCATTTTTAAATAACACAATACCATATTTTTAACCTTTACCCAATTTTAACAGTACTTCCATATGAAATAACTTATAACCACAATGTAACTGAGCAAATAATGAATACAGCATTTTCCCACTTTCAAAACACTCTTTAAAAGCTCAGACTGTTTTTTAACCTGCTTTCACTGCACTACATCATGGTAGCTAATGGCTATGCTAGCCGACCGCTGCATTAGCAGGCAGGTAAACATCAACAATATTATCACTCACCGGAGTTTTCCATCGGAGCTGCCGGCTACCTGCTAGCTTTTTAGTGAGTGGGTTACACGACAAAGGCAAAATGGCCAACCATGCTTTTGGCTTTTGTGTGTGTGTGTGTGTGTGTGTGTGTGTGTGTGTGTGTGTTTGTGTGTGTAGGCTTAATGTCATGTTGTGTGTGTTTCAAGGTGTCGTGTTAAAGAGAGGTTAGTATCATGCAGGTTGGGACACTAACATCAGACTAAACCTTCTTACAAGCCTAAAACACAGTGAACTGTAGCCTAAAATTTAAACATTAACAAAGTTCAACAGTCTTGTTTAAACATGTTTCTTAATGTTCTGTTCTGTCCAAGTCATGTTACCAGTCTATGGACGGGAAGAAGGGTTGCTCTTTGGTTCTGCTTCCTTGAGGTGGCTGAAGATGTTGTTGAAGCTGTGGTGTTCGTTGTGGAGTAGATCCTTTGTGCAGGCCATGTTGGTCTTTGTTAATCCTTGTTGCTGGTAGAACCAGGCCTGAGTTGTTTCAGTGGTGCTCGATCGACGTCATTGAGTCCTTGGTCACTTGCAGGTCCGTGAGATGCTGAGAGCTGGATAATCCCTGGAGATCAGAGAAGCTGCTGAAGGCTTCAGTCCTGCAGCTTCTTAATGAGCAGGAGACTGAAGTGTGTGGGGAGTTGGTTGAAGAGAGTTGGGGGAAGAGAGCTGGTAAGAGGGAAGAGAAGAACTTGGAACAAATGCTGGTGCCTTTATACCTCTGGTGACACACACACACACAATAGAAAAGAAAATGTCAATAGTCAATATTGGAGTAATTCTACCAAATACAAGATTTTACCTGTTAAGATTCAATGTTTTTTTCAGTGAATCTCAGCTGTTACATCAGTTTTCATCCCCGGAGACTGAGGGACGTCTTTACTTGTCTTTGTCTTCTCAGTGATCATCACATGACATTCATTTAAATTCAAAGCATTTGATTGGACATATGAAACATTACATGCAACGTCTAAATAATCTAACAGTAGTGTGTGGCTTTAAGCTGCTCTGCTTCCTGACATAAAGAGGCTGTTCAGTGCTGTTAAAGTGTGAACATCTAACCACAAAGTCTGCAGGTCATCGCAGAGAAGGCAGGACTGTTGCTAAAGGCAGAATATTATATAGATCACTCTGATCATGAAAAAACAGAGAACCAGTTTCAGTTGGTAAAGGTGAGTAGATCTCTGAAATCTACACTGTAATAAAACAGCTCATGCCTCCAGAAGGTTGCTTATTTCTTAGAATTATTTTCAGACTCTCACCTGAAGCCTCTTCCCCCTCTTTGGCTCCTGGTCAAGTCTTGCATCTCCTACAACACCCTCCTCATCACCTACAGATTCCTAGAGCCCGCCGGTATCTGTCCCACCTTTCCTAGACCTTCACCTCTCTACTACAGAAAACATTTTACTGTTGTCGTGTTATTAAATAACTGTGCGTGGAGTCCAACTGCAATAGCGTGAATGTTTATTTCACAACGTGTCCGCAACCCTGGTCACACAGAACAACCTGCTTCTAACCTAACGTTCCCCCTTTGACGTCATCCTACAGGCCTCCGTAGTTCTACACAAAACAGTTACACCACATCTCCCCTTTTTAGAATCAATGGGTAGACTGCCATTGATTCAGCATCACTTTAGGGGATTATTTTGCCCCTGTGGCTGGAAGGTCTGCTCCTATCTGAGTCATTCACACTCACAACAGGCACACAGCAATTAACCTTAATTCAGAACAGGAAAATTACAAAATACAATACAAAAAAAACTTGTACTGTCTATGCTCACTCTAACCCTGAAACCTGAACATTTACATTCCAACAATGCAACAATAAAATGGCTCAATCACAGTATCAAACACATTTTTGTCTCTTCTTTTTTTTTTTTTTTTAGTCTCTGTGAAGTCTGTGATAAGCACAATTACAAGTTGAACCGGGTGGGTCTTACCACATCTCTCCCGGACCTAGTTCTGACCGTAAGAGTAGATGGTGAATCTGGAACATTCTGCTGTGGTGGTGCTGCTGCAGGCCGTTCTGGAACACCTACTGGAATCTGCTCGGTTGCACCACTGTTGCTTTGCTCTGGTGAAGGCTGCATGGCGATGAGGTGGCGACGGTTTCGCCTGATGATCCCGTGGGGTCCCTCCACCAGATATGAGCGAGGAGTGGTGTGGCTTCCGATGACTGCTCCAGACGCTTTTTGGTCTGTGACCCACACTTCCTGCCCAGGAGTGAGGCTGTTGAGGTTCTGTGCACGGTGTCGCAGATTGTAGCACTGTACATCTTTCCTCTTCCTCTCCTCCTCCTTCAGCAGTACCGCGTCTCCATCTGGAAGAGCAGGCTCTAACAGTGCAGGCAGAACAGGTACGGTGGTGTGAAGTCTCCTCCCCATGAGAAGTTGAGCTGGGCTGTATCCGTTTTGCAGTGGAGTAGATCAGTATGCAAGCAGGGCAAGGTATGGATCACCCGACTTTTTCAGGAGTCCCTTCAAGGTCTGTACTGCCCGCTCAGCTTCAGCATTTCCCTGAGGGTATTTTGGGCTGCTGGTCACATGACAAAACCCATAGGACTCAGCAAACTCAGCAAAGTCGGCTCCTGAGAACTGTGTCCCGTTATCAGTGACCAGTGTCTCACAGATCCCATGGCGTGCAAAAATTGACTTGAGGTGATTGATCACATTTTTAGACGTTGTGTGGGTTAGCAGTGCAATCTCCACATACCTTGATGCATAGACCACCACTAGCAGGTAGGTCTTGCTCTCTAGAACGAACAAATCTGCTCCACACTTTTGTCATGGTCGGCCTGGATACGGTGTTGACATCAGCGGCTCCCTGTGGTTCTGTCTCTCCTGGCAGCATGCCCGGCAGTTAAGAACCACCTCGTTCAGCTGCTGGCTCAGTCCTGGCCACCATACTGACTGTTGCGCCCTCTCTCTACACTTGACCACCCCTTGAAGACCTTCGTGCAGCTTGACAAGAACATCATTTCTCATTGTTGAGGGAATAACGAGTCTTTGTCCTTTTAACAATAGACCATCCTGAACTGTGAGAAGAGCACGTTCAGGCCAGTACAGTATATCAATGTATTGACTTGATTCTCTTCAGAGCTTGCATTTAGGTTACTTGCCAGGCGGAATCTTTCGAATCTCCGGATCCATTTATCCCATTCTTGCGGCTTTGAAAAGTCGAAGGCCGTTAGCTGCCGACCACTGTTGCTAACGTTATCTTCTTCTCCATCGCTCATCTTAACCTCCTCTTTCTTTCCTCCGCTGTTGTAAAATGGTCCTTTTCCATGGCTTCTCCCTCACGCTAACTACAGGACTTCTGACACCATGTCGTGTTATTAAATAACTGTGCGTGGAGTCCAACTGCAATAGCGTGAATGTTTATTTCACAACGTGTCCGCAATCCTGGTCACACAGAACAACCTGCCTCTAACCTAACGTTCCCCCTCTGACGTCATCCTACAGGCCTCCGTAGTTCTACACAAAACAGTTACACCACAACTGTCAGTGCAGAGTGAACAGGAAGCCAGAATTCTAGTTCTGTGATGTGGTTTTCTTGAGCCAGTAATAATCCAGCAGCAGCATTTTAACCTTCTTTACCTTTATGACTGCTGTCAAACTGCTGTCAAAGGTGAAGAAGGTTAAATGCTGAAGAAGGTTAGAAGGTAAGAAGGTTCTTCTCATTCACTCCAGAACTTGACTTTTGTTGACCTCAGAGCTGCAGTATAAGAGCCTGGTGAGGGGAGTAGAGCTGTGGTTGGTTGTTTGGAGGAGGGACTCCTCTATTTAAAGAAAAGAACATTCTTAGTTTCCCAATGAGAAAGGAAGACATTAAACCATCAATCTCACCATGAAGGTGTGTCACATTTTCATCTGCTTCTCCTTCCTCAGTAAGTATATTCATCTCATTATCTTATTTTTCTCTTTGTTTTTATTACTAAATACACACTTTACTTCTGTGTGTAATGCATCTGCAATCTATGATAGTTTCACTTTTTGACAGGATTAATGGAAGAAAATTAACTTTTCATTTATATTCTATTTGTTGTAAAGGATCTGTATTATTAGACCTATTTCGAGATGGAAAGTCTTACAGTTTCTCAAGACTTTCTGTGGTTCTGTCATGATGATCATCTAACGATCATTACCATCTAAAGCCACGCTTGTTACTTCCTCAAAATGACTTTTACTGGAAGATTAAAGTTTTTACTTCAACTTTTGAGGAAGGGACTTTTTCCAGTTGGAAATCTGTTTTATTTCTAATGATTATTTCTGAAGAAAAAAATTCTTCACAACTCCTGTTTTATTTTGTTGTATTTTTTGAGGGACGGATGGATGGATTATGCATGACTGTACTAAAACTTTCTTCTAGTACATTTTGTAAAAAGTTGTTACTCCTTCTGTACTTACCAAGAAAAGTCTTTCAGCTCCCATTGTGACTGTAGATCAGTGTAAATGTAAAATATTAATTGGTTTCTTTTCAACAGCACTGCAGGATGGACACATTGGTCTCATCAATGCAGAAATACGCAGGTTTATAGAACCTGAAGGAGGAAGCATCACAGTCATTTGTCCTTTTCCCTACACTGGAAACAAGATGTACCTCTGTAAGGATCACTGTGAAGAAAACATTGTTGAAATATATTCTAGCAGAGTTGAGAGTGGCAGATACAGCATGGAATATAAACACACAACTAAAGGAGGAGATCTACTGCATGTGACCATCTCACAGCTGAAGAAATCTGACTCAGGACATTACAGGTGTGCTGAGGACATACCTGTCCTAAAAGATCCATATGTGGAGTTCATGGTCACCGTCACAGATGGTGAGTTAGAAATGTCCTGAATATGTTTCTTCAAGTTCCTGGATCAGATGAACGTGTTCACATGTTTCTGACAGCAGCTGATATTTTAATAACATGATACTTGATCTCACAAATAACTGCAAGATGTTTATAGTAAGAACCTGTTTACTGTATCAGTGTTAGTGGGATGGAACATGATATTCTGACTGTTATAATGAAAAGCTGACATTGTTTTTGAAGTTAAAAAAAGAACTACAACAACAACTACAACAACTACAACAGCAGCAACAACAACACAGATGACAACACCAACAACACAGATGACAACATCAACAACACAGATGACAACAATAAAAACAACAACAGCAGCAGCAGAAGCAACAGCACTATGTTATGCTGACAGCAGCAGCAGCAGCGAGGCTGAACAGCAGCCATCTGAGACACCAACACCAGGAGGTTCAGGTACGTTTCTCTTTGAATCTTCACTTTGAAGGATTCCAGCAGAGTCTTGAATGAGGAGGCGTGTCCTACCTGCTGTCTGTGTAATGTAACGTGAACATGGACGTTCTCCTGTTCTAACTCCTGCAGGTGTGCTGCTGTATGTGGGAGTGACTCTGGCCATCATAGCGCTCCTGTTCTTCTTCACTGTGCTGATCATCTGCAAGAAAAGAGCCAACAAACCCAGAGGTGAACATCAAAAACCATGTGTGACGAGCAGGAAACACATTAGACATTAGACAACAAATACTCTACAAACTGTGAGCAGTTTGTGCTCAGATGGTCCATCTTAGTGTGTTGCTCCATTTTTCAGACAGCTGTAGAACAAATGAAATACAAAACATGGATCTTTTATTCATTTATCACATTCAATTCAAACCTCAGTCACGCAACAACTGAAGGACTGTCATTGTGTTCTTGTTTATCATCAGTTCTTCAGATGAAACTGGAAACAGTAGTTCCTGGATTTGATTGGTCTAAAGGGATAAAGTGTCTGAACTTCACCTCTGACCTCTGTGTTTTTCAGGTCGTCCTCTGGAAACTGAGAATGTCAATGAGATGGAGGTGAGTTAAACATTGTGGTTGGATCACAGAGGGAGTAACTTCAGCTGACAAGCAACACACATCCTGTACACAATGAGTTATGGCTCTTATTTATTCCTATCATGTCTTCACATTATAAAATAAATAACACTTTCATCTTGTTTTTTTAATCAGTTTGATATCTATGGAGGGTTTTCTCCAGTCTCCAGACCTGAAGACTCCACCTACCAGAGCCTGGATCCAGCCACCAGGGAACAGGAGCAACTCTATTCCACATTCAGACAGACACAAACACTTAAGAGTGTTTGTAATGTGGATGTTTAACTGCTGGTTAATGATCACAGTGATGTGATGATATATAATATTTTACCTTTAGCAGATGTGATGACCTGCAGACTTTGTGGTTAGATGTTCACACTTTAACAGCAGTGAACATTCTTTACACACACACTTTATGTCAGGAAGCAGAGCAGCTTAAAACCACAAACTACTGTTAGATTATATAGACGTTGCATGTAATGTTTCATATGTCCAATCAAATGCTTTGAATTTAAATAAATGTCATATGATGATCACTGAGAGGACAAAAACAAGTGAAGACGTCCCTCAGTCTTCAGGGAGGAAAAGTGAGAGCAGATTTGTGATGGATTTTGGACTTTGAGCAGATTTGTTAACAGAACTTTGTTCTCAGTCATATTATTTTTACTCTTTTTGCTTCTTTGTGCTGGATAAAACCAGGTTGATCATTTGATCTCCTGGAAAACAGGAACTTCTCTTTATTTTTGGACTTCTTGTCATCACTCATCCAAGGATTCTTCCACTTGTTTTCTAATAATTCTATTATCTGTTAGAATCAAGCATACATGTGATGTTAAACCTGTAGAAAATTGATATTTTAATCTGTTGTCTGCAGTTTCTCATCAACTGTATGACACAAGCATCGCTCAGCTGATTGTTAGAAGAGTCAGTGACAAAACAGATGAGGTGTAACCATAGAAATTTGGTACCAGAACGTTTAACTCTCTTAAAAACATTTTTAAAAATGAAAAAAATATATGCTATCAACACATTTTATTTTCGAGGTTATTAAAATATTTAGAATGTATCATTCTATTTAGGTTAAACAATTTTTGTGTTGAAAAATCATGATTTCTGTAATAATATATATATATATATATATATATATTATTTTTATTTATTTAAAAAGGTGCTAATGGACTTTTAAATAACAAGAAACCAACATAAACATAAAATGTACATTTATAGATTCCTGATGAAGGGTTCATCTTGCCAAACATTATTTATCACTGACCCACAAAATAAAACAGAAACTGTCTGCATGAAGCCTGTTAGTGTTAGTTTGACACGGTTCTTCAAATGTGAGAAATAACTGAACTGAACTTGTGAACTGAGACAAAGCAGCCTCTCCTCCTCCTCCTCCTCCTCCTCCTCTGTCTACCAGCAGCAGAGGTCAGGAGGAAGGACTGAATTTATTTATGAATAAATTCTAATTGTGGCAGAATGGTGTGACACTCCCTTCCTCTAGGAGCCATATGTCACACCAATTAGTGTTCCACCACCTAATTAGTGTTCCACCACATTAAATAGACCCGGTTGGACCCTCACTCTCTCTTGTGCTTCCCTTCCCCCTCCACCTTTACAGTGCTGATTGCAGTTTATAATGGCTACACCTCGCAGGTGTAGCTGAACTTCTCTTTATAAGACCGGTGTCACCACGGGCTGTCGTTGGCACTGCTCAGGTGTTATATAGCCCAGGTTGCTCTGATAGTGGCCTTCAGCTCTTCTGCATTGTTGCTTCTGGTTTATCACACCTTCCCCTTCACAACAACTCATAGATTTTCTATGGCGTTAAGGTCAGGTGAGTTTTCTGCCCATTTTCTGGCTATACAATAAAATAACAATAAAATTGACTTGACCTTCATGTTTTTCAGACTGTCCTGTGGAGAGTGAGACAGAGACAGAGGTTAGTTTGGTTGTTATGTTTGAGAAAATGGCTCCAATACAGCTCATATACTAACACAATCCCTCCTCCTCCTCCTCCTCTAGTCCAGATGAGCATATGCTGAGGAAATCTCTCTGTCTTTCAGCATCAAATTCTCCAAACCAGAAGAGGCTGATGTGTCCGGTTCTACAGTCTGGCCTTCTTATCTTTGTCAGGGATAGAGGAGATTTCTTACACTCTGCAGCCTTTATCTGTTTAAAGACACATTTTAAACAGGATTCAGTCCAAACTGAGGCAGAAGCTTTAAAACTGGCTTTTTAGACTGTGGTGAACTCAGCTCATCTCAGGTATGTTTTCAGCGCTCAGCAGCGCCCCCTGTAGTCAACAGATCCCTCATCTGATTCCCTCAGATGGAGCTTCACACACATCATTTACTCTGTGAAGCTGGATGCCTACTTCTGCTTTTAGCTGAGTCTTTTTTTTAATCTTTTGAAGTATTATTCAAATATATGTTATATTTTAGCATTTCTAATGTATGATTTCAATAAGTGATGAGAACAAGACACGCATCACGCATCTGGTTACTTTGATTCTATATTTGCTGCTGGTTATGTCATCACGCAGAGCGGCACAGCATTCAAGTAAACAGTAACATGGAGCCACCGCCAGACCAAGTCATTAGGAAACATTTTAAACTTAATAAGAGAACAAATCCAACCGCCGTGTGTGACATCTACAACGTGAACATTGTGAGGGAGGTAATAACTTTGTTAAATAAACACCACAAACAACAACTCCGTGTCCCAGACTCAGAACGACTCGTTAACAAGCCACTAATGAAGGATGTTTATCACAGTGAAAAGTTCTGAGTAGAGGGAACGTGTTGGTCTGATCAATTCTTCCTCTTCACAGTAGCAACTGTACACCAGGTAAAATAGAAAAAACAAAAACACCTAAATAAGTCATATTCAGGACTGGATGTACAGACTTTTTTTTCTTTTGCCTGTTTTTTTTCTTTCGTTCTTGTATCAGGATGCAGCCAGTCTGTTTGGACCTTATCAATATCACAGAGCAAATGCTTTTATTGCATATGTTAAAGCACAAAATAAGACATAGTCCGGACTGTATGTAGCAGACTTTTTTTTTCCTTTTTTGTCGTTTTTTTTCCTTGTACCAAACTTTTTTTTCTGGTTCTAATCCTCCTTCATACAGCCAGGATGTAGCGCGTATGTTTGGAGCCCATTGATATCAGAGAAAATGCTTTTGTGGCTTCCTTTGTTGTTCATGCATCGACGCAACAACAGCGCGGTGCGTCCCCGTGCAGACCTGCCAGTTTTTCACATCTTTAAGAGCATCGCCCTGTTTTACGTTTATATCACTTTAATAAATACACTCTGTTTCTCTATCAAACTTTTCTTATTGTTAACGATGATTCAAGAGAAACAGCACATAGTAAACTAATGATCACTTTGATACAGAAGGCGGAATTGTTGGCACTGTTCCAAAAAGTGGTTGTTCATTATTTTTTAATTATTCATCCCTGTATAATAAAAGAGGCAAAGGCATATTTTACCTCTTTAGTAGACATGGAAAATAAAGTTTGCTGGAGCTTTACATATGATTTTAGCTGACAAGACACTCATCCACCTTACCATCCATGCGGTAAGGTGGATGAGTGTCCACGTTTATTGGGGGGGATTCGACCTCATGTCCACACAACAGTTCAAGCATTCAACAATAGTATCGGATCAGTATCGGATATTGGCCGATATGCTCAGCCAATGGATCCGTATCGGATTGGATCGGAAAAACCTGGATCGGTGCATCACTACTAATAATGCAAGCTTGTGGTGATGTTGTGTGATTTGTTCAATTCCTGGCCCCCATAAAGATTCTTCTACACCTCCTTCTGCACTGATAATCATCCAGCAGTTAGTCTGGTTAATTAAACAAGTTCAGGATGAACTAAATAAATCTAAATATCATAGTTATGTGTGCCTGTGTGGCCCCCCCAAAAAAACAAAGTTCTATCCTGAAACGTATGTATTGCTGAGTATGTCTTTCAGAGTATATTTTTCAAAGCAAAAAGTGAGCTTGGTTGTTATTGGCTGTTGATAGAACGGCAAAGTCGGGATAGCTGCTCGGTTGTTATTGTAGCTACGCTGTTGACGCGATGCAGACCTTGCACTTGAAGTTCAGCATAGAGGGAACATGTTGGTCTGATGAATCAATGCTTCCTCTTCACAGTGAAAACTGAACACGAGGTAAAAATACTAAAGAAAGTCCAGCACAAAACAGAAAAACAGGCAAAGGATTTTCTGGAGGTGACGTCAGCCTACAGTGTAGGGGTCTGCGTCGACGTTGAATTTCACAGCAAAATGATAAAAATGCCATGTTGTGATTTTCCTGCCTTTTTCATATAAATTTTTTACATTAAAATAACAAAGTGGTCTAAAAAGTGGTCTAAAAATAATGCAGACATTTAGGAGATTTCCAAGTGGGCCCTCAGCTGGAAAAGGTTGGGAACCCCTAGTCTAGATTCTTCTAAATAACATCCTTTGCTCTGATTACTGCTTTGCACACTGTTGGCATTCTCTTGATGAACTTCAAGAGGTCGTCACCTGAAGTGGTTTTCACTTCATAGTTGTGCCTTATCAGGGTTAATTAGTGGAATTTCTTTGCTTTATCAGAGCAAAGGGTGGCTATTTAGAAGAAACTAGAATATAAAACATGTTTTCAGTTATTTCACCTTTTTTGTTCAGTACATAACACCACAAACATGTGTTCATTCATAGTTTTGATGTCTTCAGTGAGAATCTACAATGTAAATAGTCATGAAAATAAAGAAAACACACTGATGAGAAGGTGTCCATACTTTTGGCCTGTATTGGAAAAATAGAATAATAATTATAAAGAAAAGCGGTAGTGTTTGAACACTGATATCCAGTGTCTGAAGACTCTCTGGGAGCTTCGATGTGGATCAGATTGAGAATTAATGGACAATCTATGTTGAAGTGCTGAATAGCAAACCTGCCAGCAGCAGGTGATGTTCATGGAGTCTGTTACCATGGTGATTGAGTCTGTTACCCTAGTCACAGTTTCAGTTCCCTCTAATTCTGTAACAGATAACTCAGAGTTACATTCATCTCAAGGTTAACTAACTCTGAGTTTAACATAACCTGACTCCTGGAATATCTCCCAAGATTTCATCTGGCTTACGCTGGCAAAAAAACACAACACAACATATATTCATGAAGTTTTACAACAGCAGGAACAGATGTTTCTATAAACTGTTTAATGGTATCTAAAGTATATTTTGTTATTGCTGCTGGATATTCATACATGTATGCTTCACTGCTGTAAAACCATCTTTGTTTGTAAATGATGAAATATAATATCTATATATAATCTATAATATACACTTGTCTACCTAAACCTAAAATTGTATAAATTACAACGAAGCTCTATACAAATACAATTGCAATGCCAAATTCATGATTGTATATATACAAATAAAGGCTATAACAATGGCAGAATTACAGTGTCAAATTCATTAAAATTGATCATTTCAACAATTTAATTACTCCAACTAGAGTTCACACATTTGGTTGGTTTTCAACCAGGTTTTAGCCTATTTTCAATACTTTTACATCCGTTTCTTGTTTTAAAAACCTGAACATATTCCCTTCACATGCTTCTTCCTTTTTACTAGTACTACTAAGTCTATTTGCATCTGCCTGAAGATTAATTCTAACAGCTAAAATGCTTCAAAGGAATCAGTAGATGTGGAGCTAATTATATATCAATACACAACAAGTAGACAACAAAATCAGCATAGAGCAGCTTCTTTGGTAAAATTGATCAAAGATCTCCATCCCGTCCCTCTCATGGCTGCAGCAGCTGCTCAGCTCCACTCAGTGAAGCTCCTCTGGACCCGGGTTCTGTCTGGTTCTGTCTCCAGCTGGTTCCCAGGTCTCTGTCTCTGTCTGTGAGTCCACACACTGATCTGTGGTTTACATCTTTTACATGATTGATTGATACACGAAATGATTCATTCCTACGATGTCTTGATTGAAGCCTTTCACTTCCTTTCATTTTCTATAAAATAAAAAAAATAAAACGTAAGAAACAATAGCGATGTTGACAAAAACACAAACTGATTTCAAATAAACATTTGATGCATCTGCAGCAATGAGCGCTGACATCTTAACTGCCTGACTGTCCTTGACCTTTGACCTCTCATCTGTTAAAATAGTAGTAGTAGAAGTGAATGTGGAAACTCAATGAGTTTCTGATCCTGTTTGTTGTTCTTTTCAAAACGTTTTTTCAGACAAATGTTTGAACATGTGAAGTATAGAAAACCACATGTCTCAGCAGTTAATTGACACTTTTATTCAAAACACTGTTAAAGGTTGTATAAGTGTGTATGAGAGAAACGGTTTAGTTTCACACAGAAGCAGACATTCACAGTAAAAACAGGCTTCTCTGTCTCTGATGAGTAAGAAACTTCACTTTCCCACTAAACCACCGTTCTTAAAAATTCTACATGTTCCCCTTACTGCCACTTTTCTTGTAGAAAACCGACTTCGCAATAAAAGTCCTGTTTTAGAGATGACAAAATGACTATGTTTCAAGTCAAACAAAGACAAGACGAAGTAAGACTGTAAAAGTCCTGTATACATTTTGAAATATGAATTTAATAATAATAAATATAAATGAAAAGGGATTTCTGAACACTAAATAACTTTTCCTCCACTTTTGAGGAGAATTATGTGTCTGTGATTGTCAAAACGGTTTATTGTGTATGTGTGTGTGTGTGTGTGTGTGCCTCTGGGTCGGGATGAGGGATGAGATCCTGCCTCAGGTGTAAGAGTTCTAGTATCTTGTTCTAGGGTCTTGTTCAGTGATGAAGGATGGAGGGAGATTGACAGGTGGATCTGAGCTGAGCTGAAAGGTGAAGCTCTAGATTTACCATCAATCTACATTCCTCTCCTCACCTATGGTCACGAGCTTTGGGTAGCTTGAGGTGGTTCAGAATCTAATGAGGAGCCTCCTGGACCTTCCATGGTATATGTATATATATATAAATAGAGGTTTTCCATTGATAATGAGTGACTAAAGAGAATTGTGTGTAGTCTTTCGAAGAAAGTGTGTTTTATAATTAAAATCTGGTGACCTGTCAGTCATCATAAAATCTGATGACCTGTCACTCATCATCAATTCCAAACATCCTCATGTCCAGACAGAACACTGGCATTCAAATGGAAAACCTCTCTCTCTCTCTCTCTCTCTCTCTCTCTCGATATATATATATACGTATATATATATATATATGCATAAAGGCTGCATGATTGAGGAAAACAGGCAGCTCAGCAGGCACTAATCAAGGTGTGACTTTAGCAACTATTTTAAAGAACACCATGACACAGAATGATTTAATTTAATCAGGGTTGTGTGTGTGTTAGTATAAAAGCAGCCATTGAGGTTGTTATCTGTCAGAGCAGCATGTCGTCCTCTGTGTGTTGAGGCTTTATGCATTTGTGACAGTGGGTGGATGATGAGGGAAATTATAGCCTGAAAGCCTGAAAGGTGCAGTGTGTTGGAGTATCTTCCTCCTCCGTGTTCATCAATATGTTAAAAACACAGGTTAACACATGTAGGATTGACCTGTCTACAAAGATCAGACAAAGCAGTTTGTGGTTCTTCATGTCTTGTTGAAATTAAGAACTCCTCATGTTTGGTGTTTGGGCTGCATTTATGTCTGTGTGTGTGTGTGTGTGTGTGTGTGTGTGTGTGTGTGTGTGTGTGTATGTTTGAGTCTCAGGTCGATGTTCTAATAACCTGACAACATCTGCGCAAAGTGATAACATCTAAATTATGCAATCAAGAGAAATCCCATTTATCATGATTATATAAAATATAAAAATATATGTAACTGAAAAATGAAAATAATTTGTTTAAACTAATTAGTAGAGTGAATCATAACTATATTTAGCCTGAAAAAAAGAGGTGTGGGGTGTGTTTTTTTACATCACTATTTCTTGTTTGTTGATGTACTGCAACAGTTTCTATTGTTTGTTCTGTGTGAATCATTCACACGTCTTTGTGTGTTTGCTGTGATGTGAAGGCTGCAGCACTTTGGATAAATAAAGACATATTTTAGTTGTTACTATATATGTGTGTGTTTTTATATTTAATTGAAACAATATATATATATATATATATATATATATATATATATATATATATATATATATATATATATATATATATATATATATATATATATATATATATATATATATATATATATATATATATATATATATATATATATATATATATATATATATACACAACATATATATACAACATATATATACAACATATATATACAACTTACAACAGTAAGCTACAGTGACACTGAACATAAAAAGGAAAAGGAAAGGAAAAAGGAATGAAACTCCTCATGAGGTGTTTTATCTTCAACAACATCAACTTTAATTAATTGGTTTAACCTTCCTCTTGTCTTAGAGTCGGCACCGTCCCATTTTAGATTTTAAATGCACTCAAATTGTTTTTTTGCATTAAGATATTTTGACTTTGTCAGGTAACCCTAGTTTAAAAAAATAAAACAAAAATAATACTTTTTTTTTCAGTAAATTATAATACACTCTGGTTAAAATTGTTACAGTGGACATGCCACAAAGAAGGTGTCACACTGGCATCCGGTGAGGAGAGGTGGGTGACAGGACACAAGGAAAAGAACGGACGGACCGGAGCAAGCCCGCTCAGAGGACTCAAGGTGCCGCAGTTGTGGAAAAGATTGACATAAAATCCCAGCAAAGTGCCCAGCAGAAAGTTCAAGGAAAAAAAAGGCCACTGGGAGAGGAAATGCTTCTCCAAGTCAATAAGACAGGTTAGTGACTGTGAAGATGGGGAGGAAAGCTTCTCTCTCGGGGAAAATCAGGGCAACACCCCTAGGAAACACCCCTGTAAGGTTCAGAATTGATACAGGAGCAGATGGCACTGTAATGAACCTGAAGACATTCAGGAAGCTTAAGCCAAAACAAAAACTAAACTAGTTTGTAGCAGTGGACCCTTAAACAGTCCTGGAGGTGATTTAGCATTGTTAGGACAGGTTACAGCTAGTACCTTACATAAACAGAAAAACTTTATCTTCACCATATATGTAGCACAAGGCCATAGATTCTGCAACCTACTAAGTAGAGAGACAGCTGTAGAGATGGGGTTAGTGAAGAGTACAGCAGGTTAAGAGAACAGAGCATCAGTAGATTCTTAAAACAGAGCCAGTTAAGATCCATTTGAAGGAGAATGCAGTACCATACGCTGTAATTAGTGCTAGGAGAGTTCCCCTACTGCTTCTTTCTAAAGTCGAAACAGAGTTGAAACATATGGTAGAGAAGGCCATGATAGAGAGAGTCACACAACCTACAGACTTGTGCGCCCCAATGGTGCCAGTAATGAACCCAACAGGTTCAGTGAGAATCCGTGTAGGGCTCCAGAAGCTAAATGAAAACGTCAAAAGAGAACAATATGAGCTTCCCACAACATAGGAGACTCTGGCTAAGTTGTCAGGCTCTACAGATTTCACACCTTTGCATGCAGCCTCAGGATTTTGTCAGATCTCACTGCAAGAGGACAGTAGCCTGCTAACTACCTTCATCATACCTTTTTGGAGATACTGTTTTAAGCGGTTACCCTTTGGGATAAATATTGCCCCAGAGATATTCCAACGCAAAATGAATGAACTTGAATGAATTAATTTATTTTTATTTATTCAAAATAAAAGAAAATGTGTTCACTTCTTTTTCATTCATTCATCTTCTATCCCTGCTCATTCCTCATTAAGTAAGCCAAGCCCAGCACATTACAGGCGAGAGGAGGGAGCACACACACCATTCACTCTCACACCTATGGACAATTTAGAGTCTCCAATTAACCTTAGCATGTGTTTGGTCTGGGGGAAAACCCATGCAGACACATGGAGAACATGCAACTCCACACAGAAAGGTCCCAGATCAAACCAAAGAGGTTTTGATCCTGCGACCTTCTTTCTTTGAGGCAACAGCGCTGCTCCACCGTGTCTCCAGGTCTCAACCTCAACAAAGAAAAATGTGTGTTCAGACAGCCGGAGTTGAGATTCCTGGGTCACATAGTAGATGTCAGTGGAGTCAAGGCTGGCCTGGAAAAGGTAAAAGCCATCAGTCAGCTACAAGAAGCAACAGACATTCATGAACTGAAATGAGTTCTGGATATGATCAATTATATGAGCAAATACCAGGCTTGGCATCAGCAGCAGGCCCCTGTATGACCTGCTGGAGGGAGGAACTGCCTGGATGTGGGATCATCCACAAAAGCAAGTGTTTCAACGACTCAAAGAAGCCCTCAACACCTCCCCTGTCTTAGCCCACTACAATCCTCAAAGAATGTTTCAGCAGACACAGCAGTTATGGATTGGGAGGCGTCCTCTTATAGCTTCACGAATAAAGCTAGAAACCTGTTGCATACAGCTCCAGGAGATTGACATCATCAGGTAGACCAGGTAGGCACACATTGAAAGAGTATTTAGGAGTATGGGCTTGTAAGAGGTTCCAGAAATATCTGGTAGGAATGGACAGACTCAAACTTATTACAGATCACAAGCCGCTGGTGCTGCTGATGAATAGTAAAGATTTAGCAGTTCCATTGTGAAGTCAGAGACTTTTAATGTGCTTAATGCGGTTCATCGTCAAAGCAGAGTATGCACCTGGAAAGACTCTGGTCATAGCTGATACACTGTCAGGCAGCCCAGTTCAGGACAATGACAACACCACAGATACATTGCCTGTCATGTTAATGCTGTCGTACACTGTTGGTCAGTATCACAGCAGAAGCTGAGCTTGATGAGGGCAGCTACACAGAAAGATGTGCAGTTACAATATGTAAGATGGCTGATCAAAGAAGGATGGCCGGAAAGAAAGTGTAACCTTCCTCACAGTGTAAAATACTTTTATGCAATGAAAGACTCATTGTCAGTGTGTGAAGGACTTATTACACTTGGGTGTCGCATTATTGTTCCACAGTCAATGAGAGAGGAAACACTGGATCAGCTACATGATGGACACCAGAGCCTGTTGAAGTGTAGACAATGGGCCCAGGAAGCCATGTGGTGGCCTAGGATATGAGTACAAAAGCAAACATTACATTGTGATATTAGACAGATTACATTGAAATCTTAGATTTGCCACAACAACAGAAAAGCTTGTTAAGATGTTAAAATCTACATTTACAAGATTTGGCATCCCTGACCAGAAGTGAGGCCTGGAAAGATTTTTGCAGACAGTATGAGATCACAAACAACACATCTAGCCCACATAACCCACAGGGCAACGGACTAGCAGAGAGGGCACTTCAAATTGCAAAACACATTCTTAAACAGGCATCGACTTGCATTGATGTGTTATAGAGCAACACCAACATCTGTCACTGGGGTAAGCCCAGCTGAAATACCCATGGGTAAGAAGATTAAGACCACTCTTCCCTCCCTTAACAGAAATCTGATCCCTAAGTGGCCTAATAGAGCTCTTATTAGACATAGAGATGCAGAGGCCAAGCAACAGCAGACATTATTATAATAAAAGACATGGGGTTAGAGACTTGCCACTGTTACATCAAGGTGATCAGGTCTTACTGAAATCAGATGAGGAGAAGCCATGGAAAGGTCCAGCGTCTGTCATGCAGGAGAGTGATACGCAGCACTCGTACCAAGTGAACTCGCCACGGGGATGAGTGGTGAGAAGGAACAGACACCTTCACCTTGTATCACCAAGAGCAGAACTACTCAGCTCAGACATTAAGAAGATGGACTGAGTTAGGAGGAGCTGAAACAAAATACCAGATACACAAAGTGATGTAAAAAGACTTAATACAAACACACCTGAGGGCCAGGTTGTGACTAAGTTTGGCAGAATGTGCAGAATTCTAAGAATGAACATGTAACTGTAATGTAACATCTTCATGGATGATTAAGGTAGGAACTATCAAACTGGATTCTGAAGAGGGAAAATAGAATAGAGTGTTGTTCAGGTAGAAAAAAAAGAGAAACAAGCTGTTCAAATGATACTATTAATGTAAGTTAGCTAAGGTTCTGAACTAAAATTAATTTGTTATAACAGTATTACTGAAAATGTAATAATTAAGGGGGAGATGTCAAGGTATTGGGTTATAGGTAACTGATATCCAGTATAACCAATCAGAGAGCTGTGGGTGGAGTCTCGCAGACTCAGACTAATACCAGAAGACACCTTATTATTTGCATGCTGTGAGTGTTGGGAAATAAATGGACGTTTTGAGAACAAATAAGTTGTATCGGCCATTGCTTATTTGACAAAACTCACAACGTGTAAATTCCACACAGAAAGGTCCCAGACCAAGGAGATCTTGAACCTCTGACCATCTTGCTCTGAGGCAACAGTGCTAACCACTTCTCCATCATGTCATCCCCTGTGTGTATTCAATTTATCTGTAAATGCAGACTAAGGCAAAGTTGTGTTATTTTTAGATACGAGTTAGCATGTTTCTCTCACAGTTATCATCCGTCTCTTCACAGATCTGCTGTTCAGCTCAGTCTGGGCTGTCGCCTCTTTACATCTCTGCAGGAGGCTGATGCTTCCTGCAGTGCTGCTGATGTGTGTGTGCGCGTGCGTCAGCAGTACAAATGTGCTTGCTGTGATCATCAGATGCAGACATGTTTTGTTTTTACTTTGCAAAACTTTCAGTATCTTTCGAAAATAACTTCTCAGTATCTTTAGTTTTAAATGCTGCAGGCAGACAGATGTGGAGAAACTTTCTGATATTTAACAGACCAAAAGACTAATCTAATAATTGATTATGAAGATAATAGTAGTTATTGCAGCCCTGAATCCTTCACTGAGAATTTGATTCACCCACAATCGTGTGGAAGTAGTTTTTTGAAATGTTGACATTTCAGAAGTGGTTTGTGATGTAGTTCTGATGTGTGGTCTGATGACTAGTCTGATCGCTGGCTGTTTTCATGCAGAAAGGATGCAGCAACCACTTCCTGATGTTCTTTTGTTGAGAGCTGCCTAGTGTAACCAGGTTCTGTCGACCAATCAAAATGTTTACAATTTATTTAAACCAAGCTCATGGGAGAAGGAAGGAGGAGTCAGAGGTTGCCACCCACCACTGGGACCCTAAATAAATAAAATGGATACACAGCAGATTAGTCACAAAGCATAAATAATCTCCAAAACAGAGAGGGCAAAACCACTACAAAGTGCAACGTGCATCAATACTTTAAGTACACCAAGGACATCACAGCAAACACCACATAGCAAATGTAGACATGGCACTCAATAACTACTAATGACTACCCACAATTCACATGTCACACAGAGGCCCAGTAGTAGGTGTGCACACAGTGGCTACAGCCTACAGTCCCCAGGCACTGGTACATTCAGTACAATTAGCATTAACGTTAACATTAAAAGATTAAGTTCATTAACTACTTTATTAGTTTTAACACACTACTTTAAAAGACGAAGGCCACAACAAACCACCATGAAGCAGGGAAACTGGACAACAGGCTGAGCCACTTGGGGAAGGCAGAAGGTGTGCAGAGTGTCAGCACAGGTCGGCCACCAGTGTAGAAAGAGGCCAGCAATTAAGCCTGTTCTAACTCAATGCTGGCACTCAATGATAAATGTAGCTGTTATTAAAGCAATTGTGAGACAAAACAAAATCCAAGTAAAATTAAAGAAAAGAAAGCAAAGTTACTCAAATGAAGGAAACAAAAGAACAAAGCTGTACACCAACCACCTTACCCACTGCTGACACAAAGGAGACCAAGGGTCGGGGCCCTCAACAGGCCTAGCTTTTATAGCATCCTCTTCCTGACCCCATGAACCCAGTGTTTCCCAGCAGAAAATCCCACAGCTCCCCCATTGTCCTGGCACATCACCTGAAAAGGCCCCATCTTTCACAAGTACCCACAAATTAAGGTTTGTTTGAATATAAAGAAAATGCTTTATTTACAGAAACCAGGGGGAGGATGAGGAATGCCTGCTGACAGCTGCCATCTTGGCCTTTTATATACAGATACAGACACATGGGATAAATATGCAGTTATTTTTAAAGAACACCATCAGACAGAATGATTTAGTTTAATCAGAGTGTGTACACTGTACAAGTGAAAAAGATTGTGCAGAAAACATCTTCTTCCTCCTTTGAGTCAACATGTTCTGACAAACTGTGTTTATTGTGGTTAATGAAAGAAAGAAAGAAAGAAAGAAAGAAAGATTTTGAGAGCTAAAACATACTGTATGTCTGCACACACACACACACACACACACACACACACACAAACTGTTATCTTCAGTCCCTCCTGCTCACTCCTCATCGTTAATCCCTTGTCCTTTGCTTTTCTTTACCCCTCTTTCCATCTCTATTTCCATCTCTCCTTCCTCCACTTCACCTCCACATGTCTCCTCCTCCTCCTCCTCTCTTCTCCCTCCCCCTGTCATGTGTTGAATGCAGTTCAAGGTTATCAGACAGTGTTTTTTTTGTTTTATTTCTGACAGAACTCTCCATCTGTTTTTCTCTCCATCTCTCCTCCACCTCACCATCTGTTTACCAAACACCACCAGGATGCAGGATGGTGTCAATAAACATGTGGCCTGATGTTTTATTCTACTGAGGTCACATGACACGGCCTAATGCAGGTTACACTTCCTGCATCAGAATGAAAATCCAGGCTGTGAGATGATGTTAACAAACCAACAAGCTTCAATTCAAGAAGCTTTAAAGGTCTGAAGTGAACGACATCACCTAAATATTGCTGGGGTTTATCTGCTCGTAGCTCACCAACTCTCAATGACTTCTTTAGCCTGGAAGATTGATATACAGTATATATATATATATATATATATATATATATATATATATATATATATATATATATATATATATATATATATATATATATATATATATATATATATAAATCTCTTTCTCTAGTCTCAGTTAATCACTATTAACTCATAGTGCATAGTGTTGTCATATGGCAATGACTATTTTAACTACATTTTTCTAAAAACTGTGATATAAAATCTATATTTTTCGATTTAGATTTTAGATTTTTAAGTTAGGTGTGAAGTTAGCAGGAGTTTGCTCATGGACATTTGACATGTGAACATCACTGTCTCACAACCGAAGGTTGTCTGTTGTTCAGAAATTTGGAACATTTACACCAAATAAAAATTAAACTCACTATCTAGGGTAAGTAAACTTTATTCTATTTTTTTTAATTATAATTTAATTTCTTAATTAATTTTGATGTTATATTTTCTTTTCTAATATGCTAAATAATTAGTTTGTTGCCATATGGCACCAACATGCAAATATGGACAATTGTGAGTGTAACAACCCATTGTCCCATTGACTTACATAGCAGGAAACTATCCTGAGACTATGTTTATATTTCTTAAATATATCTATTATTAAGTCCATTTCAAGTAATAAAACCATTCAAACATTTCTTTTACCATGAAACCTTGCAACAGACAACTTTTCTTTAGTAGACACAATATAGTCATTTTTCAATCCATAGTTACTGTAGTTTTAGTTATATTTTAAATCACTAAGAGCTGTGCTCAGTGAGAGTTATTGTGGAATAAAGCCGTCAGGTGATTCAATCTGTTCATTGATCTTATCTCCACACACACACACACACACACACGCAGGAGAAATCGAAAATGTCTCACTGTTTTTGCTGCAGAAGAACAGGAAGAAGAGGAGAATAGAGAAAAGAAGAGGAGGATGGAGAGAACAGTGCCGTTACCTCATCCTCCATCTCTCCTCCGTCTTATCTTTCTCCCCCCGGATCCTTGCCTCCAGCTGTTGCCATAGCGACACACAAGTCCCAGGAGATGGGGCCAGTTAGCAGTAAATTGACTCTCTCCACACACACACACACACACACACACACACACACACACACACACACACACACACACACGCACACACACACACACACATACACACACACACACACACACACACAGAGGGGAGCACATGAGCTGCTCATTCCCTCTCTGCAGACTGATGTGAGATCAGCTGATGTAGCGGTGACGTCTGAGACTTGATGCTTCTGCTGTTCACTGTTTTAACAAATAAACTCAACAGACAAGTAGAAGAAAAACTTTTTACTCCACGCTGGTGTCTCAGCTTGAAGAAATCGGCTGAAGAAAACATTGTTATAGTTATAGTTACGTTCGAAGAAGGTTTTGGGTTGGTTAGTTATATGTTAAAAGGAGCTTATTTGAACACAAACAGTTTCAGAGAAGGACCATGGCTCCTGTTGCTCTCTATTTGTCCTTGTGCACTTGAAACAAAATGTCTGGCAGAAGGCTGCCCTTGACTCCTCACTTAATTTAGTGGTTTTGTAGTCTGCTTCTTTTCCATCAACACAGCATCAACACCAGCATCTTTTCACAAAAAAATCTATAAGCAGTGGGTCGGATTTGGACGGGCTGTGATGACAAGTAGACAGCAGCCTATCACCACCAACCAGGAGAATGATTCCACAGCTATAGTCCGAAATCATAGTCACATCGTATCAATAGAAATATTTGGCTTCAATACTGAGATCTGAGAGTGAAACCAGGATGATGTATTTGACTTAAAATTGTTCCAACAGACCCCCTAGAGGGTCAGAGGTCAACCCCCAATGTGTCTTAAATTTTGTGGAAAACCCTGCTCTAATAGTGGTTGCATTCTGAAAATTGTCAAATCTACCCACATAGAAATTACATAATGTGGTATTTACAATTAACATTTGGGTTGATTAACCAGCAATCATCATCATACTCAAGATTCACTTATGGTGTTCCACAAGAGTCAGTCCTTGGGCCCATTTTGTTTACTCTATAAATGCTGCCCTTGGGTAATATTAGAAAACATGGCATTAATTTCCACTGCTATGCAGACAACACACAGCTATACTTGTCAATTAAACCCGATAAGATGAGGCTATTACATAAACTAAGCGCCTGTGTTAGAGACATAAAGACCTAGATGTCCATTAATTATCTGTTACTCAACTCTGATAAAACTGAAGTTATTATATTAGGCCCTAAAAGTGTTAGAGGGTCCCTATCTGAGCAGATGGTCACTCTGGATAATGTGAGGAAAGCCTCCAGCACCAGCACCATTGAGCCAGACTTATCATTCAAAGCTCATATTAATCAAGCCTGTAGCCTTCTTTCACGTGTAACATAGCCAAAATTAGAAATATCTAAAAATGACGCTGAAAAACTAATCCATGTGTTTGTTACATCTAGACTAGATTACTGTAGAAGAGAGCACATCAGCCCCATACTCCAAGCCCTTCATTGGCTTCCCGTTGAGTTTAGAATTAAATTTAAAATCTTACTTCTAACTTATAATACCATTAATGGTATGGGCCCCTCTTATCTTAAAGATGCTCTGGTCCCGTACCATCCAAACAGAACACTCTCAGACTGCAGGTCTACTGGTAGTTCCACGGGTCCAGTAGGTACAGTAGGAGCTAGAGCCTTTAGCTACCAAGCCCCTGTTTTATGGAACCAACTCCCAACTGATATTAAAGAGGTTGACACAGTCTGTGCATTTAAGGTTAGACTGAAAACATTCATATCGGGCTATATAAATAAATACAATTAATTAATTAGTAGTTTGGTTCATAAAATGGTATAAATATGGATCAGTGTTTCCAAAGCTGAAGATTCAACATAAAATGTCTTTTTTTGTCCAGACCAACAGTCCAGAACCCAACAATCATCAGGTTATTATTATAGAAGACTAAAGAAACGAGAAAATAATCAGAAAAGAGAAGCTGGAACCAGAGAATTTGGACATTTTCTATTGATTAACAAAGGTTTTGACAATTAATGTAATAGTTGGAAATTTATTGACACAGCTCTATTCAAACCTGAGGAAGAGTTGCTCCTCTGTTCTTAATATTTTACTATTTCTAGCATATCTTTACTTTCTTCTGTGTTTCTGTTGAAATGAGGATGGAGCTCCAACAATGAACCGTTTACAAACTGACATATCTTTTCCACAAAATCAGACTCAGCTGCTCAATATCTTTATACATTTATTCACAAGATTGGATGGAATGAAACCGGCTTTGAAGTAGAACAAAGTATATAAAGGTTGCACTTATGGGGAAATTATACTGTGGCTGACAGGGGCAACATGCTGCGAATACAGAAATGGTGCAAAACCAAACACACACACAACACAAATGCAACTAAATAAATGCAACAAACAGAAACTCACACCCCTGTCACTAAACCACAAGTAACAATCACACAAACAGAAGCAAATAAGGCAGAAAAAGCATCCAGCTCCTGATTTCCACAGTGTTTAACTGTAGCTCGTCACTTTAGCAGCATCTTCAGCTTCAGAGTTTTATTTTGCATCATTTTTGCTAATCAGTGTGAACAAACTGACTCTGAACTTGCAGAGTGAGTGCTGTTTCTGACTTGTGACACATGATGAAGGTCTAATGGCAGCTCAACATGAGCAGCTGTTTCCTGGCAACACATCAGTGCTGAGTGAGTGTGAGTCTTAAAACAAACTGACCACTTATCACACTGGAGCAGAGCAGCTCAGGGCTTCACTTGTGTTTTGAAATCCTGACTATAAAAAAGCCTACACCTGCATAAACAGTAAAACTCTAATCTCTAGCAACATTGACTGGTTACTTAATGAACCATTTGTTGGTGACTGTCGTGTGAAGCGTTTGAAGTAAATAATTAATCTGATTAAGCTTCAGGAGAAATATGAATAAATAGATATCACACAGTGGGTGAGGTACTTTACTGCAGTAAAAGTAGAAATACTGTTGTCAAGCAGAAAATACAGAGTAAAAGTATGGAGTCTGACAGGGGCAAACACATCACAAAGAAAAACACTGCAGACAGAAATGATGCAAAAACAAAAACAAAACAAATGCAACAAAAAAAAAATGCAGCAGCTGCATCACAGAAACAAAGCAGAAGCAAAGATTTACACACCCACAAAATAAAAGCAAAAGAAAAGTGCTACAAATATCAACTATAAAAACTCACAAACCCCCAAAACAACTGCAAGAGACAAACACTGCAAAGTAGTTGCCATGGAAACAAGATACGCAGCTCGCCCTTCGGACCCGAGTGAAAGAATGCAAACATGTAAAAATGAAACGATAGCCACCTTTTTTACATCCGATCCATTGTTTCATTTCTGGTAACAGAGGACTGCAACGTTACAGTGTTTCTGTCCAACCAATAGGATTAAAGCATTAAAACAACTAAAGAAGGAAGTGGCCAAGTTTCACTGCATATTGAAAACCAGTTGTTGTTTTCATCTTTTGAGAAATTATGGTTTTGTAATGAAGAGTAAAAGGACATATTATCCACACTGTCTATAAAAGTCTAGTATATTGGTTAGTGACAAACTGTCATGTGGTTTAATCCTAAAAACTTGGTGCCAGATAGTTCAACTCTCTTGTTTTATATATATATATATATATATATATATATATATATATATAGAGAGAGAGAGAGAGAGAGAGAGAGAGATTGTTAATGTGTGTGTAGTTTTATATTCTGGGTGGATTATATATTTAAAATGTATCATTCCTTTTTGGTTGCACCATTTGACATTTCGCATAATAAAATCATGATTTTAGTACAAAAATGATACAAATTCACTTCTAAATAACAAGAAACAACACAAACACACAATGTACATTTATAGACATGATGAATGCTTCTTAAAACTGTATTTTAAAAACATTTGACACTGACCCATATTGCGCTGCTTGTTTTAATCAGTAAATACAAATGTATTTACAATTAAAGTATACAATGTCTTTGTAGTCACATGTGTCTTGTTTCCTACTTTTTTTTGTCACTGCAGTGTGGAGCTGAGGAAACCGAGCATCCTCTGTGTTCAGGGAATCAACTCAGAGTTCTGACTACATCTGAGAGAGATGCTATGTGTCAGGGAATTGCTGCCTATGGCTCTCAGATCTGAGGTGGCAACTTTGTGTGTGTGTGTGTGTGTGTGTGTGTGTGTATACCTCTGGTTGGCAGGAAATCACTGCAACTTCATGAGATCAGTGGGTGTGAGTTGAGCTGAATGAATGAATGAAGTTTATGTAATCATGACAGCACAAAAACAGAAAACAGCACAACAGAAAATCATTGTGCAGCATTGACATTTCACACAAAACCAATAATCATGTGTTGAACAATGACTGAAAAGGCAGAAGAAAACTGCTTATAAAAGCCTGCCCTTTATTATCAACTTGTTACATGTTTATGGCTACCAACATCCAGAAAAACAAAATAGCAAAAAAAAACAACTACAACAGAAAAGCAAAGAAATAACAAGTTAAGTCAGGTTAGTTTTATTTGTAGAGCTCAAAATCACAAATCACATAAACTTAAAAAAACATTATCTTAAAAACCAAAAGAGAATGAGATGTTTCTAAATTGATGTTATGTTGTTTTGTTCAGTAAATTTGCAAACACTTCTGAGATTATACAGTCTCCTGAACTGAAAAGAACCTTTGTATTGAGTCAGGAAGTATTTTGAATTTTGCTCTGAACAGGATTTGTATGAATTTATAATAAAAGAAATCTCATAAAATGAGAAATTAGAAAAAGTGTCACCTTTATTGATGATATATGTGGCTTGTTTTTGAAATTTTAATATTAACTCTAAGGTGTTTTTAAAGGTGGATCCCCACAATTCTACACAGTAAGATATATAGGGAACAGTCAGGCAGTCATTTTCTATACCTGCTTATTCCTCATAAGGGTCGCAGAGCTCTGCTAGAACCAATCCCAGCACATTACAGGTGAGAGGCAGGATACACACACACGTACAGTGATTTAGAGTCTCCAATTAACCTCAGCATGTGTTTGGACTGTGGGAGGAAGCTGGAGAACCTGGAGAAAACCCACCAGACACAGAGAACATGAAACTCCACACAGAAAGATCGCAGACCAAGGACTGGTACAACCAATGAATAGTAAATCAAACACAAGGCCTTGGAATTAAATACATTTTGGCTTTCTACAGGACTGCAAGTTAAATCAACAGTGTTTCTGTGTCCATACAGAATTACATCTTCCCCATGTTAGAGATGCAGGTTCAGTTCTGTAAGCAGATGAATATACACATAATAAACACAGGACATTCTTCTCACAAAAAGAAATATATGTAACAAATATATATAAGATACAGTGGTACAAAATAGTATTTGCCCACTTCCTAAATTCTTATTTTTTTGCATGTTTGTCACACTTAAATCAGATCATCCAACAAATTTAAATATTAGTCAAAGACAACACAAGCGAACACAAAATGCAGTTTTTAAATGAAGGCTTTTATTATTATATTACTAATATAACTGCACTATTTTTATCCTTAATTTAATTTTTCTTATTTTTTTTCTTGTTTTTTTTTAATTTTACAATTTTGTTTTCTTCCCCTTTCAATCAACTGTTTTCAAATTGTATCTTGGTGCTTTTAGTGTTTTATGTACAGCACTTTGAATTACCTTGTATGTATATGCTATACAAATAAACTGCCTTGCCTTGACTAGAGCACTCCAAAGTCTTCATTTTACTTTTCTTCAGTCATTCAGAGGTGGACTTGCTGCTGTGTTTTGGATCATCTGCAGAACCCAAGTTGGTTTCAGCTTGAAGTGACCAACAGATGGCGGGACATTCTCCTTCAGCAGAATTCATGGTTCATTTATTACAGCAGGTCTTCCAGGTCCCGAAGCAGCAAAACAGCCCCAGACCATCACACTACCACCACCAGATTTACTGTTGGTATCAGGTAAAGAACCTGATACCAGCGTTACCTTTTCTCCAGATCTAATGGGACACACACATTCCAAAAAGTTCGACTTTTGTCTTGTCAGGCCACAATATTTCTCCAAAGGTCTCAGTTATCATCAAGATGTTTTCTAGAGCCTTAATGTTGTTTTTTGCTCAGCAGTGGTTCTGGTCCTTGAACTCTGCCATGCAGCCATTTCAGCCCAGTCTCTTTCTGATGGTGGAGTCATGACCTCTGACCTTAACTGAGGCCAGTGAGGTTGCAGTTCTTTGAATGTTGTTGTGGTTTTTTTTGTGACTCCTGATGTGTCACTGCTGTTTTGGGGTCATTTTGGTTGACCAGCTACTACTGGGAAGGTTCACCAACTATATTAATTATTTAATTGAAAAAAAAATGAAAACGCTATGATGCTGATAATATGGTAAACAGAATATCAAATCAAAAATTGTCTGTGAATAAAAAGGATGAACATTTTGAAAATCCTCATAAAAAAAGAAACTTTTTAGATGTCCTTGTTCATATTTACATATATCAAAAAATCCAAAAAATAAAGTGACAAAGTCACAATATCTGATGCGTTGAAACTGAGCCAAATTCTAAAAGTGGACGTGTTTCCTGCCTCTACTGAAGCAGTGTTTAGTTCTAACGAGTGAGACCTGCAGGGTGTGAATCTGCTGTCACAGAACGTTCTGCATTCATTCATGATGAAGGGGTTCATGAAGGATCATTCCCTCTATAATAAACACAGAGTTCCTGCTGTGGGATCATCTCTAATTTATTATAGCGTCAGGTGCACTTTACACAACACAGAAACTTTTAAACATTACAGAACCAAAAACGTCAGAGGAGAAATGATCCTCTGAGCCTTTACTACCTTAAAAATATGTGTTTTAACCTTCCTCTCATGTTTTAGTTTGCTGTTTCCATCCCTTATGTTAAAGAGTTGGTGTAGAAAAGGCTATGGACTTTTATTTCAACGAGTATTTTTTTGGTTTATTTAACGTACTTCCTTTGTCTCAGGGCTTCAAGGAGTTTTGCAAAGACAAAGCCAATGTGTTTTAACAAGTGATGTCTAAATGTGTTGTTAAAATGTTATTTTCAAAAGTCCAAACACAAAACACCCTTTCAGCGAAAAAGAGAAAACAGAAAATCTCAGAAACACAAAAATCTCAATGGAGAAAGTACCAACAGAAAATCACCTGAGGGGGAGAAGACACTAGACTCACAGGAACTGCTAGGAGGAGAAAAAAAAAAAAACAGGACTGCAAAACTCACTGGCAGCACCGTACAAGAGATTATAGTGTGAAAAGAAGCAAGAGACTCAAGGGCAGGGAGATCCCTCTCAGGGGTGGTGACGAAGCGGCTGCTGCCTCTGAAACAACTGTCTCATAAAGTGTGAGTATGAGGGCTTGAAATAGGGAACCTGATTGGAGGTTGCAGGGCAGGTGTGTCTGGAGCCTCCCTCCTGAGGAGGATTAGCCCCGCCCCTCTGCCTGCACCTGCTGAGAGGGAATCAGTAGAGGTCAGCTAACAGACAGACACACTACAACCATGATGTGTTAATAACTGAAAGAGCAGCACAGAGACTGTATTATATCTGATATGTTTATTCTATCTGACTGTGGTGCAGCTTTTGAATCATAAAAACATACTAATTATTATAAATAAACCACGAAAGGTTCAATATTAAACTGTGAAAATTATAAGTCAGGGCCCTTTAAATCCCTGTCAGTTTATTTCTGTACTGAACAAAACTATAAACAAGCGGTGGTCATAATGAGACACAGCTGGGAAATGTTTCATCCTGCTGCTGCTGCCGCTGCTGCTGTTATTGGAAGCAGCAGAAACTGTTGACTCTGCAAAACTGTGTGTGTTGGATCAATCAATAATTTATTCATGAAATCACAAAACAATCTCAACTGCAGATATTTATATATCTGACAGTGTGTGATGACATTTCATTCTTCAGGCTCCTGATTGTGACTCAAAGGAGGATAATTAGTGTCAGCTGTTTGTCTGCTGATGTTCTTCATCAGGACGAAATGTCTGATGTAGGATCAGAGACAGAAGAGAAGAGGTGTTACTGAAGAGACCTTAAATACTGTTAAACACTTCCAGAAACATCCAGGAGCTCTGGAAAACATCCTGACACACACACACACACACACACACACACACACACACACACACACACACACAGCCGTACATGGTAAAGAAATGTGAATCAGCTGCAGGTGGTGCACTGTAATGAAATATTTAGACTGCAGTCCGAGGCCTACTTATAATAGAATTCATAATAGAATTTCTATAGATATAGTTCAGGGTTGGGGCACGTTTATCACCCAACAGAATTTCTCAACAGCAAAGTTTGTTATTGACACGTGTCCCTGCAGAGAATAACTGTTGCAGCCTATTGCAGCATCTGCAGATAGATGAACACACACATACTAACACACACACTAATATGCACACACACACACACACAGCCTCAGTTTGGATGTAGTCTGATTCTGCAGGATATTAACAGCTAGAGTCAAGGGGTTTTTAAAAAGTAGGCAACTGGACTTTTTCTTTGAGCTTGAAGATGTTTCACCTTTCATCCGAAAGGCTTCTTCAGTTCTAGCCTGATGATGGAAACCAGGAGCTATATCTCTGGATCACAGAGGGTGGAGCTATAGACCACACCTCCCATCCCATAACAAAGGGTCACATAGGTCACCCTTCAAGGTGTGAATTAGGATGAGAGTCGTTGTGGTAACAACTCTCATTCCAATTCAAGGTGTGACTTGGAATGAGAGTCGTGGTCACATGATCCAGAGAGAGAGTCCTATGTGACCCTTTGTTATGGGATGGGAGGTGTGGTCTACAGCTCCACCCTCTGTGATCCAGAGATATAGCTCCTGGTTTCCATCATCAGGCTAGAACTGAAGAAGCCTTTCGGATGAAAGGTGAAACGTCTTCAAGCTCAAAGAAAAAGTCCAGTTGCCTACTTTTTAAAAACCCCTTGACTACAATGACCTGGATGAGTGAGAATCTACACAGACATTAACAGCTAGAGGAATTTGTGCATTAACAGAAATGTTCTTGAGGTTTGATAAGATTCATGAAAGTTGACAAAACAAGTTTGTGAGTAAACAGCAAACTGATGATTTGATGATTCATTGACTCAATGATTCTGTGATTCTATGTTTCTATGATTCTGTGATTCTGTGATTCTATGTTTCTATGATTCTGTTCTGCAGGTTCACACAGCTGGAACATGTGAAACTCTTCCTGAGAAAGGAAAAAGTCCTTGTGTCTGTAAAATTAAACCAACCTCAGTGTGTCCTCATTTCATCAGAGCCTTATAAGAAACTATTACATTATAAGTCATTAAATAATTAATTATTTAATATTACATAATAATTATGAATAAGGATCTGAAATGTTCTTAATGACTTGCATGATTAATTATTTAGAAAGCAACTTCCAGGCGTTTCCATCCTCATGCTGGTTGCTCTCAGGTGATTTATGTCATTTCTCTGCAACCGTTTAGGTGTGAAATAACATGTGAAGTCCCCTGTTGCTGCAGAGCTTCAGCTCCAGGTCAGCCGCCAGCGTCCTGCAGCACAAACAACACACAGCTGAAGGTTAAAGAATGTAATGACACTAACAGGGCAGCAGATGATCTGCAGGTCTTCTGAAGATTCGATGGAATTTTTTGAAAGCCAAAGTCAAACTCAGCAGCAAGGCCCACTTCCTGCAGCAGATGGTGACGCTGGCAGATCTTTGAGATCTATTCCTCCTCTGTGGCGTCAAACATAAACGCTGCATTTATACCACGTCCAACACACTGATAACTCAGCTAATATGTAGAGCTTAACCAGATATTTACAGCTGAGGCACAGTAAATAATAAAGAGCAGCATAGTTCAGTAACAAAGTCTCACAGGACACAAACAAAGCTGCAGCAGCTGCTCTGAGCCTCCAGAATCCTGCACAGAACACACTCCCTTATTATTTAACTTCTTAATTAGTTCCTGGATCTTAACCTCTCTTCATCAGTCTTTGTTGCCATGGAGACACCGATACACTGTAAAAAAACATCCCAAACTTAAAATGTCAAGGCAACATTATGCAAGGGAATTTTGAGTTGAGATGCTCAGCAAGAAAATTTAAGTTGGCTTATCTAAAATTTAAACATGGAAATCCTTATTAACTCAACAGGGATTCTTGTAAACAAAGATTTCTGAGTTTGAATTTGATTCAAACATATTTTTGCATTTCATATAATATTTTTTCAAGTTACCTGTACCTTAAAATATTCAATAAATAATTGCATTTAAACATATTCAAGCAAAAGAAGATCACTTACAAATAACTGTCAAAGTAAAACACTTTTATTTGTAAGATTTTTCTCTTGTAAACGAAACAAAAAAATAGCTCCGCACTGTGCAGGGAAAAAAAGTGATCAGGTTGATCAGCCACTTCCAGGCAGATTAAACAGTGATTGCTACTTCACAATCTCACTTCAATTTTACAATGAAGAATTTAAAACCTTTGTTAAACTTTACCTGAGCATTAAAACAGGTCTTTAAAAGTATTTAGTTGTGGAATAAACAGAAATTTCACAATGAAAAGTGCTCAAGCTGCAGCACAGAAACAAGTGCTGGGGCTGAATCAGCTACTTTGACTGCTATGTATGCATGGCAAAAACCAAAACGTAACCTTTATCCTTTCAAATTCAAGAAAACAATCACAGCGGAGTGAAAGTATTAATATAAGGATACACGCTATGAATTGAAATTCAAACACGTTTGAATGATTAAGGCCTTTAAAAGTATAGTGTTCTGGAATAAACTGAAATTCTATATCACAATAAAAAGAGCTCGGGCTGAATCACAGAAACAAGTGCCAGTGTGAATACCTGATTTACAGACATTATATTTTAAAAACCTTAATCATTCAAGAAATGTGTGCGACATTTGAAATTTGAACTAATAAAATGTTCAGCCCAAAAAGTAGAAAAAATTAAAGTCTTAGAAATGTACACTAGTTGCTGCTGTGCTGTGAGGATTCAGACTCAAGCTCAAAAAAGATGGACTGAACAGCTTCAAAAGGGAACCTCAGTGGCTTCAGGTATTCAATGTTCATGGCATACAGAAATCTGAAGAGGTATGCAAATGCCAAGCTTCCTGTCGCTCATCAGGAAAAACTGATGGAAGTGGCATCTGACCGTGGCCTGCAGGTGAAGTTCATCCACTCTCACACAGTCCTGGATGTGTGTGAAGCAGGAGCAGAAAGCTTTGGAGCAGCTGCTACCCTGAGGCCTCCTTCTCAGCAATGACACTGATCAAAACCAAGCAAAGAAACGGACTGAGTCTGGAGAAGAGCGTGATCACTGCAGTTGGCTCCCTGTCACCAAGAAGAAGATCCTCAGTGAGGTACAAACCCGTATTTCTCACTAAAATGTACTGTAAGTGCATTTTTTTCCCGTTCATATACTGCCTGTTACAAATCAAACGTTCAATGCAACAATTCAGAGAATTGAAGAAGAGAAGAAGTGCAATTAAATTGATTATTTTTTTGTGAGCAAATCTTTATTTATGAAGTTATCAATTCATTTTATAAACAAAATATTTATTTATAAAGCTATACATTTATTTCTGTGAACACATTTGAGTTATTTATGTATATTTTTATATTTTCTACCATTACAGAGACCAATATAAATTGGCAGAATTTTGCATATTTGAGTTTTGACGGGTTTTATGCCTTTCTGGAGGTCACTGTGTTCTATTTTCTCTTTTCTGGTTCTATATGCAACGTTTGCAATATGAATGTATTTGTCAAGTTCACTTGATAAACATGTTGTTTAGCTTTAATAAATCAGACAGTGATGTTACAGCTCTGTATCTCTTTACTTTCTACCAAAAAGGAGTTTTTGCATGTGTCAGGGAGTACTTGACTAAAAAAACATTTCAAAGGGGGTACATCACTGAAAAAGGTTTGAGAACCTCTGATCTATATTTTAAGTCATTATACGTTCTATCAACAAGGATATCAACATGTAGTGTTGCAGCACATTGCATTTTGTTCTACCAACAAGGTAAACATTGATATTTAGATTTTAGTATTCTTGTTCACTCAACATAAAATCACAATGAGAGAAAGTGTATTAGGTCGATTTGGTTTGTTGGTTGTAAAGTGAAAATGACATTTCTGAGTTTAATGAAATGTAAAAACTATGTTCTATCAACAACCGCCTGTGAAATTTTTTACAGTGGACAGCTCTCTCTCTCTCTCTCTCTCTCTCTCTCTCTCTCTATATATATATATATATATATATATATATATATATATATATATATATATATATATATATATATATATATATATACATACTGTATATATACTGTATATGGAACAGTTACTCCCAGGGACACCTAATTGATACCGTCCTGAAAAGCTTTGTGCAACTCATTCATCCAATGATGTCTTTCCTTTGTCAGTATCCACCCAAACCCTATCCTTTATTTTAACTAACCAAAATGTTTTTAAAATATTTTTGGTGACTAGTGTGGATCAAGCTGCACATCACTGATACATTATATACACTGGATGTATTTATCAAGAAGCCAATAAATATCAGGTTGGTAGAATTGGGGATTTAGGAAATGCACCAAATAAGCTTGTTTTTTTCATTATTTTATTTAGTTGCCTTGTTGTACTGTTAGTAGTTTCTTATGTGTAATTATACTATTTCATTGAAGTATTTTTTTTTTTTTTACATTTTTCTATTTATTTTGAAGTTCAGCATAATAAATAAAAACCCAGTATTTAGTTGTGTTGTTGTAATCCATTCCTTGAATGTCAAATAATCTAAAGTTCAGGTAAAAATTAACCTTTAACATGAATTTTACATCTTAAAGGTTAGGGTAATTGTAATATGGAATGCCACTTGGTCTATGGGAAACTGTGTAGGTGTCAACATGTATTTATGAGTACTGCCCTATTTTCAACATCTAATTAATATATTTATCTGTTCAAAGAGGTGGAATAGCTATTTGTGTGTTTGTATTTCTTCTATTTAATCAACTGTGCTCTGTCTCTACATTTCTAAACCATGTTAATTCTTGATGGAAACACAATACAGTTGAAACTGAGTTGTGCTGAGTCAAGCTTTTTCTGACATTTTTCTCTGACAGAAACGAGTCAGTGAATCTGTTCAGATTCTTCCTGAAAGATGTTAAAATATCCTTAGACATCAGATGTGATGAATGTTGGTCGTTGGAAGCTGTTTGTGTTCACCTGTGTCCACCTCCTCAGGAAACACGGTCAACCTTTGTTAATCACAGGAAGACAAACGGCTTCTTTAATTAAAATGCGAACACACACCCCACCCCCCCACACACAAACACTGAAGAGTCGCCTGTAATGAGACTTCACACACACTCGTCTTCCTCCAACCTCCTCGTCTATTCCTCAACTCTCCTTCCTCTCGTCTTTCATCCTCCTCTTCCCTCCTGCTGTCCTCCTCCTCTGGAAATATGGTGATTAGCAGTGACCTGAAAGCCAAGTAATTGTGTGTGTGTGTGTGTGTGTGTGTGGGGGGGGGGGGGGGTTATGTTTAATTGCAGTCTTCTTTTCTTTGGAGTTGTACTGCTTCCTCTGCAAACCATGTTCACAACAACAAAGACAACAACACTGTTGACTGTTTTTTGCATTCGAGTTGAAACTAATAACTATTTTGAAAGTGGATTTATCTATTGATTATTGAATTGATTAGTTACTTGGTTCCCAAAGCTGAAGATTCAACCTAAAATTATTTTTTATCCAGACCAACAGTCCACAACCCAAAGATCATCACTATTATAGGAGACTAAAGAAACCAGAAATAATCAGAGAAAAATGACTCTAGTACATTAACTGATGATCAAAATATTTCATGATTAATAGATAGATTAATAGATAAATTAATAGATTAATAGATGTTAGATGGTTGAGAGTCTACTTAACTACTGCACTAAAGCGATTCCTGGAAGCTCTGATCTGATCAGCTAAAAGTAAGCTAATTAGCCAGATAGATGAATGACTAGACAGACAGACAGACATACAGACAGATAGATAGACATATAGATAGATAGTCCAATCATCCTGACATCATTTCTGTGTGTTAATCTTTCACAATCACTCACAGCTTCTTTTCATGTCATATCAGAAGCAGATTTATATTCTGATCCCACTAAATGATTAAAGTGGCAGCAGCTGAGGTTCCTTAATTTTCTCCTCCATTTTTGCTCAGTCGTGTGAATCTGGTCTCCAACATAAACACAAAGCATCTTTATATGACTCAATCTGCAAGTCCTGTTCACTGCTGTGTCACTTTGCTCCCAGAAGCTTTCACCTTCATCTTCACACCAGGAGACTTTTTGTGACACATCCACAACTTCAAAACCACATAATGGAGGTTGTCAGACTCCTGCTGATTAGATATTAATACAAAAACAACTAAAACAAGCCGTTCTGAAAGTTTCATTTTGCCCTTGTTACCAAATTAATCCACTCTGAATGAACAGATGATAGGTTCTGGTCATATAATTAGAATATCATAAAAAAGTTGATTTATTTCACTAATTTCATGAAAAGAAACTTGAAATTGTATATTAGATTCATTCGTTACACACAGCCTGACATAATGTTTAGATTTTGATGATTATGCCTAATGAAAATTCCAGACTCAGTATCTCAGAAAATTAGAATATTACCTAAGACTGGTCCAGAAGATATTTCTAGAAATTCTATTTGAGATTTCTAGGTGGCCAACTGAAAGTCAGTCAGTCATTTTCTATACCTGCTTATTCCTCATTAGGGTCGCAAGGGTCTGCTGGAGCCTATCCCAGCACGTTATGGTGAGAGGCAGGGATACACCCCAGATGGTCGCCAGCCTATCGTGGGGCACACACCATTCACTCACACACTCACACCTACGGGCAATTTAGAGTCTCCAATTAACCTCAGCATGTTTTTGGACTGTGGGAGGGAGCCGGAGTACCCGGTGAAAACCCACAAGACATGGGGAGAACATGCAAACTCCACACAGAAAGGTCCCAGACCCAGGACCAAGGAGGTCTTGAACCTGCGACCTTCTTGCTGTGAGGCAACAGCGCTAACCCCTGCACCACCCCCAACTGAAAGTATGCACATAAAAAGTATGAGTATGTCCAGCATCAATACTTAGTTGCAGCAATGCAGCATGGAATCCATCAGTCTTTGGCATTGCTCAGATGTTATAGAGCCCAGGTTACTCTGATCAGCTTTGGCTCTGTGTGCAGGTACCAAGTCCTGTTGATGAAATGAAATCTGCATCTCCATAAAGTTGGTCAGCAGCAGTAAACATGAAAACCTCCTGGTAGATGCACTTAAATTAAAGATTTGTTGGATTTACATTAAAATGTTTCTTGAAGTGGTTTTATGTTACTTGGTTAAATAGGTATTAATAACAGCAGCAGATAATATGGTACCCCACACCATCACTGACTGTGGAAACTTTACACTCAATCTTAAAAAACTTGGATTCTGAGCCTCTCCTCCCTTCCTCCAGACTCTGGGACCTTGAATTCACAGAATTGACTTTGATCAGAGAACATAACTTTGGACTTAGCAGCAGTCCAGTCCTTTTTGTCTTTAGACCAGCTGAGAGACTCTTCTGATGTTGTCTGTTGGTCTAGAGTGGTTTGACACCAGGAATGTGACAGCTGAAACCCATGTCTTCATGCGTCTGTGTTGGTGCTTCTCGAAGCTCTGACTCCAGCTGCAGTCCACTCTTTGTGAATCAACAACACATTTTTAAATGGGTTTTGTTTCACAATCCTCTCCAGGATGTGGTTATCCCTATTGCTTGTTCACCTTTTTCTACCACATTTTTTCCTTCCTTCTCCTCTCTATTAATGTGCTTGGACTCAGAGCTCTGTAAACAGCCACCCTCTTTACCAATCACCTGTTGTGTCTTGTCCTTCTTGTATCAGGTGTCAATGATTATCTTTAGGATCTTTGTGATTCATGATTACGTCGCCTACAGAACTAGACAGAGGGACCAGTTAAAGGCCTTTACACGTGTGTTGATTAGCTGATTAGAGTGTGACACCAGGTGTCTTCAATATCAAACCTTTCCACAAGATTCAAATTTTCAGATATTTAATTTGTGGTTTTCATGTTTCATTCATAATCATAAAATAAATAAACACTTGAAATATGTCAAACTGTGTGAAATGAATGGAGACATTATACAAGTTTAACTTTTTAAATTAAATCACTCAAAAAAAGACGGCTGTGCACCCCTGGCAGAGGACAGGTGCATGGGAGAAGCAAAAAAAAAAGCCAAACTGGAAGAAGGTAGTCATGTACCTGATGAAGGTCTGAGAACCGAAATGTTGCTTAATTAAATTTATTCCTTTGCTAGTGATTGAGTGTGTGCATTTTTTCACTTCTTCTAAATGGAATTACAGAAATAAACCAACTTGTTCATGATATTCTAATTATATGAGCAGCACATGTACTGTGCCTTTTTTGTGTCTTTTTTGAAACTTCCAAATGAGATTCTTCTTCAGGTTTCTTTTCTTCCTAAGGACCTATTGAGAAAACAAAATCAGTTGAATTTGCTGTTGTTTGCTGTTTTAACCTTTTAAAATCCAAAACTCCCTGATACAGCAGCAGCATTGAGTTTTATTCAATGCTGGAACCCTCAGCTCCAACAATAAATAAAATATTAAAATATAAATAAAATATTTTTATCTGTAGTAAAACCCAATGTTACTGTTACAGCATCAATATATATCATCAACAACAAGAAAATAGTTTAATATAATATCAGTAGTAGAGCTGCAACTAAGCACCATTCAGATATTTAATTTAGATTTGAGCCATTCGTGTGATTGTTTAATTGGCTCCTTTATAATCTCCTTTTCTCCAGCCTTTAAATAACTCCACGGTATTAATGAAAATTAGCCTCAAAACAAGATGTGATTTTATCTTTCTCAGCCTTTTCTTCCTCTTCTTTATCTGTTATTTCCCTCTGGATCAGAATCAAATCACTTTATTTTTTCATGTTCTGTTCTTACTACACGTTATCGTTCATTTTGAAATAATCCCATATGAGCTATAAAAGCAGTAAATCTGTCTTTCTCAGCCCCTACACTCTAAATATAAAAGAAATGTTTATCCTCAACAACAACAAAAAAAATCAACACAACAGTCTCCATTAGTCTTTGTTAGTTAATACAACTTGCATTGAACCAACAAACAATATTACATGAGATAAATCTTTTAATAAATATTTTCCTCTTCAGTCAAAGATTATCTTAAGTACTGCTGACTTAATAACTGTTAAGTTTTTAAGTTGGTAACTCAAAAAATGTGTTAAATCAACTGACTTTACCATATTATTTTAAAGTAGTTTATTTGTTATCTTGTTTATTATAATAGCAATGCACGTAACTAACAGTAACATGAACAGTAAAATGATTCTTTCCTTTAGTTTTTGTTTTTTGTATTTTTTTGTGATTTTTTATTTAGAACTTGAGCATTGCAACAGCATGCTAACAGTGCTGTAGGCTAGCTAGCAGCCTTGTGATAAAACAAGCTAAATTTATATTATTATCTCAATCTCAAACTTCAGTTGACCAATTATAAATAAATTTTACTCAGCATGAAATGTTGCAGGCGACATGGTTAGAGCTGTTGTCTCACAGCAGAAGGTCCAGGTTCCAGTTCTTGGTCTGGGACCTTTCTGTGAAGAGTTTCCTGTTCTCTCTGTGTCTGGTGGGTTTTCTCCAGGTTCTCCAGCTTCCTCCCACAGTCCAAACACATGCTGAGGTTAATTGGAGACTCTAAATCACTGTAGGTGTGAGTGAATTGTGTGTGTGCTCCATGATAGACTGGAGACCATCTGGGGTGGATCCTGCCTCTCACCTGTAATGTGCTGGGATTGGCTCCAGGAGACCATGTTACCCTAATGAGGAATAAGTGGGTATAGAAGATATTTGTGATTTTATGGACAAATAATTGATCTTTGAACTCTTGAACTCTTATTTTATCTTGCATTGCAGATATTTTAGTTAATTTCAAGTTTTTCCCCTGGTTTGGATCATTTTGGTCTTGTTATAAGTTTTAAATAAAGAATGTGTATCTGTAGTAAAACACATTATTATTTTTTATTTATTTACTTGGCAGCATAAATTGATTCTGACATTTCTGTAGTCACCTTCTTTCCTCTGGATCACAGACCAGAGACCAGAATGAGGAGGTGAAAGGAACATTCACACGACATGATAGATAGTTTAGTTCAGGTATCTCAACCTGCCATCGGAGCTCGCAGTGTAGCCATGGCAACAACAGAAAATACCACAAATCAAGTCATGTAGGACCGTGATGAGAAATATTCTCATATAAGAAGGAATTTCTGAAAAGTTCCATATAGAATCTTTACAAAGTGGAAGAAACTGGACGTCAAAGACATTATTCAAGACATTAGGAGGAGATTTGTCAGTAACCAGCTGTGATTGGTTGTTTCCCCTGAGCTCCATTATATATTAAAGCTGCTGCTCGTCTGGCTCAGGTTTCTGCCTCATAGCAACATGGAGTCAGAACAATGAAAAGCTGCTCTGATCCATTCATGCTGCCTGGAAATTCTCTGAATACTTGAAATTCCATCACTCTGCTGATTTAATCGATCTGCGAGTGGGGCAGCATCAGGTCTGCAGGTTAGTTTGATGTGGAGCTGCTGCTCGGCCCAGAGGTCCATGCATCATCTCACTGATTCATCGGCTGGAAGAGGAGGGTGATTGTAATATTCCTCAAAGACTGGTTCCAGATCTCAAAGCTGCTTATTAAAATAATAAATTGAGTCATTCACTTAAAGTAAAACCCCTCAACCCCTACAGAGAAGAACCAGTGAGACTGAACAATGTTTAAAGGATTTCTGGCTCTTTGTGAGGTCAAACAGTTAAAGCAGGTGCAGCCTTGATGTCCAAGAAACAAGCTTCTGGCGACCTTTAATGTCAGAGTCTATTTCTGAATCAGTTTATTTTACACTTTGTAGATCTCATCCTTATTAAAAGTTTGTTCTGACTTTACATTCAATCTTTTTGAAAGAAACTGAACTGTGACAATGATGCTAAATGATGTCATAAAGCAGCATTGGATCATGGAAGTTGTTGTCTTCTGCTGTTCCCCTGTTTAAAGGGAAACTGTGTGTTTTTTTCCAACATCTGGTGGTGAAATTCTATTTTTTATTTTTTCAACTTATAGCAGTGGTTAGAGCTGCTGCCTCACAGCAGAAGGTCCAGGTTCCAGGTCTTTATCTGGGTCCTTTCTGTGTGGAGTTTCATGTTCTCTCTGTGTCTGGTGGGTTTTCTCCAGGTTCTCTGGCTTCCTCCCACAGTCCAAACAGAGGTTAATTGGAGCCTCTCACCTGTAATGTGCTGGGATTGGCTCCAGCAGACCATGTGGCCCTAGCGTGATTAAATAGTTATTTTAACTTCATTTTCTCAAATAAAGCCATGAATCTGTTTTATCTAGAAGCTGTGTCAAAATGGCATCTATTTTTTCTGCCAGCAGTTTGCAAGGAAAACAGAGAAAATGATGTTCAGACTTAGGATGAATGTCAGGAGTCTGTGTTTACCCACAACAAACACACTGCTGTTTAGACTTTTAAGTCCAGTCAAGTCAATTTTATATGTATAGCACTAAATCACAAATTCACAAATCACAGATTCACCCAACGGATTCACCCCTGTCCTTAGATCCTCACGTCACACAAGCAAAAACTCCCTAAAAAACTCTTTAACAGGGAAAAAGAATTGTAAACAGAGGAAGATCTCGTCCCCTCCCTAATCCGGATAACATGGTAGGCGTTACGGAGGTCAATATGGCCGAATGAGTCCTGAGGCTAGAGAGGCCTGAATGTAGGACTCCAGAGCCTTAATCTCTGGGCGAGCGAGGTTGTAAAGGCCGCTCGTGGGGAGAGGGGCTCCCGGAAGGAGATTGATGGCGCAGTCATAAGGGCAATGTGGGGGAAGCAAGAGGGCCAGCTCTTTACTAGATACTGGGGCCAGGGCATGGTGGTCAGGAGGAACAGAGGAGAGGACAGGAGCAAGGGAAGGCGTCACCGGTGGGGGCTGAAAGCAGGGGTTGGCAGACCATAAACAGTGGGAATAAGCAGTGTGGGTTCCGATTGGTTATCCATGAGGATGTCCAGTCAATCTGGGGGTGTGCAGCCGTAAACAGGGGAAACCTAACACCAAGGGAACGTGAGGAGAGGGAATGACAAATAGTTGTAAGGTTTCTTTATTGTTGTCAGAGATGATGAGGGTGATGGGTTAGGTATGGAACTCTACCTGGGCTAAGAGTCTGCCTTTCAGGGCTGGAACATTTTTTGGGGGGGCTAGGGGCTTTAGGGGAATCTGGACTTGCGTAGCCAGTTCATGATGGATGAAGTTCTCTTCAGCTCCAGAATCAACTAAAGCCTGGAGGGGAACTGACTCCCTACCCCAGAGGAGACAGGAGGGTACCGCTAATCAGGCAGGAGAGCTTGGGGCTGTGGTCTAGCTCACCAGTGTGCTCTCTTTCACTGGTGAGCCAGCTCTTTTGGCATCTGGGGACAGGTTGCACAGTAGTGGCCGGCCTAGCCAGAGCACAGGCATAGTCCCTGGAGGAGTTGGTCCTGGCTTTCCTGGGGTTGAAGCTGGATTCACCCCAATTGCATGGGTTCCTCCAGGGAGAGAGCTGGAGTGAGTTTACGGAGGGGGGGAAGGCTAGCTGATGGTGCCTAGTGAGAGTCTACCCCTTCTCCCTCTGTCTCTCCGATAGCCAGTTATCCACTTTGATGGCCAGCGAAATCAGGGAATCTAAGCAGTCTGGCTAAAAGAGTCTCCAATTAACCTCAGCATGTTTTTGGACTGTGGGAGGAAGCCGGAGAACCTGGTGAAAACCCACACAGACAATATGCAAACTCCACACAGAAAGGTCCCAGACCCAGGAAGGTCCTGAACCTGCGACCTTCTTGCTGTGAGGCAACAGCACTAACCCCTGTACCACTCTGTCGCCCATAATGACAACATGACAACATTTTCAATTTTTGCTAATTTATTACAAATAAAAAACTAAGAAATCACATGTACATAACTATTCGCAGCCTTTGCCATAAAGCTCAAAATTGAGCTCAGGTGCATCCTGTTTCCACTGATCATCATTGAGATGTTTCTACAGCTTAATTGGAGTCCACCTGGGGTAAATTCAGTTGATTGGACATGATTTGGAAAGGCATACACCTGTCTATATTAGGTCCCACACTTGATAGTGCATGTCAGAGTACAAACCAAGCCTGAAGTCAAAGGAATTGTCTGTAGACCTTTGAGGCAGGATTGTCTCAATGCACAAATCTGAGGAAGGGTACAGAAACATTTCTGCTGCACTGACGGTCTCAATGAGCACAGTAGCCTCCGTCACCTGTAAATGGAAGAAGAGCTGGTCGGCCATCTAAACTGAGAAATCGAGGGAGAAGGGCCTTAGTCAAGGAAGTGACTAAGAACCCGATGGTCACTCTATCAGATCTCCAGCATTCCTCTGTGGAGAGAGGAAAACCTTCTAGAAGGACAACCATCTCTGCAGCAATCCACCAAACAGGCCTGTATGGTAGAGTGACCAGACGGAAGCTACTCCTCAGTAAAAGGCACATACCAGCCCACCTGGAGTTTGCCAAAAGGCACCTGAAGGACTCTCAGACCATGAGTAACAAAATTCTCTGGTCTGATGAGAAAAAGACTGAACTCTTTGGTGTGAATGCCAGGCATCATATTTGGTGGAAACCAGGCACTGCTCATCACCAGGCCAATAGATCTGAGCTCTTGACCTCGGACTGGGGCGACAGTTTATTTTTCAGCAGGACAACGACCCTTAGCACACAGCCAAGATATCAAAGGAGTGGCTTCAGGACAACTCTGTGAATGTCCTTGAGTGGCCCAGCCAGAGCACAGACTTGATGGCTGTGCACCGACACTTCCCATCCAATTTGATGGAGCTTGAGAGGTGCTGCAAAGAGGAATGGGCAAAACTGCCCAAAGATAATTGTACCAAGCTTGTGACATCATATTCAAAAAGACTTGAGGCTGTAATTGCTGTCAAAGGTGCATCAACAAAGTACTGAGCAAAGGCTGTGAATACTTATGTACACATGGTTTCTTAGTCCTTTATTTTCAATAAATTTGCAAAAATCTTTTGAGGCAAAAAATTAATTGAATACATTTTGAAATAAGGCTGTAACATAAAATCTGGAAAAAGTGAAGCTCTGTGAATACTTTTCAGATGCACTATACAGGAAGTTCCTTTTCAGTACTTTAGCTACACTGATGAAAATAACGACTATATTGATCCACGTATTCCTATAACTCTCAGTACCAATGACTTCATGGGCTTTTTTAATGACTAAATTATGACAATTAGACACAGAATTTATCACCTCCTTCCATCAACCAGCACCAATCTCCCCTCAAAAACAGGGATCATAGAGATGGATGAAAGCGCAAACATCTAACTCGGATCATTTTCTTCAATCAACCTTTTTGAACTAGCTTCATTGATTTCTTCATCCAAAACATCAACCTGTCTTTCGGACCCTATACCATCAGAACTGCTTAAAGAAATTTTTCCTTTATCATTTCCTTGCTGGAAATGCTCACCATGTCCTTATTTTCTGGCTATGAACCTCAGTCCTTCAGAGTAGCTGTAATCAAACCTCTCCTCAAAAAACCCACACTTGACTCAGGTGTTTTAGCCAACTATAGAACTATATCTAACCTTCCCTTTCCTTCTAAGATCCTGAAAAAAAAACAGTCACCAAAAAGCTGTGTGACATCTTATACAACAGTGGTCCGGATTTAGAATACATCACAGCACAGAGACGGTACTGGTGAAGGTTTCTAATGATATTATAAAGGAAAAAGGCTGTGTCTCCATTCTTCTGTTAGACCTTAGTGCTGCAATTGACACCATCAACCATCAGATCCTACTACAGAGATTAGAGCATCTTATTGGTATAAAGGGACTGCATTAGGATGGTTTAAGGATGGTTTTAGCATTAGGATGGCTATCTCTCAGATCGTTTCCAGTTTGTTCTTGTTAACAATGTTTCTTCTATCCGTACAAAAGTTAGACATGGAGTTCCACAAGGAACCAATTCTCACCCTTTATATGCTTCCTTTAGGTAGAAATATTAGGAAACACTTTTTCGTTCCGCTGTTATGCGGATGATACACAACTGTCCGCCAAGTAAACCAAATATGGTCCATCAGCAAAACTAGTAAAAGTATATCTTAAAGACATAAAATCCTGGATGATCTGCAACTTTCAACTACTAAAATCAGACAAAATCGAAGTTATTGTATTTGGGCCTGGACATCGGGGAGTCATCTTTGATCAAGATATGTCATTCACTTCCCACATTAAACAAATTTCTAGGACTGTGTTCACCGATACAACATAGCAAAGATCAGACACGTCCTGTCTCAAAAAGAAAATGACTGCAATTCTTAATTGTCAGGCTGCACTAAAAAGTCTCTGAAGACTCTCCAGCTGATCCTCCTCCTCACCTACAAAGCTCTTAATGGTCAGGCTCCATCCTATGGATGTTCCTGAGAACACTGTGCTCCCTAAGTGCAGCTAATTAGAGGTTCTACTACCAGGCTGCCCACCTGTGGAATCATGTCATGTATCAGTCCGGGGTTTCAGACTGGTTGATATAAGTTATAAAGACTGTTATATATGAAGGGATAAAGAATGTTACATATATAAAGTATAAAGAATTTTATATATAAAGTTATAAAGACTCATAGATAAAGGTATAAAGACTGTTAAACAGTAAGTTTGTGCCATTCCAAACCTCTGCTGATTGTGACACAAGGGGGGGGCGGAGGCTGGACCCAAATGCACGACTCTTTCAAGATCCGTTCAAAAAGAGAAAGTCTTTATTGTACAAAATGATAATCACTCACAAGGAGGGAAAAAACACTACTAAACTAAACTATAAAAGTATCAACAAAAATTCACTCTTACGAGGACAACAAAAATTCACTCTTACGAGGTAAACAAAAAAATCGCTCTTAGGAGGAAAACTGGAAATAAACAGACTTGAACAAAACACAAAACCTGAAAAGACATAGGCATGGAGCTGGACGCTGGTTCTCACGACAAGGGACATGACGAACTGGCACAGGAGGGAGACACAGACAATAAATAGACACAAGGTAACAGGGCACAGGTGAAAACAATCAGGGCAGGGGAAGGCAATCACACTGGCGGGAAACACACAAGGGCAGGAAGCAAAGGTGCCTGAAACGAGAGGGAAGAGTTATTTCAAAATAAAACAGGAAGTGCACGACAAGACAACACGAGTGATGACTTAACATTTACGACGAGACATGACAGTTTGGTCAACAGCCTGAGATGTAGCAGTCTCTTTGCTGATTGGCTGATGGTTGTGACCTCACTGAGGGACATGGCGGACGCCTACTTTACGTGTGCAGAATTTACTGAGATGGTTTCTTGCCAGATAGAGTAAATACAACTTTATTTATACAGAACTGATCACAGCATGGAGACACAGTGAAATTTGACAGGGATCAGACGCTGAGGGGGCGTGACCAAATGGTGACATGTGACAGCTCAGGGTGAGAAGGTGTTGGTAAACGTGTTTCACTCAGACGAGTAAATGCTGCTATAAAGCTCTGTTCTGACAGTGTTTCTGCTGAGTTTCTCTCTTACTCTAATTCAGTGACAGAATGTGAAAGTGAAACTGTTTTAAACCTCAGAGCTGCTGAGAACAGCTTAATCGACACGTCCATGTGGTTTCATGAAGCTGTTATGATTGCACTGAGTGCTAGGAAATGAATGATGAGAGCTTCACACAATAATATCAGGTCCTGTGTAATTATCTGTTAATTGAAACTTAGACAGTGGCGTGTGGATCCATTAACCTCTGATCCTCTAAATTTATTCAAGTGTATGAAGAGGCGGCTCAACTTTTAAAAATCAACTCATTCGTGCTACTGCTGTGATGTTTTTATTTCTGATTAATTCAGCAACTAACAACTATTCTGATAGTCAATGAATCTACTGATTATAAAAAAAAACATTAGTTTGAGTCCAATATGTCAACAAACTGAACTCTGAATCAGATCTCTGAGTTCTGATTCAAAGTTTGAATTTCAGCAAATGTTAATTTTGAGAGAAAAAGGCTTTAAAGATAATTCATTTCCACATTTTTTTATGTTTCGGCTCAAAATGAACACAATATTTTTGATCAAAAGTAATTATCCACATATAGCCAATACATACTTTTACACATGCATGTGCACGTGACTATGTGCACAAGCACACACACACCTAGACTACATCTTAGTTCTTAACCTGCTTCAGTGATCATTAACGGTCTTCACATGCATAAAAACAAGGATTTTGTAGATAAACTAAACACTAACCGTTAGTCTCCTCTTTACTTTGGTCTTGTTTTGTTTCCTCTGGTGTTTAAAGCTGTAACTCGCGTCACCGTCTTCACTTCTTAACGTTACTCTCTGGTGATTTTCTCGGTTTCTTCAACACTGTCTTCATTCAGACAGTAACCACAGACGATGTTAGAATCAGATCAGCCATGAGTGGAATATCTTCCTCTTCCCTTTCTTCCATCTCACTTTCGCTGGCATTTTCGCTGCTTCTGTTAGTCAGAGTTTTTTCCCAGTCTGACTCAGAGGATCTGCTGTCAGCCTCCGCTCCTCCCGGTACCGTCAAATAGTCCAAAATCAACTCCGTCTATAGTTGTCATCTAACACATCCAACTGGAATTAAATAAAAGTCTGAGCGATCTTCTCCCTACATGATTCCATTTCATCAGCAGCTGATCCTCCATCAGTCTCCTTTCACTCTGTTGTTTAAACTTTTCAGCTGCAGGAAAACGTAAAGCTTTAAAATTAAACTTATTGTTTGATTTTTACTTTAATATTGATATTTTATTGAAGATGAAACTTTATTTATTCAGGAAATCACAAAAGCCCAAAACAGCCCAAAATGCATTTTTTAATATAAAAATGTCTTTTTACAGTAACAGGTTTTGCAACATTTTGATAGAGCACGTCACATTTAACTATTTAATCATTATCAGAATAGTTGGTGATTATTATCAGAATAGTTGGTGAATAGTTGGTGATAGTTGGCAACGTGATTCATGAGTGATTCAACATTGCAGCTGTAGACAGCAGCTGTGTGTAAATGCAGACATGACTGTGCAGGGTTTTAATCACCTGGTTTGTCATAATTGATCCAGTCAGTGAGTGAAGTGATCAGAAGTGACAGAGTGAAGCTGCAACTCTGGAATCATCCACAATGTAAAAGTCCTGGGTCAGTTTCTCAGTTTCAGCTTGTTTCTCTTGTCATTTCACCTTTTCTTTGAAGTGCTACAGCTAATTGAGCTCATCAGAATGTTTTGTTAGGTTAAAGCAAGAATTAAGGGCAAACCTTCTAACAGCTGTAGATTCCAGCCTTTAAATAACTCCACGGTATTAATGAAAAGTAGCCTCAAAACAAGATGTTATTTTTCCTTTCTCAGCTTTTTCTTCATCTTCCTTATCTGTTATTTCCCTCTGGATCAGAATCAAATCACTTTATTTTTTCATGTTCTGTTCTTACTACACGTTATCGTTCATTTTGAAATAATCCCATGTGAGCTATAAAAGCAGTAAATCTGTCTTTCATTGTCTTTTCTCAGTCCCTACACTCTAAAAAGATTGATCATTAAAAATGTGTTAAATCAACTGACTTTACCATATTATAGTAGTTTATTTGTTATCTAATTAAGTATACCAATGCACATAACTAACTGTAACATTAAAAAACAGATTCCTTTGTTCAGTTTAGTTTTTTTGTATTTTTTTAAATGTTTTATTTAGAACTTGAGCATTGCAACAGCATGCTAACAGTGCTGTGGGCTAGCTAGCAGCCATATGATAAAAACAAGCTAAATTTAGTTTGTCATTTAGAAAGTCACTTGAACCAAATTGAAACTGATGACTTCAGTCGACCAATTAGAAATAAATTGTGATTAGGTTAGTTGATTAGGTTCTGCCAACCTAAATTTTGTTTTAAATCTACCAACAATGAAATTTGAGTGTACATGACATTTTAAATTAACTTGATGTGATTATCATTATTGAGCGATCACAACTTATAAAATATATTTTGCAACTTAGAAAGTTGATCTAAAACAATTTTTAAACTTGCATTCATGTATTCATTCCAGTGGTGTTAACAGATCCTCTGAGGTACGTTTTAGAGTGTATTTTCCCTCTTCATTAAAACACTCGTCATCATTCTCCTGAGCTGCAGCAGCAGCTATAAAACGCTGTGACTTTACTGTTCCACTTATTTCCTACAACACCACACAGTCCTCTGTTTTCCCAGAGAAAACAATTGCTGTCAACTACAAAAGTGAAAGAATCATGTCTTTAAAGAACAAAATGGAAGGAAACGCTTCCGCTCATATCAGTCATAACAGTGTTTGTGCAGCTGATCTGAGAGCAGTAACACATCCTCTGATGTTTCACTGCTCACCTCCATCATCTCTGCAGCAGCAGCTTCATCCTTTAACATGAAGCTACACTCATGATGATTCTGGTTCCATACGTGTAAATTCCACAAAGCTGTCCCCCCAAAAATCTTTGTAAACACAAATAAATTATGTTTTTAAATATAAAAGAAAATGTAAAAAAAAGACAGAACACAAAAGTTCTTAATTGTGTAACCCCCCCCCCCCTCTTCCTCAAAGTGGTTTGGTCCAGATGCTGTCTTCCAGTGGGCAGGGCCAGGGGCTAACGGCTAATATTGACAGTCAGCTAGTAGTTATCTACGTGGTAGAAACCAATCAAACTAACATGTAGAATTTTGTTAGTTATTTATCACACCACTTTAAATTTGTCCAAATCAGCCTCTTTTTACCCGTCTGTTGGTTAAGATCAGACCTAATGATCGTTAACCATAACTTGTTTCTTATGTATGAATGTAATATGGTTTCATTCAGTCTGACAGTTTGTACTTTGGAGGTTTTTGAACATCAGCTGTTTCCAAATTCCAAAAAAACACTGGCGTCATCACATCCTGTCAAACATGTTCATTCAGGAAAAAAAAGCATATTTATACACATTTGTCCATTGGGAGAAAGCAGAACATTGATTGGTTATTGATGGTTTCTGTGTTGGTGTCTTCAAAAACAGAATTTTCACAACAATTTCACATTTTGACGTAATTTCCCAGCGTTTCAGTGGTAAATTCATTTGACAAAAACAATGTGACAGGAAGTGATGACTTTTTTTGATGAATTGGCTTCTTATGAGGTGGTTAATCACTTTTTTTAAAATAATAAAATCCTTTATCCATTATTATAAAACAATTTCCAAATAAAATATCTGAAAGTAATTTGCTGTTCATAACTGAAGCTGTAAAAACTATTTAAAAAAAACTAATAAAATATGTTATCATCCACAGATAAATCTATTATTTCAAGCACAGGCAAGTAAAAAAATTCACACACACACACGTACATGCACGCACACACGCACGCACACACACACACACACACATGCACACACTGTTAAGTATACTGCCTCCATTAAAGTGTATTGACTCCATTCTACAGTGATATTCTTCAGCGTCTCTCTGGTCTTGGAATATTCTGCTTTTCTCCTCCCTCATGAATAATTTATACTGAAGCAAACAGCAGTCGCTGCAGTGTAATATATTACAGCAGGAGGCTGGTACACAGCAGCAGCAAAATCAGCCACAAGCTGCACAACTGCAGCTGCTGTTAACTGTTTACTGTTGCTTTTTACTTATTACACTATCTCTTTAAGATATAAATTAGATCGAATTTTTTAGAAATGGAAACAGTTGATAGTAATGAACATTTGCATGTAAATATGAGGCGTTATGGAGAAATCCTCATTCATTGACAGGTTGGTTGTTAAACATAAAAATAATGATAAAAAGAAGAAAAGGTAGAACAAGGACGCCTTCAATAACATACAGGAAAACATATATAACACAAACAACATATATAGACTAATATAGCAAAGAAATGTGTTTTCTTGCCTGTGCCTCTGGTCCTGGTTCATGGTCCTGGTCCTGGTCCTGTTTCCTGGTCTAAGTCACAGTCCAGGAGATTGTTTTTATTCTTTGATAATATAATGAACAACATAACATGTTTGGATATCCAAACATCCTGCATCGTTTACTTTGTGTTATCGCGCTATTACACATTCAGTCTGTTTTACTGTGATTTTTCATGTAAAACATGCTGAGTTTGAACCAGCAGCAAATCTCAGACATGGCTTCTCAGTCTCCTGTGTGCAGCACCACTAATAAATGTGTGTGTCTGTATTTCTAAAACTATTTAGATCGTGCTGAATCACCATTAGAATGGATCCATTAAATTGTTGCCCCGGCAACAGGGTGAAGTTCTGTCTAATATTAACATTCCATTGACCAGCAGGAGCTATAAAAACAATCATTGTGCAAATTCTTTTTTCAGGAAAATGGTCTGAGTAGATTTCAGTTTTTTTTCCTGTTCACAAACAAACAATTAGAGCTGCAGCATTAACTCGATTAATCAACTAATTGAGCATCAACTAACAAATATTCGAGCCTCCGACTCTGGCTGTTTTTAAATCCAACCTTCAAACATTTCTGTTTCTGTCTTTAAAAAAGTCTGAGGAAAAAAATATATTTTTTCAGTACAATTTGCTCTCAATTCAACCCATTATGAAATAACTCATGTATTTTGAGACAGAAGCAGTTCTTCTCCTCCACTTCACACATTTATCTCTGAAGAGATTTCACACAATTCACAGAAAAGGTTGTTTTTCTTAACATTTAAATGTTCCAGATTTTATTCTTCTCCTGTGTTTTATGTATAGTTGTGTTGTCCCCACAAAGGTGATGAACAGCTTCAGCCAGCTGCCTGGCTGAGCCTGGAACTTGTGACCCTTTCCCTGTCAGGAAACCCTGTTTTACACCTTCAGGGGATGTCATCAGAGGTATAAAAGCACCGGCCTTTTGTCCCACTCACCCCTCTTCCCCAGACTTCTCTTACCCAACTCTCTTCCAGTCTCCTGCTCATCAGCAGAGTTCCGCTCTGTAGCAGGAGTAGCTGCAGGATTGAAGCCTTCAGCAGCTTCTCTGCTCTCAAAGGGATTATCCAGCTGCTTTCAGCGTCTCACTGCAAGTGACCAAGGACTCAGCAACGTCCAGGGAGCACCACTGAAACAACTCAGGCCTGGTTCTACAACCAGAAACAAGGATTAACAAAGAGCAACGTGGTCTACATGATGGATCTACTCCACAACGAACACCACAGCTGCAACAACATCTCCAGCCAACTCAAGGAAGCAGAACCAGAGAAAAAACCTTCTTCTTTCTTTCTGCTGGTAACATGACTTGAGCAGAACAGAACATTAACAAACATGGTTAAACAAGACTGTTGAACTTTGTTAATGTTTAGATTTTAGGCTACAGTTCACTGTCTCTTAGGCTTGTAAGAAGGTTTAGTTGGATGTTAGTGTCCCAACCTGCATGATACTAACCTCCTAACACGACACCTTGAAACACACACAAAGTGACATTAAGCCTACACACACATACACACACACATACATTAGCATGGTCGGCCATTTTCCCTTTGTTCTCAATAGACAAAGAGCCCCACATGGCCTGAACTACACAGAACAGCCACCATGGCAGCCATCTTTGTAGTTTCCCTATAGACATGCACACACACACACACACATGCAGCATACACTTACACACATTCACATTTAGTTTAAATTGTTATTGTGTGTTTTTACTTTTGTATTTTTTGTGAATAAATGCTTTTGAGTAATACATGCTGCCTCTTTAATGTTGTATAATAATGAATTATGCCAACCTCTACTTTAGAACTCTGGATCCTTCAGCCATTAATGGCTATTAATATAATGATCCTGGTTTCTATTATTAAGTTAATTGGTAATCAGACTTCGGAATTAATAGTTTATTACAATTCATGAAACTAAATCAGAGAATTGACTATCTTTTCCTCTCAACCAAGAGGTGGTGCCCCGAAATTCTAGAACTTAACAATTAAGCTATAATTTTAATGAATACATAATTATTTCCAATCATTATTGATTCTTTCTGATAGTCAATTCCACCTGAACAATAAGTGTAAGACACAACATACTCTGACGCCCCGTGGAGACACTACACCTTTTATTCTGGTGCCCCGTGTGAGGCTAAATAAAATCAAACATTTTATTTGGTATCACAGTGGCACAACAGTTGTGATGTCACTAAGGAAATATATTTGGATATATATGGACTTTAAGAACCAATAATCATTTTAGTGTAGTTTTACAGCTTCTCTCTGTAGGTGGTTTAGCGTCTATCTCATTAACATTAATGAGTCTCTCCTTTGATTGGATAATTTAAGATCTCTGTGAACATGAGTGGGTGGTGACTGTATAGTTGTGACCTCACAACTTTAGTGAGTTTCTGAATACTGACTGTTCTCTGTGAACTGAGTTGAAACCTGAGACTAAATTTACAGAAACAGCTGCAGCTTCTGATCTAATCATCATAAAAACAGGGTTTAAGGTTGAAATTTATTTTGAAAGTTTTTATATGTTTTAAGTTTAACGTTATTGTTTTCTTAATATTTTTCTCTGTTAATTCCTTTGATTTTTGTATCTCATTAGATCAATGTATTTAGTGTCTTTGAGTGTCTTGGGAGGGCGACACGGTGGCGCAGGGGTTAGCGCTGTTGCCTCACAGCAAGAAGGTCACAGGTTCCAGACCTCCTTGGTCCTGGGTCTGGGACCTTTCTGTGTGGAGTTTGCATGTTCTCCCCGTGTCTGCGTGGGTTTTCACCGGGTACTCCGGCTTCCTTCCACAGTCCAAAAACATGCTGAGGTTAATTGGAGACTCTAAATTGCCCATAGGTGTGAGTGTGTGAGTGAATGGTGTGTGTGCCCCGCGATTGGCTGGCGACCATCTGGGGTGTATCCCTGCCTCTCGCCGTAACGCGCTGGGATAGGCTCCAGCAGACCATGTGACCCTAATGAGGAATAAGCAGGTATAGAAAATGACTGACTGACTGAGTGTCTTGGGAAGCTCTTTATAATTTAAATGTTTTATTATTGTTACTGTGTGAAATGATCAAACAGTTTCACCTTTTTACCAGCTGGAATATTTCTCTGCATACTATACTCTGCACATGTGAAATTCTCAACAATCCTGCAAAATAGCTTAGTAAATAGTGGAATAGTGTAGTGAGAATTTCCACCTGAACCACAAATAAATAAATTTAATTTCAAATCTATAGTTTCGGGTTGAAATTGATTAAGGACATTAAGGAAAATTCTCTTTAAAACAGATGTTTTAGAGGGTTTTTTTTATTTTTTATCAATGAATTCACATGATCTGCCTCATGTAGCTGAGCCAGAACCCTCCTGTGATCAGAGAATGGAGTTGTTGAACTCTGAATGAGCTGCAGAGATCCACCCTGCTGAAACTGTAGGAGGGCAATTACAATAAATAGCTGTAATGATAATGGTGAATGAAGCAGCTGCAGCTGAATTATTATCAGTTTCTACAGCAGGAAACAGTTTCTCCATCAAAAAAGAATCAGTTTCCTCACAATCCTGCAGAGAATCAGTCAGAGATCCAGGTGAATTATTTTATATATCTACAGCTTTGGTCAGTTTATTACCACTTTACATGTTTATGGTCAAACATAATGGCTGAGGAAACAACATGAGGTATTTTACAACTGGAGAAGGAAAACATATACACATAATAAGCACCAAAGGAAACTTATTTATCTAGGCCTTTAAGAACAAATCACAAATACAAACAAAATCATCGTTCTGAAAACTCCCTGTTTTAAGCGGGAATGTGTCTCTCATTTGAAAAGCTTCTCAGGTCTCAGTTGTCAGTCAGTCAGTCATTTTCTATACCTGCTTATTCCTCATTAGGGTCGCAGGGGTCTGCTGGAGCCTATCCCAGCGCGTTACGGCGAGAGGCAGGGATACACCCCAGATGGTCGCCAGCCAATCATGGGGCACACACACCATTCACTCACACACTCACACCTATGGGCAATTTAGAGTCTCCAATTAACCTCAGCGTGTTTTTGGACTGTGGGAGGAAGCCGGAGTACCCGGTGAAAACCCACGCAGACACGGGGAGAACATGCAAACTCCACACAGAAAGGTCCCAGACCCAGGACCAAGGAGGTCTTGAACCTGCGACCTTCTTGCTGTGAGGCAACAGCGCTAACCCCTGCACCACCGTGTCGCCCGGTCTCAGTTGTATTTAATGAAATTAGGAATAAATGATAGCGTTACCCACTCCTCGTCAAATTTTGACAGGTCTAAATCAGAAGCTACCACGTCATAAGTGGGCGTATCCCACCATGGATGAACCAATGAGATGGTAAAGGACTGTGGTTGGAGTTTTTATAAAAAAAAATGTGAGTGATTTAGAGGCTTTTACAAACTGCTGGTGTCATGAAGATGCTTTATGTTCTATAATTCATGATGACCTGCCCTTTGCACCATTTTTAAAGTTCATAGTTTTTTTTACTTTTATATTATATAGCACATTTGGACTTCATTTTTGAATTGATGCATTGTACATTATAAATATGTAAATAAAGTGGTTTTGTAAAAAATATAAATACCTCTCTCCCCAAAATAATTCATCAAAACTAGAGATGGGCCAATCCGATACCTGGATTGGATATCGGCTCCAATATCGACAAAAGAGCTGGATCGGATATCGGATGAATGAGGCCGATCCAGTGCTCCGATCCAGTTATTGGTAATTCTGGTATAGGATCTAGTCACTTCGATTCTATGTTTGCGCGCTGGTTACGTCATCATGCAGAGCACGCACAACAACATAACAACATGAAGCAAGCACCGGGCCGAGCAAAGTCTGCTATTTGGAGACACTTCAAAGTGGATACAACGGCAAATCCGACTGCTACCTGTAACATATGCAACGCAAAAATTGCAAGGGGTGGTGATAATGTCTACAGTACAAGTACAATACCACAAACTTAAATAAGCACCTCTGAAAGCACCATACTAAAGAGCATGCTGAGCTCCAAACAAAGGTGGAGCTGACAACCAAACAGTTAACTTTGGTGGATGCGCTGCAAAGACCAGACAAACTTCCAGCCGGCAGCGTGAAAGCAACAAAAACAACGGAGAAGGTAATGGAGTTTATTATTTTAGATTCCCAGCCCCCCTCTATTGTCGAAAACAAAGGATTCCGCTGCCTGTTGGAACATCTTGAGCCAAAGTGAAGTTTACCATCGTGAAAATTTTTAGCAGATATGCTGCTGCCTGAACTGTACAAGAAAGTGTGCCAGCACATGTTGGATGAATTAAATAATGTAACATCAATGAGCTTCACCACAGATATCTAGAGCTCCGACGTGTGCCCCATGACACTGTTAAGTTTAACTGTGCATTGGTTAGACGCGAGTTGCTTACTTCACAGCGCAATGCTCCAAGCAAAAAACTTCCCTGGATCACACAGAGACGCAATTTTGGCTGCTATAACGGAAATGCTTGATCAGTGGCATATTCTGTTGACAAAAGTGCATGCCATTTTTGAGGGACAATGCCCACAACACGATGCAATTGCAAGCTGCAGACAGATTGTGGGACATTTTAAACATTCCCCAATTGCATATTCAAGGCTCCACAATATTCAAATCCAGATGCAAATGGAACATTAACATCTGAAACAAGACATCAAGACGAGGTGGAACAGCACCTATTACATGATCAAAAGTCTTCTGGAGCAGAGACAAGCCCTTGGTGCCTATGTTGCTCATCATGACCTGCCCGTGGCACTGACAATCAACCAGTGGACTTTGCTGGAGAAAACGATGACAGTTTTAGCATCATTTGAAGAGCTCACAAGGAAAGTCAGCTCATCCACCGCCTCCACCGCTGATGTAATTCTACCCGTCACAGTCCTCAAGCGAATTCTGGCCAAGGAAAATGAAACTGATTCTGGCATTAAAAAGATGAAAATGACCTACAAGCTGTCAACAAAAGGTTCAGCACTGTGGAAGAGGAACGCCTGTATGCACTTGCCACCTTGCTTGATCCAAGTTATAAAGATAGGTGAGACAGTAAGCCTGTTATTCTATGATCAATCTTTATCTCCATAACATGCAATTGTGTGTAAATTTGAATGTGATAAGATGCCATTATGTCTTGTACATTTAAACTTAAAGTAAACTTAAAGTAATTAAAGTTTTTTAAACAGCAATGTGTGTGCAATGGAATGGATCCGTGTTGTGTGCAAGTCATTTAAAGCCCATAATTTTACCTAACGATGTTTTATTGTTGTTTCAGATACTTTTCAGGTGCCCATTCCATAAAGAATGTGCAGGGCATACTGAGTCAGGAACTTCAGGAAGCTGATTTGAGGAGCAGCAGACCTGAAGCATCACAGGCTTCAGAGCCAGCAGTTAAGGCCCCTTGGCTGGAAGCAGCAGTAGCAGCAGCAGGAACAGCAGCAGCAGGAATGCCACCACCGCCACCACCAGTAGAATCGGATCTGTATCGGCCGATACGCTCAGCCCAGGTATCGGTATTGGATTGGATTGGAAAATCTGGATCGGTACATCACTGATCAAAACACACCTCCTCCTCCTCTTCTTCACTTACATTCATTGATCCGAAATTCTCCAGAAGTAAAACATGGATATATTTTCATTCTGAGTCTCAGAGGTTTAAACATGGTTCTATTCTGACATTTAACCGCAGAGTAAATGTATTATTAAAGCTGATTAAGAGCTAAATAAATTATTATTAAATAAAATGATCTGCAGTAAAAGCATCAGATTAGCAGGTTGGATCCATTCCCTGATACCCGAGAGGTTTTACTCTATAAAAAAAAATGTTTATTCTGGCTCCAGGAGTTGATGGTGAAACCTGAGGCTCCTCAAGGACACAAAGGAAAATCTCAGCAGCAAATATTATTATTACAATTATTTTACTGTTGTATCTCAACATCTGTGTAACCTGGAAGCTACAGGAATCTTTAATGCAATAAAAATGAAGCAGCCGAAACCAAGATAGCATAACGAAAATATTCATTATTAAGTTTCAGCTGAAATAATTATTTTATGCAGAAGCTAAATTATCCACATGTTTCTTTTTTCCAAACTATAAGTCGCTCCGGAGTACAAGTCGCACCGACCATAAAATAATAAAGAAAGAAAAAACATATATAAGTCGCACTGGAGTATAAGTCACATTTTTGGGGGAAATTTATTTGATAAAATCCAACACCAAGAACAGACATGTCATTTAAAATTTAAATGACAAACAATTAAAAAAAAAAATAAAATAGAGGCAACAACAGGCTGTTACATAACACAACTGAGAATGTGCCTGGTATGTTAACATAACATATTAAGAGTTATTCCGATAACTATAGCATCAATAACATGCTAAGAGGTTTACCAAAACCATCCGTGTCACTCCAAATACCCGCTAACTAAAATCCAATGAAATCTTCATCCTCGGTTTCACTTTTCATCAACTCCTCTAACTCCTTCCTCTTCTACCTTGCTGATGTCAGACGTCATATTTTATTACTTGCAGCTTGTAATCTGCAGAATATGATTTTCTTTTCGGTACCATTTTTGTTAAGCCCTTCTTCTTCTTCAACGTTGAAATTATCAACACAAGCCTAGAGCGCCCTCTTGCGGTTTAGTGTGAAAATAACGTGAAATGATATACTGGTAATAATGTGTTAATAATTTCACACAGACGCGACTTATAGTCTGGAAAATACGGTATATATATATATATATATATATATATATATATACTGTATGCTATATATATATATATACTGTATGCTATATATATATATATATATATATATATATATATATATATATATATATATACTGTATGCTATATATATATATATATATATATATATATATATATATATATATATATATATATATATATATATATATATATATATATATATATATACAGGAAAAATACAGGAAACATCATGTCTCATCATCATGTGTCAAGTGCCACAGTACAAAAGAACAGTTTGAATTTTCTTTTGTATATAATAACCGAAAGTGTTTGTTGATGAAGTTTGTTGATCATGTGATGCTGTTGAATGGTGTTAAACGCTAACTAAAATCAACAAAAAGAATCATGACAAGATTGTCAAAGGATGAGTCCAGGTGTTGGAAAAGGGAGTGGAGGCACGTGACAGCATCCTCTGTCCCCCTCTTTGCCCTGTAGGCAAATTGGAAAGGGTCCAGGATGATGTTCAGGCTCATGTCTTTTCAGGTATTTCATCAATATGTATGTCAAAGCAATGTTTCGCAGCTGAATGATTCGCATTGATTAAAATATCTGAGAAATCTGAGGCCATGGTTCTCAGCTGGAAAAGAATGGAGTGGATGAGTTCAAGTATCTCCATGTGTTGTTCAGTGATGAAGGATGGGAGATTGACAGGTGGTCGGAGCAGTGTGTACAGTGATGCAGGCTCTGCATCGATGCATCATGGTGAAAAAGGAGTTGAGCTACAAGGTGAAGCTCTAGATTTACTATCAGTCTACATTCCAACCCTCACCTATGGAAGACCCAGGGAACACTCTGGGAACACCTTGGTGGTCAGGGAGAGGGAAGTCTGGGCTGAAGCTGATGAAGCTGCTGAAGCTACTGACCCCAAGACCTGACCTTGATGAGGCGGAGAAGACGAGAGGAGACAAACTCTTCACTCTTTCTCTGCTGCTACTGCTGTTTCAATATGTTTGATTGTCTGCTATTGGCCACGCCCCTTGAACTGCTGTTGGCCACGCCCCCCTGAACAAACCACAAGAAACATGAAGAACATAATTTGGTTATTGGTGGTTTCTATGTTAGTGTTCAAAACATAATTTTGACAACAATTTGGCATCATTTCACAGTGTTTAGGTCGAAAATTCATTTGACAAAAACAATGACGACTTTCAGATGATGTCAATAAAACATGATTTTTTTTTTTTACTGTATTTTATATTGTGAATTGGCTTCTTATGAGGTGGTTACTCACTTATTTGTTTTTGATTTTTACATAGTTTATATATAATTTTTCCATAATTATAAAACACCAAAAAAAAGGCAAATGGACAAATGCATGACACAAAGCTAAATAAAAACTGCTAGCAGTTAACAGAGTATCACCTTCCTGTTAAGTGTTTTATTTCTGTTATTTATATAATAAAACATGTTATCATCCACAGACAAATTCATTATTTCAAGTACAGGTAAGTAAAACAAAAATCTCTTTCTACATGCTCTCATCAGCTGTGTTTTCAGTGATTTACTGTAACGTGGACTTTTTTTTCAATAAATCAAACTTGATCAAAGCTGATTCAATCAGTTTAACTAAATTGCTGCTAACAAACTAGTGTGTTCATGTGTGTGTGTGTGTGTGATATTAATTCTGTTAAACCAGACATTTCTATGCTCATGTCTGCTATTTTATTAACATTAGTCCATCATGTATGGAAACGTTCACTAAACATTTAACAGTTACTTTCAGTAGATTCAGAGCACTTAAATGAAGCTCAGACAGAAAGTCTAAAAAAAATGGGCATTTGACATCCTGAATCACACTAGATCAGATCTAATGGATAAAATAATCACATTGTGAAAATATGATGTGACGTTTCCCTGAAACAAGGATCATATTTTCATATTTCATTGACTGTTTTTTTTATCTTGAACGTGTAATAACATCAGGCTGAAAACGTGTGAAACAACTGTTGTTTGCTGCAGTTTCTGTTGCTGCAGCTTCAACATGTGAATCTTCACCTTCAGCTGAAAAAAAACACTGATTTATGTATCTGTGACATCACAACTCCTCTCACCTGACCTCACCTGTTAGTGTGTGTGTGATGTCATCACAGGCAACAGCAAGTTTTTGCTTCATCATCCAACACACACACACACACACACACACACACACACACACACACACACACACGCACACACAGCAGCAGCAGCTGCAAAGGTGTATACAAGATGGGATATAGTGTGGAGAAGGAGGAGAAGAGAGAAGGAGGAGGGGGAGGAGGTGTTGAGCCTTCATCTGTGAGAGACGCAAGAAAAGAGAAAGAAAGTGCAGCCTGGCTGCATTCTCATCCACAAAACCCCTCCCCTATCTCTCTCTCTCTCTCTCTCTCTCTCTCTCTCCCTCTCTCTCTCTACCTCTTGATTCGGGACCTAAAGTCCCGTTTTCTCGGTGAAATCCGCGGACTGAGCGTCGGTTTGTGGAATCTGACACCGACTTCTCCTCGGTATTAAAGAACCCAGCGAATGTAAAGAAAACACGCCGAGAGAAAGAGAGAGAGAGAGAGAGAGAGAGAGAGAGAGAGAGAGAGAGAGAGAGAGAGAGAGAGAGAGCAGCAGCTCAGTATCGCAGTCTTCGTCCTGCTCCGTGTCCGCTGCTGAAGGTGAGTAATGAAGATGATGAGGATGAGGAGGATGTGGATGATGATGAAGCTGCAACATGTTCATACATGTAACGTGTAAATGTTGCTGCCGCATGAGACGCGGTTTTGTCTGTTTGTGTCTCGGTGTCTCAGTGTTTACTGATGAACTGAATGATGCGTTTACTGTGTTTACGCCTCACCTGGTGGTGCGTTCAAGGGACAACTTGTTACTGACAGAAAGAGAGAGACAGCATTAAGTGTGTATACTTAATGCTCTGAAGAAGCTGCATCATTGTGTGTGTATGTATATGTGTGTGTGTGTGTGTGTGTGTGTGTGTGTGTGTCTGTGTGTGTGTGTGTGTGTGTGTGTGTGTGTGCGTGTGATTGTGACTGAGTGACTCTGCTCTTACTCCATTAGAAGTTAAAGTCCTGCATGAAAACTAAAAGTATTATCATCTAAATGTATTTTAAGTATTGAAGTAAAAACACTTTATTAGAAATATATCTGACATCATTAGTTTATGAATACTGAAACATCAGATTGCAGCAATATGCTGTTTTCAGTTTGATCCGAGATTTATTGGTGCAGATTATGTTAAAAGTTGATATTTTCAAAAGATGTTTTATGATCGTATCTTAATCATTACTGCATTACACAGAACTGTTTTCTATATATTATATTATATAATATTATATTATATCATATATAATATTCAATTAGTGCTTAAAGATGAAATCATATTAGTGAACAGGGTGCCAGAGAATAATGATTAATAAACTAATCCCACTTGACAGATCAGACAGCTGATCAGCTGACACAAAATTCCTCCAGAAATCACTCTGATAATTCATAAAAAATAAAAATAAACCTAATGATATTTTCAGGAGCTTGACATTTTTTAAAAATCCCCGTCTTCACAGCAAAATGTTGAAATGCATCGTTGGTAAAATGTTGTGTGTTTTTACCAGGGAACAGAATATGGCAGTTGACATCTTCCGTTGCCATGGAAACAACAGAAACAGGAAGTGACTTATGGGAATTTACAAAAACTATTCTAACTATTCTTCCAAGCAGATGGTGCGTTCATGCACCTCGTAAACTCAGAAGTTTATACTCAAATTACCACAAAGGTTTACAAACCTATGCAAACCAGGAAAGTTTATATTTTGCTCTTATTTTCCTTTGTTGAAATACATAACTGGATCTTTCACTGCATGTAATTACATAGTTAATCAGTTTTATCAGCGTATTCTTGTCTCTTTCATGTTTCTGTTTGAGTCTAAAATGTTCTCAGCTTCATCTGTGATGTTAAGGATTCTTATCATCACTAACAGTGATTCGATTTTCAGAATTTTCTTCCATCAAATTGCAGTTTTACAGTGTATTGCGCTACAGTTTTTGAGGCTGCAAAATGACACATTTACAACAATCCCAGAGAACCTGTGATAGGCTGCAGGAACTAATCCACCTCTTCCTGACCAAACATGATGGAGGACAGTAAATACTGAGTTGGAGTTAGTTGTCATGACTCATAGAACCGATCTGGTGCTGTCACATGAAACAACACAACAAAAAGAGAAACCACATCACTGAACTGTAAATAAAAGACTAGCAGACACTAAACAGAATTGTGTTTTTTCTCTAAAATAAGCAGAGACGACAGTTTCTTGAAATGTTTGGATTTATTCTAACACTGTTAGTGTTCGCTGCAGCTTCAGTTTGCCACAGGCACCTCGACACTAATAAACACGTCAGTGTCATTTATGTTTCTTTGTTCTCAAACATGTGGTGGAAACAGTGCAGGGGCCACCCAGAGTGGCAGCTAGCCTTACATGGACACACACTCCACCGCTTATTCATCAAAACCAAACACACACACACACACACACACACACACACACACATACACACAATACACACACATACACACACATATACACACACACACACACACTGCTGCTGCAGCTGATGAAACCAGGAAAACAAAATCACAGCATCTAGATGAGGAAGCAGAAGAAGGAGATAGTACTGTAACACAAAAATATTAGAGTGAAACACAAACAATAGAATGAAAAAATAGATAATAGAGTGAAACAGATGTAGAGACCGAGCTCTTCATCCTATCTCGAAGGGAAAAACCCATTTCAGCTGCTTGCATTCCTGATCTCGTCCTTTTGGTCACTACCCAAAGCTTGTGACCATCGGTGAGAGTAGGAATATAGATTGATGGTAAATGGAGAGCTTTACCTTTCAGCTCAGCTCGTTCTTCACTATGATGGACCAAGGCAGGATACAATCTCCCTCCTTCCCTCACTCATGAACAAGCCTGAGATACTTGAACTCCTCTACTTGAGATAGGATCTCATCCCCAATCCGGTGGCTGCATTCCACCGTTTTCCGGCTGAGAACCATGTCTCAGATTTGGAAGTGCTTATTTTCACCTGAGGCCACCAAATTGCAGCCCCTCAACACCCTGGCTGTGCCTAGAAATTCTGTCCATAAAAGCTATGAACAGAATCTGTGACAAATGGCAGCCATGATGAAGTCCAACCCCCATGGGAAACAAGTTCAAATTATTACCGGCAATGCGGATTAAGCTCTGGCACTGGGCATACCTGATGGCCCGTGTCAATGGGTCCGGAGCATCCCCCACAGGACTCCCTGAGGGACATGGTTGATTGTCTTCTCCAAGTCCACAAAGCACATGTAGACTGGTTTTGTGAACTCCCATGCACCCTTCAGGACCCTGCTAAGGGTAAAGAGCTGGTCCACAGTTCCAGGACCAGGCGGAAACCACACTGCTCCTCCTGAATCTGAGGTTCGACTATCTTATGGACCCCCCTCTCCAGGATTCCCGAATAGACCTTTCCAGGGAGGCTGAGGAGTGTGATCCCCCTGTAGTTGGAGCACATCCTCTGGTCTCCCTTTGTGAAGAGGGGAACCACGACCATGGTCTGCCAGTTCAGAGGCACTGCCCCTGATACTGCCCCATGTCCATGCAATGTTGCAGAGTTGTGTCAACCAAGACAGTCCCACAACATCCAGAGCCTTGTGGAACTCTGGGCGGATCCTTTGTGATCTCAGTCCCAGAGATAGGCAAGCCCACTACTGCTTCTTCAATAGAAGACGTGCTGGTGGGATGATGGGAGGTCTTCGAATTATTCCCCCTTCTGACCCAGAATGTCCTGAGGCGAGGTCAGCAGCACTCCCTTTGGTACCCTCCTGAGGTACCAGATGGTGGTCCAGGACCTTCTCGAAGCTGTTCAAAAGTCACTCTCCTTCCACGGCTGTAGGATTCCTTCTTCAGCTTGATGGCATTCCTCACAACTGGTGTCCACCAGAGGGTTCGTCAAGCCCCCCCCCCAGGACACAAAAAAGGGTGGGTACTCTAAACTGTCGTTTGGCGCATACAGAGCACAGGCAGTGAGTCGGGGCAACCCGTCCAACCCCTCTTGAGGAAACTAGTTCTAGGGCCCACACTGTGCGTCGAGGTGAGTCCGACTACACCTGGCCCACCAGCTCAGGCTCCTTACACACCAGAAAAGTGATGTTCTACATCTCCAGAGCTAGATTCTGCAGCCAGGGGTCGGACTGCCAGGGTCCCTGCCTCTGACTGCTACTCAACTCTCTCACACATCACCTGTGGCCCCTCCCATGAGCGGATGTGTGCAGGCCCTGCCACCAGGCGCCTGGCTCCGGGGGGCCCTGGTGTCCTGCACCTGGAGAGAGTTAACTTACACCCAATGTTTGTTTGCTTCATCATGGGGGGTTGGGTTGCGCTTTTTCTGGTGTCTCATCTAGGACCTGACTCCCATGGGTGCCCCTACCAGAACCAGGAAGTGACACAGATAGTAAAGATAGTAAAGGAAGTTCCAGGTTTTTGCTGCTGAACTAGAGAAAATATATTTTTAATTCAATTAGTCCAATATTTAGAGGATTTTTTTCTTGATTTTGATCTATTTTTTCAGTTTTTTATGTCATGTTTCAGTCTTTTTTTTTTTCATCATGTTTGTTTTATGTGATGATCTTAAAAATCAATCGCTCGTGTTCACTGAACTCTGATGGTGGTTATTTAAGATGGCGTGTCAGACATCACTCATCATGACTAATCCTGTGATGTGACTCTCTGGCCAATCAGAAGCCACCAGCCTAGTAACATCACATTAAAGTGACACCTAATATCAGTGAAACTAAAAGTAGAACCCGTGACCAGACTTTAGTAATTAAAACTCAAAAAAGACGAATTAAGTTGAGCTGATGCCGTCTAGAGGAAAGATGTGACCTCATGGCCGCAGCAACTCCATCACATCGTCTCCTTCCCACCATCTTTGCTGCAGGCAGATACTTGTCCTGATCTCAGCCTCAGTGCTCAACAACACCCAGAGACACTTGAACCACTTCACATGAAGAAGCTCATCTTACACTCTTTAATCTCTGCTGCTGCTCACACGTCCTGACAGTCACATGACCACAACCAACCTCTCTATCTTTTTATTCCTGTACTTTTATTTATTCATTGTCTTAATGTCTTTAATCATGTAGGTTATGTTTCACTGTTTTCTTCGATGCAGTGATAGTTGACTTTGAATTATATGTGTCAGGGCTGTGACTTCTGCCCAAAAATCATATTCGGAATTTGTTTATTAATTAATAAATAAATTAATTAATTAATTAATATTCAAAGATATTTGAATAATTTCTAATAATATTTTCACCATTAAATTTTCACATAACCTCTACCTATCCTTCTTCTGAAGTCAGTTTAATTCAGTCTTATATATATATAATAAATAAATTACAATGCAGGGGCAGTGTGTGACAGGTGAGAGGAATCAGTGATGGATGCAAACAGCTGTTAACCTTGTCAGTGTGTGAGTGAAGCTCGTTGTGGCCTTGATGTTGAAATGTTCTGTATGAATTAACCAAGGAAATAATTTTCCTTTTTCTTTCCTTGCTTCATCCTTCAGATTTAAGGAAACTCCACCCCCTCACCACCGCTCAGAGATGGAGTTCCCAGACGAGCTGCTTCTCGCCGAGCTGGGACACCTGCAGCTCAATGAGTCGCTGTTCTCCAACAACTTCTCTGTGTACAACGAGACCGATGCGCTGCTGCCGACCAGCGTGAAGGTCACTATCGTGGTCGTCTACATGATCGTCTGCGTTATCGGTCTGGTGGGAAACTTCCTGGTCATGTATGTCATCATCAGGTAAGATGGCTGTACCTGAGGCCTGACTGGTTTTAGCCCAGTGATGGATTTGAGAAAAAATATATAATTGAGAGAGGTCAACAGCTCAGACCATTAAAACTCGTGAAGACTTTCACATGAATCTAAACCTTTGCTGTCAGGAACAATGATGTAATCACAGTTGCTATAGTGACCAAATACTGTTGTTTTTCCTTTTTGAGTCAGAGCTCAAACCAGCTGCTGCTTTCCTACATCTGTCAATAATGAAGCTGAATCTTTCATCCATAAACCATTATATTGATGGATCAGGGCCAATACTGATAAATGATTTGTCATTTATCAAGTAAAAGCACCAAGATGCTGCTTTTATCTGTGAATTGTCATCATAAGCACTTGTCTTTAATGTTGACTAGAGCTGCAGCGATTAATCGATTACTCGCCAACTCTTACATTAATCACCATGTATTTTGTTAATTGATTAATTTGAATTGAGTCAGTTTTAAGAGGAAAACATCCAAATACTCCTGCATCCTGCATCTCTGATTATTTTCTGGTTATTGATTATTTTTAGTTTTCTATAAAAGTAAACTGATGATCTTTGGGTTCGTGGACTGTTGGTCTGGACAAAAAAAGACATTTTAGGATGAATCTTCAGCTTTGGGAAACCATTTTTATGAATCAAACAACTAATTGATTAGTGTTTCAATAATCACTTGATTAGTTGACTTTCAAAATTGTTGTTAGTTGCAGCCTTAATATCAACATTGTTTGTTTGTTAGCAGTTCAAAATGTTCCCATTAGTGGAAATCAGTATCTTCTTTTTCTCACATTCATCACTATCTGCTGTTATGGTGGATCTGGCTTCAGACATTTTACTGTAATACATTTAATTGCTGTTGCTAGTAGTATCTATAGGAGATATTGTTTAGCTTCCTATTTAATGCTTCTTGGTAATAGACCCAGTAAGGTGTGTCAAACACTTTTCTTCCAGAATGCTTCCAGTTTTGGACATGGCCAAAGTATGTGGGTCTGATTAACAATGTGTGGGCTGCAGTTTTGCCAGCATTTGTTGAAGTGTATAGTGCTATATTTGGCTGGGATTTAAGGTGTCTGCAAGAACCTAATGACTACCTTCCATTTAAAATCTTTCCATACATTCTAAGTAATAACTAGTTGAACTTCAGTTAAAATTTCTTATCATATCATATATCACATGCTATGTGGGAAGTTTCCCACCTATCCTTAACCTGTATAGTGTTATACTGAGGAATATTTGGTAGCAACAGCATATTAATTTCTTATGTTTGTTTCTATTTTCCTTAACAATGCTTTAATTAGCATTGGTTTAGCAACTTTGATCCAGTCTTTGTGTTTTAATAAAAAAAGTCCCTTACCTGTAAGTATCTGAAGAAACCTTTGCTTGGTAATTTCAATTCTTCTGACAGCTGTGTAAATGATTTAAAATTGTCAGCTTTGTGGAGTTGATGTAAATTGGTGAGACCATTCTTTGACTATTTCTTGTAACCTGTGTCTGATTTAGACGACACAAAATCATTCATATATCTTAATATTTGTAAGTGCTGTTTTAGGCCTGTTAAATGTAGATTTTACAGCCTTCCAAATTCGTATTGTGATTCTTTTACAGTCACTTATTTTACATGGATGCACATTTATAAAAGGAAAGGCCTGTACATGTCTTTCACATAAACTCTTTTCAATATATAGCCAGCATGTATATTAGCATGTGTCTCATTCTTTGTTGCATTCTCTGCCAGATAAATAGTGAAACTGGCTTGTTTAATTTATTTAATGTAAATAGCTTTTAGAATAAACATAGTAATAGGCACCACATTAATATGCACACTCAGTTGAGCCCAACAGAGATAGAGGCAATATTGACCATCAGTTTAAGTCCTTTTTAATGTTATGAATTATTTTTTTGTAATTGAAATCATACAGTTTTTCCAATGCAGGTGATATATGGATGCCTAAATATTTGATGTCATCTACTCGCCATTTAAACTATGCAATTTAGTTTTATCTGATATGTTGCCACCTATATCCAATTTCAAATCCAGTTTGTATTCTGAGAATTATCCATAAGCGAAATTATGTCTTTTAAGTATGGTATCATTGTTGCAGGTTTGATGCAGCAGTACATTGAGGTTTTATGCTGTTCTCCGTTTATTGTAATCCCCCTTATATTACCATTGTCCCTATTCTGCTAATAGTTCAATACTGATATCAAATAACAAAGGAGCGAGTGAACAGCCTCGTCTACAACCACGTTCCAGAGTGGAGGGATTGGAAGGAAATCCGTTCACCTTGACCGTGGATCCGAGTATAAGATTGGTATCCATTTGATGAAGTTTGGGCCAAATTGTTTGTTTCAAATTGTTTCAAATTGAATTGTTTCAAAAAGATATTGCCAGGATACTCGGATCAAATGCTTTCATGGCATCTAAGGATAATATCACTTACTCCTCTTCTTTAACTCTTGGGTGTGACTTCAAATTTAACATCCTTCTGTTGTCCCTATAGAACCTTTCCTGTATAAACCCTGTCTGATCGGGGTGGATAATTTTGGTGGTCATTTTATTGACATATCTTAAGCAAATAGCTGTTAAGATTGGTAGATCTGGTTTCAATAATGAAATAGGCCTAATGTGATTGACATTTAGTAGGATATTTGCCATCTTTATGTACTATAGTAGCTTCTCTCTAAGAGATGGCCATGGTTCCAGATTTGAATACATGATGGTAAATGTGTAGTAATGAAGGTGATATAATAGGCTGGGCTGTGACTTTTTTATTGTCATATTTCCATGGCTCATCTAATTCTCTTGCTATAGATCCAGGGAGCTCCTTTAATTTGATATCTTTAAATACTTGTGGCAATTCCTCGTCATTTGTACAATTGTCTGTATTTTTGTAGAGTCTTGTAAAATTCTGCAGACTGTGATATTTCATCCGTCTTTGTGAGAGTTGGATTATTTTCCTTTCTGTAGCATGTTGTTGTTTTTTAAGTTTTAATGTTAATTAGCTGCTTGCTCTTTTCCCGTTTTGGTACCATTTTGGTGAGTGAACCTTAAATTGCCCTTTATTTTTTAATTAATCAAGCTATTTAGGTCCCTGTGTGCCTCATTTTGATTATTTAATAAGGTTGAGGTTGGGTTTCTTCTGTGTTGCTGTTCAAACTGCCTTATTTTATCTTCTAGCTTTTGCTTTTTTTCTTTCCTTTTTTGTTTCTTGAATGATTCAGCCTCTGATATATGCTTTTGCACAGTCCCACAGAGTAAGGGCTGATAGGTGAAGTATTAGTGTCATTAGTTTGGTTTTTATAAATGCTATAAATTATTTTCTTTGAGGGGCTTTTAATCACCATTGTTTAGTAGATGGCCTGTTATCATTGTAATAAGAGAGAAGCGTGATTGGATAGTGTAATTTGAGGATCTTTATGTTAACTATAAGATTCTGCCTTGGAATTAAAAATGAGGTCTAGTTTGGAGTATGAAGAATGCCTATGCAAAAAAAAGGTCTTTGCCTTCCGGGTGTTGGTTTCTCCAAATGTCCACCAGACCAGTTTCTGTCTTAAGCATATTGCTCATCCAAGAGGTAGACGTACTAGACAGGTTGTCTATGTAAATGTTGGGACATGACACAATTAAAATCTCCTCCTAACAGTAAAATACCACAGTGATGCTGTAATATTGTGGAGAAGATTGTATGAATAGATTTGGGCTCATCCTCATCTGTAGCATATATATTCATAAGACAGACTTCCATTCCACCAATCAATCAATCCATTCATAAATCTCCCTGTAGAGTCTTTATGAATTTTGGTTGATGTGAAATTGATCTGTCCAACCAGATGAGTGTGATGAATTAAATACCTTATTCACCCAGGACTTCTTTAATATCTCATGTTCCTTGTTTGAAAGGTGAGTTTCTTGCAAGAATGTAATCTGGCAGCTATTTCTCTTTAGCTGATTGATAATTTCTTTCTTTTGATTGGGCTGTGGAGATCATTGACAATGTAACTTGTTACCTTAAAAGGTCCCATAACAAAAAAAGCAGGGCCAAATGTAATGTAAGAAAGGTAAGAGCAAGAAAATATAAAGCAAGCAAATAAAAGTTGAGGGAAATATTATCAAACAGATAATAAAGTGTGTACAACAGCAGCATATCTTTGGTAGCATTTCAACTTTAACAGATGATTCTTATTCTGAAAGTATATAGGGATGGAAAAGTTGCTATTCTACTGTTGCTATTCTTAGATCAGAACAGAGGGATCAGTAAAGTAATACTTAGTTGTATAACCATGGTTTCTGAGACCTGCTTGACATCTGTATTGCATAGTCGACCAAATTCTGCCTCCTATAGACAGGTGTTTCACACAATTTCTCTAAATTTCTTGGTTTTGCCTGAGAAACAGGCAAACAGAGGCAACATGACCTCTTCAAGTGTTTAGATATAGACAAATTGATCCACGATCCCTTATATTTGTGCTGAAGAGGATACAATTTGCCAAATAACCCATCAATGGGCCTAAAGAGAGATGAAGAAACATTTGATTGATGAAAGTCAGATTGTTCTTTTTGGGTCCAAAGACCACAGACAGTTTATCAGGCAATCACCAAACACTGAATTTAAGCTACAGTTCACTCTGAAGACAGTGAAGCAGGGTGGCATGATGCTGCAAACATCATTATATGGGGATGTTTCTCCTACTATGGTGTTTGGGTCCTTGTGATTGAGCTTCGTAGTTGTATCTTCAGATATTTGCTGCCATCACTGTCACTTTTTCTTGTCTGGCCTTCCCAGATAGTGTTAAAGTTACTGCAGTTCATTTGAATTTTGGAGCATAGATGTATGTACGTATGTATGATGTATAATATATGTTTGTAGTGGAGGTTCTGCAGGAGCTCACAAAAGTGTGTCTTACTCTATCAGGATCACTAGCACCCCCAGTATCTTCTTCTTCTACTTCTTCTAATTCTTCTTCTACTGAAAACAAATCAAAAGACTGTATGTTTAACATCGTTGAACCTCTTTTCATTACCTCTGAAAAAGTGTTTCGTCATACCTTGTGTGTTTGTTCGCACACACACACTTTCTGAAACACACAGCAGGTACTGAATCACAGCTGCTGTCAACTAGGCCCCTCTGTTAGCTGCCCTCAGTAAAGATGGCCGACCCTGACAATATGCCCTCTTCACGGGTGTCAGAGGGCAACTTCCATCATCTCACTGTGTCAGGAGGCATGAAGAGGAAGATTAAAACCAAATGAAAAAGAGCGGGGGATCATCAGCCTCCAACATCAGGCCAACACCGTTTATATCAAAGAAATAACCTTCAATTACCTTTAGTTCCCTTCATGTTTGATGTACTGTACAAGTAGAATCAGTGTATACTGATTTGAATAGTATGTTGTAATGTTGGGAGATGATAAATAAAGTTATTTTGTAGAAAATAAAATATATTAACTCAAATGTATTAATTAAATGACACAGAATTAAACACCTATCAAAACTACAATGAAATCTGATTAGTGCTTTTATACCACTTTGTATAAATGTAATATTCTGTAAACTGTACAACTTAAACTCTTCAGGTGAGTAAAACCTGGCTTAAAGTAGCTGCAAACATTAAAGAATCATTAGATTCAGAGCAGGTCACAGATCAGCCCTGTGCCTTGAATTGGAAGATTTACAGTTATCCAAAAGACTTAATGAACGTGCCAAACGTGCCTCTGCTGGACCTGGTATTAAAGTGATGGATTGTGGGTAATTTCCAGGGATGGATCATGCCGTAGAAGCAGAATCAGTCGTGTAACTGATCAGCTGAGTTGTTGTTTTTCTTTGTGCAGCATTTTAAAGAATAATCTGAGTCATTGTTTTAAAGCAACAGACACACACACACACACACACACACACACACACACACACACACATACACACACTTCCACTTTACAGTATTGCTTTCTTCTCACAGTGATGCATTGATCACCTTCATTTTTTAACTCATTAATTATTTCAAATCAATTGCAAAGTCATGTGTGTCAATGTGTTTATTTTGACAGAACTAGTTATTCATTATAATTCAATTCAGTTTTATTTGTATAGCCCAAAATCACAAATCACAGATTCTCCCTAATGGACTTTACGATTTGTACAACACAACATCCCCTGTGCTTAGATCCTCACATCATACAAGGAAAAACTCCCCCCAAAAAAACTTTACGTGGAGAATGAAGATAAAATGGATGCAAATTAAAAATGTGTGTATGTATGTGTGTGTGTGTGTGTGTGTGTGTGTGTGTGTGTGTGTGTGTGTGTGTGTGTGTGTGTCACAAAGGACAAATGAATATAAAGCTATTTTCTCTATTCTGTTTTTTTTTTATCATTTTCAAAACTGAACTCTGTTCAGCTTGATGAATTCTCTCTAAAATAATGTGTGTTGTGTATTCTGCCTCTGTCTGTGTTAAATATTTTAATGTGTGTATATTCAGGACGTGATATTAATGCATTAATTACAATTAATTAATTACAAAGAAAGTCATGCGTTAAAATTGTCAGCATGCAGGACAGTTTTACTGGTGCACACAGCTGCTGCTACAACAGCGAAAGCACACATGGGTGGTCTAATCTGTTAATTGATTGCTTTTTTAATAAATTAGACCCTGCATTTATTTGGAACCTGCAGTTATTTGTAAAAATACACACCTGCATCCACATTTTATTACAGCCAGTGGTTAATTGAAACCCTCTTTATATTTGGTATTTTACAGTAAGGCAACATCAGAAATGATGTCGACTGTAAAACTGAAATGAATTTCCCCAGAATAAAGATCACTATCAGTGGTTGAAGATAAGGTTTGAAATGTGCTACAGAGAGCCACTAAAATTTATTTACAGAAAATAAATATTGTTTGGGGGCAAATATTTGTATGCAATTAATTGTGATTAATTAATTCCAAAACTTGTAATTAATTAAATTATTTTTGAATTAAGTCCCACCCTAGTGTTTATCCATCAATTCACCATCAGACACTTCATCGGGACCCAGAATTTATGTCTGTTCCATAAAATGGAATGAAAAGTTCTAAATGGATCAAGTTAAGTTTTAATTGCAGAGGGGGCAGAAACACTGAAGGCTTTTCTCCCAAATTCAGTCCTTACCTCGAGGAACATGTAGACGGTAGAGGTCTTGGTAGCACAAGGTGTAATGGCTGGTGGATCTTTGGTGAAGGCAGCAAAGATATGATGGTAGCAGGCCAAGCAGAGCCTCATAAACCAAGCTCATCCAGTGAGTGACCCTTCATACACTCAGAGAAGGAACTACTCAGCTTTGGCATAAAGTTCACAATAATGAATGAAGCAACTACAGCCAGTCACAAACCTCAGAGCACAGTGGTACACAGTGTTCAATGACTGGAGAGGACGAGGCACTCCTGTACAGAACATCTCTACTGTCAAGTAATGTTAAAAATGTTGCTGCTACAAGACATTTGTGAGGTCTGAGTGAAAAGCATAGTTTATTTTTAAAGTAAAACCAGAGCTTTGCTTTCAGTTAGTGTACAAATTTTGCAACATTCACTTTAAAAGAAAGCTCTGTATAAACCACAAAACCAAGCAACTTGTAGCTATCATCTAATTCGATTGATTTGCTGGGATGTACTGTGGCAACTCACATTTATGTGAAAATACCATCATTTTGGTTTTCTCTGCATTTAAAACCAATTTCAGCTGCAAGACTGACATTAAAAGCAGACTATAAAAACTCAAAGGCACACATAAGTGATGGAGAGAAAGTAAATTACTGTGTCATCAGCATAAAAATGATATAATGAATTTGGCACAAGTTATTAATATAAATGGAGAACCAAATAGTTCCTAAGACTGAACCCTGTGGCACATCTTTCTTGGACCTTAAGAGCAACAGAAGTAGAACCAGACATTTGTAAACACTGGTCGTCAACACTGGTTGTAAATGCTGGTCTTAACCAAAGATTTAACCAGGAGAATGTGATCGACAGTGTCAAATGCCTTAGAAAGGTCAATAAAGAATGCAACACAATACTAAAATACTGTAGTTATTAAGCTCTAACACAGACACACACACGATTCTTCCCAGTCAGATGGACGGATTTGAAACAAACAGAGACAGACTGGGCTTGTCATGCTCAGGTGTCCAGTGTGATGGACGGAGGAGGGACGGTGGGAGGCCAGTGGCTTTGTGACAGAGACAGAGACAGATTGAGACCCGCTCTGAGCAGCAGTGGGTGGATCACACAGACGGAGACAGAGGGAGATGCCCACATGAATCACGTTAGCTGACAGAGACAAAGGAAACCAGCAGAAACATGGAGGCGTCAGGAGAACAGACAGGTGCTGATGGCAGCTTTATTATTATTTTCTGTGACTACAGCCTCTTACTGTTCATACTGAATGAAAAATAATGAATAAATCAGCATTGACTATTTTTATCTGTAAAAACAGGCTGTGAAGTAAAACCACTGAAACACAAGATTAGAAACAGTTTAATCTCCAGGAATCAGGTAGTTAGAGCTGCAATTAATGACTATTTGATAGTGTAATAATATATTGATTATTGATTGTTCCCCGAAGATGAAGATTCAACCTAAACAGTCCACAACCTAGAGATCATCAGTTTATTATTATAAAAGACTAAAGAAACCAGAAAATAATCAGATTTGGACATTCTCTTCTCAAAAACAACTCAAATCCATTAATCGATTATCAAAATAATAGTTGTTAATGTGATAGTTGACAACTATTCGACTAATTGTCTAATCAGCAAACTGTAGAAGACAATCTGGTAAAGAACTAGTGGAGCTGGACCAAAAATCCAGAAAAGAGTTTGCATTTTAGCATTTTATCAGGATCAGCATTTTACCCTTCTCTCATCTCACAGTTGAAGTGTTTTGGTTAAATACATGAAATTCTCTCTGTGGTGAAGCTGACAGGTTTTTCATGTTAGTAAATAAGTCACTCGTCAGCTTTTACATAAAAAGGCTGCTAACAGGAGGATAAATGAGATTATGGAGGTTTTAAAAGTCAAATCAAATTACAGGTTGGAAGCTGAGCAGAGGTGATGTTGACGTTTTTTATTTTACCAGGATCATCAGAGAAGCTGATGCAGCTTCACATTTAGACCTGTCAGAGGGAGAGATCGGAATAAAAACAGGAATTACACAGTGAAATGAAATAGGGACTGTTATGTCCCAGTCTAGAGCTGCCTAGGACATCATCTGAAAAGGCTGCATCTTCCACAAGTAGCCACGAATTAGAGTTTGTTTGAACAGAAAGAAAATGGTTTATTTACAGAAACAAAAAGGGGAACATAGAGATATAACACTAAGTACTAAGGCTTCAGGGTGGACTAAGGCCAAAACAGCAAACAAAATGATCCAGTCTAGAAAGTAAGAAACTAACTAAACTAAATTAAGAAAACCAATAACAAAGACTTTACTCCATAACTAAATAAACAGGCGAAAACAAGATGAACTAAACAATATGAACTAAACTGTCAGTCCACCCAAGAAAAACATGATGTAACAGTGTGGCCAGTTAGAAGGAGGAGGAGAAGGAGGATGATGTTGCCATGGTTATTCATGATATCGGTGCTCCATTGATCATGGCTTTTTAAAGCGTAACTCAAGGTAAACATACTCAGAGTTGATGAACTAATTCAGATCAGCTGTTCTGGAACCAGATACTCAGAGTTTATCATCTCAGAGTAAGTTAACGCAGAGTTGAAGAACTCAGAGTTTGATGAACCTCCTTTCTGGAATACCCCCCAGGTGGTTCTCCATGTCAGCCAATCACAGTAATGTGCATATGAAATTAGAAAAGAAACACAGGACACACACAGCAGACTTCCTACAAAATATGACTATAGTCATAACAGTGACATTCAGTGTGAGCAGTGAAAAGTGGAATCAACATGTTCATCAGGCTGTTGAAGTTTCTACTTAAACTTATATGTTATGATTAGTGATGCACCGATCTAGGTTTTTCTGATCCGATACCGATCCATGGGCTGAACATATCGGCCGATATCCGATACCGATCCGATACTACTGTTGAATGAATGAACTGTTGTGTGGGCATGAAGTAGAATCACAGCCCCCTACCCTTTAGCATGGATGGCAAGGTGGATGAGTGCCTTCTCAGCTAAAATCATATGTAAAGCTCCAGCAATCTTTATTTTCCATGTCTACTGAAGAGGTAATTTATGCTTTTGCTTCTATTTTTATACCGGGATGAATAATTAGGCAACAACCACTTTTTGGAACCGTGCCAACAATTCCGCCATCTGTATCAAAGTGATCATTAGTTTACTATGTGCTGTTACTCTTTAATTATCGTTAACAATAAAAAAAAAAGTTTAGAGAAAAACAGTGTAAATATTAAAGTGATAAACAGGACATGGGCGCAATTAAAGATGTGCAAAACTGGCAGGTCTGCACGGGGACAGCGTGGTTGGTGGTCTACAGTCGCCTCCACAAACAGCTTCTTTGTCGCTTCTGCTTCAACATTTGCCACAAAAGCATTTTCTCTTTGATATCAATGGGCTCCAAACATATGTGCTAGATCTGGTTGACTGAAGGAGGATCAGGACCAGGAATAGTCTGGCAAAAGGAAAAAAAATCTGTTACATCCAGTCCTGAATATGTCTTATTTAGGTGTTTTTTGCCTGTTTCTTTTCTTTTTTGTATCTGACTTTCATTTGTTTTATACCTGGTGTATGGTTGCTACTGTGAAGAGGAAGCATTAATTCATCAGACCAACATGTTACCTCTATGTAGAACTTCTCTCTGTGATAAACATCCTTCATTAGCGGCTTGTTAGCGGGTCGTTCAGAGTCTGGGACACGTTGGAGTTGTTGTTTGTGGTGTTTATTTAACAACGTTATTACCTCCCCTCACAATTTTCACGTTGTAGATGTTACACACGGTCGGATTTGTTCTCATGTTAAGTTTAAAATGTTTGCAAATGACTTGGTCCGGTGGTGGCTCCATGTTACTGTTTGCTTGTTGCTGTGCTGCTCTGTGTGATGACGTAACCAGCAGCAAATATAGAATCAAAGTAACTAGATGCGTTACTGGATCGGAACACTGGATCGGCCTCTTTTATCCGATATCCGATCCAGCAGATTGGTCAATATAGGAGCCGATATCGGATCGGTGCATCTGTAGTTATGATGTTCATAGTCTAACATGAGCTTTTTACTTCTGAGTTTGCAATTATTATTATATCACAAACTTTGTTGTTTGGGTTGTGATAATGATTTTTCTGAAGTTTGAACTAATTTACTGCAATAATCCAACATCCAATAGGATCATTGCAGAGGTTTTTAACGAGAGAACCAGGGCGACGTTTGTTAAAATGAGGAAGGAAATAAAAAATGTCACAGAAAAATGAGTTCAGCTGATGTCAAAACAAATCTCCCAAAGTGTTTCTCCTGGACAGTTCACACTGCAGAAAAATAAAGTTTTAACTTTCACCAAATCTGTGCTGCAGTGCAGACTTAATTCTTTGGCTCAGCAACAACAACAACAACAACAACAGCAGGAACTGAAATAAAGAAACACACACTGAATCTTCCTTACTTTCATTTTATGTTTTGAGGATAAAACTGCCTGTTTTTGTTTTAAATGATTCTGTTTCCATGACAACAGAAAATGGGCCTCATCAGCCCTTCAGCATCACAATTGTATCCTGACTTTAAGCAAAAAAAAAACAAAAAAACATTTGGTGCTAAAAATCATCGACAATAATAATGAGGAAAAAGAAGCTGTGATCAAACCTAAGGTCAAAGTGGAACCAAACAGTAACTCATGCCTGTTCTGCATATGTTCCATTTTAATCTTATTTGTTTATCTGATCATTCTGCTTCTGACTCTATTTAACATAGAATTTGATGTTTATCTACTCCTGAGTTGTGGTTTCATAGTATTTTGTTATGTTTTATGTCGCTTGGCTCTGCCTCCTATGTTACTTCTGCTCATTTTCCTTCAGTCTCTCTCTCTGTTTCCTGTATTTTCCTGTGTTTTCTCAAATTTTCATTTGTCAAATCAGAGAACCGGTGGTGGAGCTGAGAAAGATGATGTTACTTTAAGTTGCAGTTGGTCTATAGTTACAGTTAGACAAAGATGCGATTGAAGCTGTTCAGTTTGACAGGGAATACTAAACAGTTTACTGGACTAATTATTTTTCATCAGACTTCTTACTTGAAAAAAACTTGATCTCTTTGGGGAAATTCTTGTATCTTCTATCTTCTCCTCACATTTTTACACAATCATCTTTCTACTCCTTTTGTTTTATAATTAGTGTCTGGAAGCTGGAAGGAAACAGGACCGACCTGTTTCCTTCCAGCTTGTTAAAAAAAAAAAAAGTCCAGATAAATGGCTCCATCCAGACTGAGTGAATTTGATTGTGATTGGATTCGAAGTATAAACATAAACCACCCTGACACCTTATTGGTTTGTACCTGATCATCACATGACACACATACACATGACACAAATCACTTCACTTTTCATGTCTTGACGTTTTGCATCATTACGATACTTATAAACAGCTCTTATCATATCTGCTGTTCCATCAAATACATTATTGATCGGTAGTTATATATGGTAATTATATTATACTAAAATGCTTCATTTTCAATGAGTTAAAACAGTTGTTTCAACACAAATATTTTAATATAACAACATAGTCATCATGACCTTTAGACACAAATCTGTTTTGTCCTCAGTGGCTCCCCCCCTTTCTTTTACTTTATATATTTTATATGTATTTTATATGTTCAGTCGTCCTTAAACCAGCACTTTTACACTTTAGTGGAAAGCTTGATTTGAAACTGCAACTTCGACAGAGGTAGTTTTAAACCCTACTAACTATACTATACTAAACTATACTATAATTGTAACTGAGAATAAATGCATGATTCAGAAATGTCCTTTGAGTAATGTAACATACAAGCTGCATTGTTTTCTCTTCATGTCTCTGCTCATAGTCCTTTATCTTTAGCTCCAAGAATGAGTAAATGGATAAAAACAAATGTTGTTCTCATACAACAATGAATCACAAACCCAAGCAACAGAAGGTGAGAGGAGCCACAGCTCAGTGACGTTGGAACAGGAGACATCAATTAAATCTCAGCTGTCTCTCAAGACCAGGATCGAACACCTCAGCCAATTAAATGCTACTTTCTGATTGGCTGCTCCAAAGAGTCACAACAGGTCTTGATGCTGCTGGTTCTTACTTTATAGAGACTCTGAGGACAGAGGAATATTCTCCTGGTCCCTGCAGACATGGTGAAGGGTAGCAGAATAATATGAGCGTAAATGAAGACACTTATCTTTCTTCTGTCAGTCTCCAGTTGTGTCCCCAGATGTTAAAACATATGTGATTTATAAATAAGCTTCCTGGACTGTTCCCATGTGTTTCTCAGAGTGAAGCAGATCTGACATCTGAACTGAGGTTTTGGTAACAGAGAGCCTAAATGGATTAGAATATATAATATAATATAATAAAGAATCTGAAGGGGTTATTCAGAGTCTTTAGTGAAAATAGATTGATGAGGAGAAGAGAGACAGAAACAGCGAAAGGTCAATAAACTGACAAATGAAAGAGTGGGAAGCCTCCGATTTCACATTATCTGATATTTCCATCTCCTCTGCCAGTTCCCTTTAATTTCCAGTGTGTGTGTGTGTGTGTGTGTGTGTGTGTGTGCGCGCGTGTGTGTGTGTGTGTGTGTGTGCGTGTGTGTGTGTGTGTGTGTGCGTTATCTGCATTCAATGATAGTCATTATCAGCCTCCTGATTAAATCTGTTTATTCATTAGTTTGTTCCGTCGTCTGCAGCTGATTTTTTGCTCTGACTGTGACTTTGCAGGATAAAAATCTGCAGTGTTACTCTCTATTGTCTCTCATGTGAGGTTCACATCATAAGAAATATATACGTTGTCTTGTTGTTGTGTTGTTTTTGTCACATTGTTGTGTTGTCTCTTTGTTTGGTCTCATTACAGTGTTGTCTCCTTGCTGTGTTGTCTTGTCACGTTATCTTATTGACTCATTTTGTGTTGTACTGTTGTCTCATTGTTGTCTCGTTATCTCATTGTCTCGTTGTGTTGTTTCATTGTAGTGTCATCTCATTGTTGTGTTACCTCATAGTATTGTCTCTGTAGTGTTGTTTCCTTGTTGTTTTGTCTCATCCTATTGTCTCATTGTTGTCTCGTACTGTTGTTTCATAGTGTTGTTTTGTTGTAATGTTGTCTCTGTAATGTTGTGTCTAATACTGTTATCTTGTTGTAATATTGTCTCGTTTGTTTCATGGTAGTGTTGTCTCCTTGTGTTGTCTCGTTGGTTGTTTCATCGAAGGATTGTCTTGTGTTGTTTCATCGTAGTGTTGTCTGGTTGTTGTGTTGTCTCATCGTATTGTTGTCTGGTTGTTGTGTTGTCTCATCGTATTGTTGTCTTGTCGTAGTGTTGTCTGGTTGTTGTGTTGTCTCATCGTATTGTTGTCTTGTCGTAGTGTTGTCTGGTTGTTGTGTTGTCTCATCGTATTGTTATCTTGTCGTAGTGTTGTCTTCTTGTAGTGATGTCTCCTTTGTTTCATCGTAGTATCTTTGTGTAGTTGAATCGTAGTGTTGTTTTGTGTTTGTGTTGTTTTGTGTTTGTGTTGTCTCGTAGTGTTGTTTTGTTGTAGTGTCTCATTGTAGTGTTGTCTCGTTGTCTGACAGTGTTGTCTTGTATTGTTTCTTGTTGTGTTGTTTTGTATTGTTGTTTCATTGTAATGTTGTCTCTTCATCTTATTGGCTCATTGTCTTGTGTTGCCTTGTGTTGTTTTCAGGCAGCGAAGCAGAGTTGAGGCTGCAGGTAGCTGTCATGTGTCATCTGCTGGTTGTTGACTGTGACCTGGATACTCTACAGTCGCGTGTGTGTGTCTGTGTATGTCAGGGTAATGACTGTGCCTCCCCCCTTCCTAATGACCACAGTAAATTATGAGGTCATTTACTCTGTGCTGCAAATGAATCCCTCGTAGTGTGTGTGTGTGTGTGTGTGTGTGTGCGTGTGTGTGTGTGTGTAACAGACATTGATTATTGCCGGTTATCACATGACTTCCCTACCACTATAACTCACATACCTGCATATTTTCAGGACCTGCTCACTGCTTCTGTCCGTCAACATGACTTCACAGAGCTGAATTAACTACATTTTAAAAATAATACAAGAAATCAGTGTTTTAGTTGGCAACTTTTCCAACATTTCGGAATCGACACATGTTCCATGTCTCATTCAAAGTCCTGTTTGATCTTTTCATGACTGTGGTCTCATTATTTCCCTAAGCATTAACAAACCAGCTCAAATATTCAGTGTAGGATTGAAGTTGATCATGTTCCTGCCATGGATAAACTGCCTGGTTTGACCAAGATGCCTGATTCCTGAATTTAGAACTGACAATTTCTGGTCTTTTGTTTCTTGGTTCAACATTGATTTTAACAATACTTTATATTTAATATGAATAGTCAGAGGTTGTAGAAAAAGACCAGTCACAGAAAATAATAATAAAGCTGCCGTGTGACAGGTCACAAGGTGAACCATGAAATGTCTTTTAAAAATTGAATTCTGCTCCGATGTGTGCAAAAGAAACAACCTTTAGCTCATAAAAAATAATGAGATATGGTCATCTTAGAGCAAAAGGTTTGTGACAAAATATCCTTCCTGGTTTTATGGCAAGGCATTATAAGATTTTGTTGAGACGTGATTGGACTACACCAATAGGGTAGCTGCATTTGATAAACAGAAAACAAAAATGACTTCCAGCAGAGTTTCGTCAAGCAGTACCAAAAAAGAGTGAAATTCACCAGAATATGGTAAAAGAACAAAACTGTGCCGATAGCATGTAAACAGTGCTATATGCACATAGCTTCTGTGAAGCATGAAAACAATCAGGACTTTACATTTACTCGGTGGAACACGTACAGAAACAGCCTATGATGGTGGCTGAAGTTGCAGGGTGAGTAATGGGACATAGCTGAGAACTACAAACATTGCCAGGATTTGGACTTTAAATGCATTCCCGAGGACCCTGCCTTCCATCCCACATGCTACCAGAGGTTTATTGATATGTCTTGTGGATAATATGCAAGAACAAGGACAAATACATCATCAAAGCAGAAGTGCTTTCAAAAGCAGAAACATGAAAACAAGCAGGTAAGTAAGAATCAAAAATGTGTTCCATCCCCCACTCCCCACCACAGGGAGCCCCTGCTATGACTGTATTTATCCAATTTATCTCTGGAGGTCAATTAATAACATTACATAAATAAATAAACATACAGTACTATATATATATATATATATATATATATATATATATATATATATATATATATATATATATATATATATATATATATATATATATATATATATATATATATATATATATATATATATATATATATATATATATATTTATATGTGAACACAATCAAGCACAACACTTATTCTTCCTCTGAATCTTTTTTTTTTTTTTTCAATTAGTAAAGAGTCAAGTTAAGGTCTTGATGCTTCAAACGACAGGTAATTGCAACATAATTTAATCAATTTATTTTATTTGCCACATGCAAGACCAGTTTAATGTAAAATGTGTGTGAACACTCAGCTTGCTGTCTGCATACATGTAGTATTTGGCTACAAGGTAGACAGCTGATAGTGTGTTTGTAATGTGTGCTTTTCTTGAGCATCTTTGGTGTTGTAGACGGTAGGCTCCAGCTTGTAATGTGTTCCATCTCCTCCATCACTCTGTGTTGATTGTTAAAGTGAATTGGCTGTAGAAGCCATAACTGTAATGAAGCCAAGCTTTAGCCCATGCTTTTGTTGCTGTTTTGTCGTGTTACAGACAGAATACATTGAAGATGAGACTGATCCATGATTTCCCTTTGCTGGTGTTTCACAATACCACCAAGTGCAACATCTCTGAACTGACAGTAGCTCTTGGACATGCTCACTTATATGAGGGTGTTAAAAACACCCTCATATAAGTGCTGAGTGACACTCTTGGCATGTCATGCCCATGGCCTTCCATTGCAGAAGATTTACCCTTGTATTGTGTTATGGGTCAATTTGACCCATTTCACTTTTCATGTTGACCAAAGTACTGGTTATCTTTTCTTTTTCTTCCTACAATTTTGTGACTTTTCCTGATCTTGGGTCATGAACTGGTGTATAAAATCTGGACTCTTTGATGTGTAGTAAAATGTCTATGCAGAGTTTGTATACGAAGATGATGTTGCGGGTCACTTTAATGTGGGTAAATACCTGTTTAGATACAAATTAAACACTCCAGAAGTGAGCTCCAGAAGGTTTACAGTCGAAGAAACCTGTGGCACTGATTTTGAACTAGGATAGTGATGCTGAGGACAATGTTATTGATGATCCCGATTGTCAATTTTCTTCCGATGAGGAGGATTCAGAGGACGAGTCTGCCGTTGTCTCTTCATCAGCTGAAAACCAAGGAATGCAGCAATCATCATCCACACAGAGGGGACATGGACATCAAAAGATGGTAATAATATAAAATGGTCAACATCACCACACCAAAGCCGAGGTAGACTGTCATCTTCCAATGTCATCAAAATGAAACCAAAGCACAGCATTTAGTGATTAAACTCAATGAATTCCATATATGCATGTTCTGCCTGAGTGTTTTAGCCAAAACGATTTGGATATGCAGGACTTCAAGATATTCTCACTGAGTATGAAGTTGTTGCCCCAGGATACATCTATGGGGTGATCAAGGATCACCACTACAATCACAGCATGAGGGCTCATGAACATCTATATGCAGTGCATATGATTTACCACCTTCTTGGACTCCTTGACAGCAACACAAAAATCAAACTGACAGCTTCACCTGTCAATAGTTCGCTTAATGATGGCATGGTATTTAGCTATGATTGAGTAGCTAAGTCATTTAGTCGAACTGATCCAGACCGGATACATTTCACATCAGAGGACCCTACACAGTGGAAACATTTTCTTTCTGTAGGAACAATTAAAAGAAGCACTTGTTCAATTCTTGTATGTTGCATGGACAAATGCAGACCTTACAGGAGTGGGCAAAACCCTCAGCTTGTACATAACATATCAAGATCTATGTCGCTGTGACTGTAATGGAGGGTGTACAATCATGCTGTTGAAGACCTGCAGTGAATAATGAAGAATGTGACACAGCATGCTGCACAGGACCATACAACCGTCATCGTTAAGAGCCCTGACACTGATGTGGCAGTCATTGCTGTAAGTCTGGAGACAAATTTCCCATGCAGCTTATATTTTTTTACAAACGGGCAACAGGACACGCATCATTGACATTACCAAGGTGTCATCAGTTCTCTGAGTCAATGTGTTCAGCCTTGGAATATATATTTCCTCTGGGTATAACTTAACAAGTGCATTTTAAGGCAAAGGTAAAAGATGACATTTTTATGAGGCATGTGAGAAAATGAGTTCTTAAGGGTTTTAAAAATCTGGGTACTGACTTCCACATGGACCATTCAACATTTGCACTACTTTGCAAATATGTATGTCACCTGTATGATCAGCCAGCTGCTGAAAATTTAAACAAGGCTAGATACAAGGCATTTTTTTGGCATTATCAGCCTTGCCAGAACTGTGTATCCCCCCTAAAAGTGATGCCCTCCATCAGCACTGTAAAACTGCAAACTATCAGGCTGCAATCATGAGGTCCTGTGTCAACCAAAAGATAGATGTTACATCACCCGCTGGATATGTTTGGCAGCGGGAAGATGGAAATCTACAAATCGCAAGGATGATGAACAATCCGGCCCCAGACGGCGTTTGGCATATAATAACTTCAGTTGCAAAGAGAGTGAGAGGCAGATGTTTCTGTCTCTGCAGGACTCTGTTGCTCAGACTTGTGCAGCTGCTGCAGTTGTTAACACAAAAGAAATAGAGGAGGAGGAGGATGCCAGCTACTGTGACACTGACAGGACAAGCATGTCATGGTATTGCCTCAGTATTGCCTCATTATATGGGTATAGTAACATTACCATCCAATTTCTTATGTTGTTTTATGTATCGTATATGTACAGTGTTTCATCTAGTTGTGAGCGAATAAATGAATGAATGGTCCTTGTTATTGTTTGTTTTTGCACATGGTTATGAAGAGTAGATTATTCCACATGGTTATTTAAAATAAATAATATAAATAAATTGTACATGGTTATGAAGAACCAGCTGATCTAATAAAAATAAATTAAACTATAAATTATGCTAGACAAGCTTAAATAAATAAAGGACATAATAGAAATTTGTATATATAATATAATAATATATATAATCTAATATATATAGAATATCTCTGATATCTTTGATCTTGTGAACCAAAATCTTATTACGCCCTAAAGAAATAGTTCCACATGAAATACCTCGGCATCAAAAATATCCATGGTATTTGGCGACAAACATTTTGTTGTAAGGTTAACATAACTTGTTCTTTTTTATGAGCTAAAGATTGTATAGTTCACAGATGTCAGAGTGAGATCAAACGATAACAGGATTCACCTTAGGGCCTATGTCTGCTGCCTGTCTGGGTGTGTCTGCCTGCACACGTCATTTTATGAACCAAACAACTAATCAATTCAATAATTTCAGTAATCGATGGATTAAGATCTGCTTTGTGGATTCTAAAATCATTCTGGGACACGGACCGAGTGCTGGATGTTCTGGACAGAGCTGGTAACTCTGTGTTTTGTGTGATAAATAGTATTCAGCATTCGCAGGTGACCACCGCTGAAACCCAAATCCACCGTCCACAGGGATGACCAGCGTCTGCCTCGTTTCCTGTTTTCCTCCCTTGTTCCACTTCAGATGCTGCTGCAGCATGACTATGCGCCGGGAGATAAGAAATGATGAGCTGGTTTATTGAATATGTGTTGTGGGTTTAGGTAGAGAGCACTTCTCACTTTACTGTGTTTATGTGATGCTGTTAGTTCTGCTGCCCTCGGCTTTACAGACACTGATCTGCTGAAGCGTCACATTCAGGCATTTCCTCATGAGGAGCTTGAAGTTGATCTGTCTCTAACTGTTTTGGAGGACTCTGATATATTTATACTTTACAGTGACGCAATGAATATTTGCCCAATATCAGATCCATTAAAGTAAAAGAGTGGCTGCTCTAATGAACATTTACTGACATTTGATGCTTAAAGATACCAAAATTAACTTCTGACATCAAATAAAGAAAACAATAATAAGTAATGAAAGTGACAGACTGTGATGTGAAATCCAGTAGATTTCATTACTTCTCTGCCTACTGAGGAGTTATGCATACAGGGATGTTTAACAGGAATATTAAAATGAGGCTCCACCAGAACCTGAAACTGAGTCAGTGATGAAGGCAAACATTTTAAAAACAGTATTCAGGTCAGATCTATCAAATACCATATATATATATATATATATATATATATATATATATATATATATATATATATATATATATATATATATATATGATTTGTATAATAGTATAGTAGTATAGTAAATGCTTGCAATTCAAGCCCTGTATTTTTGACCTTATTTTATTCAGGTTGTCACAGCTGAGTGAAACCAGAGTGAAGAGTATCTGGGTCTTTAGGGCTACTCCCTTCAGATTTTCTATAGCTGTAGGAAGTAGGCTATTATCACAACATATTCTTGTGATTGTGATTTTTTCATACTCTCCACTTTTTTTTGTTTTTTTTGTTTTTTTTGTATTCCTCGTCTGGACAGATTTCAGCACCTAACTCGTCCTACAGCTTTGAGAGGACCTGAGTGAATTATCTATCATAGTTTTTGTTTTTCAAATCCTTTGAGTTTTTGCTCTGCCAATTGCTTGGACATATTTTCACCTAGAGACTCTATTTGAACTTTAATCTGTAGACAAAGGTCTTGTGTATTAATGTACTATTTCATGTTTTGATAGGTAATATAGTTCAGTCAGTCAGTCAGTCATTTTCTATACCTGCTTATTCCTCATTAGGGTCGCAGGGGTCTGCTGGAGCCTATCCCAGCGTGTTACGGCGAGAGGCAGGGATACACCCCAGATGGTCGCCAGCCAATCGTGGGGCACACACACCATTCACTCACACACTCACACCTACGGGCAATTTAGAGTCTCCAATTAACCTCAGCATGTTTTTGGACTGTGGGAGGAAGCCGGAGTACCCGGTGAAAACCCACGCAGACACGGGGAGAACATGCAAACTCCACACAGAAAGGTCCCAGACCCCGGACCAAGGAGGTCTTGAACCTGCGACCTTCTTGCTGTGAGGCAACAGCGCTAACCCCTGCCCCACCATGTCGCCGTAATATAGTTCATTTGATCAAAAATGATCATGGTTGTTTATCATTGATCAGTGACGATAAGTCAAGTCATTCAGCTGACTTTTCAGGGCTTGCCTTACTCTCTGGAGATATATCGTTGTGTCTGACTTCTTTGCAGCCTCCCCTTTATTTCCATTAGCTTGTGGCATTCCACACTTATCCCGGTGATGTGGATTAGTGAGTTGATTTCTCGCTCATTCCTGGCATACAGCTTGATGTCCTCCATGTAGAACAGGTGGCTAATTGTTGTGATGATCTGACTGAGAGTGTTCAGGACTTTGCAGAACAGCAGTGGTGATAGTGCATCACCTTGATAATTACAACGCTTGATGTTGACTTGGGCTGTTGGCTTTGAGCTGGCCTCTAGGGTTGTCTTCTACATTCCCATTGAGTTCTGAATGAAGGCCGTTAGGGTCCTGTTGATCTTATACAGTTCCAGACATTCCATTATCCATGAGAGGGGCACTGAGTCATAGGTTTTCTGGTAGTCAATTCTGGTGCTCAGGTTGGTCTCTTTGTTCCTAAAGTCTCGAGCAACTGCTCTATCAGCCAGTTTTTGGTGCTTGGCTCCTCTGGTGTTGCTACCAGGTTATTGGCCGGTAGTCCAATGGGTCCCTGCTGGGGTCCTTCAGGATGAGGGCCGTCCTGACCTGGGTTAGCCACTCTGGGTGGGACCCAGTGCTTCTGGTATGAAGAGCTTGTATTCCTATTTTTTGTTCTTCTGTCCTTCATTATCATTCTGAAAAAAGAGCTATCACTATGTTGCTTTTTGGGGACAGAAGCATAATAATAGAATTTTAAGACTTTAACTATGTAATTCCACTGGTCACAATTGTCAGCTCATGTTTTTTTTCTTCTTTCTCAAAGTATTTTTTCTATTAGTTTGGGCAAGAACTCAATTTAAATAAAAAAAAAGATTGCCTTGATTTAAAATCTATTCATATCCTCTGAGTAGTTTTGATTAGTTTACTTCCTGCTTGTGCCTCTGGAAGAAGATGTCAATATAACCTAATATTTCACCAACAAAAATCTAAAAGGACATGAAATGTGTGCATGTATTAAAATTGCAAGTAAAAATTTGGGATTTAAGTAAGTTAGTTAGTAAAGTATAAACAGATGAGTTATATACAGATTAACGTTCAAAATTATGTTGAAATCCTCCACAGACCTCCACAGGCTTTTCTTGCTGTGGACGTGTTTATTTCTGCTGTAAAGTTTGGGTTTTTGGGGATTGACTCATCACTGCCGCCAGTGGTCAGTTGAAAAACTGTTTCTGGCTCTTCCTTGTTGGGCCCTGAGAGCTGCTGCCAAGTCCTGGCAGCCCGAGGCCCTTTGGGGAGAAGCTCCCCATTAGTCAGGATAGAAAACTACAAAGGGCTGAAAGTAGTTTGGAACCAACTAGTCTCGTAGGTGTGAAAACATGACGCAGCGTTAAATATGAGTTAACTAGTAAATCACAGGTTCAGCCAGTGTGAATGAAACCCACGTCACGACAGCTACAACGCTGATGTGATTCAGTGAATCTAAATGTTACACTCACACACTCATTCACTTATGCAGCCATTAGTTTCTATTTGATGCATCAAACACAACAGGAGCAAATACATCAGGACAGCAAATGTTTTATTGTAAGTGAAATAGATTAAAATGGCTTGCAATCAAAATATATATTTGAGAACAAGAATATTTGGTTTCAAACCCAAACAGATCTTTTTTTTATTAGTTTGCAAATATTTTCTTTTATGTTTGCAATCTCTTTCAATTTTTTTCTTTGTTTGCAAATCTCTCTTGTGAATTGTCTTTTCTTTTTAATAAAAAGCCGAACCTTGTGGATGGGACCTAGGTGGGAAACATTTTTTTTTCTTTTAGATTTGTAAATCAAAATTTGGGAATTGCAAGTAATGTTTTTGCATTTAAATCGATCATGTAATCTTCTTACAATCAAACATTACTGCTCCACATTCAGAGGCTGTTTTATTATTATTATCTGATCCCTGATCAGTGCAGTGATCTGGTTTTGAAGCAGCAGCATGATCTAAGTCATGATCTTAGTGTATTTTCATAGATGTGTAAATTGTTTGTTTATTGTGATGCACTGATGTCAGATCAGCTTGTTGTGTGATGAATTAGTAAAAAAAAAAAAAAAAATGTCAGTCTTTCATCAGCATGTATTGGGACAGAAAAACATGTTTTGGCATGTATCAATAGAACACGCACATACACACACACGCAACCATGCACGCATGCAGACACACACACACACACAAACTCGGTGTTGGTGGGTTAACGGCCTGTCTGAATCCTGCTCTCCCTTTGAGGAGCCGTTTCTCTTAATGAGGCCTCAGATGGTGAAACGGTGTCAGACCATTTACCATCATCACGGATAATTTCTGCTCCGCCTGAACATGGCAGCGTATCTGCCCCCAATCGAGCCGTTTAGCACCAGGACTCCAGACTTTGTCTTGATTTTTAACAATGGGGCCAGGATGAGGTCTGACAGCAGCCGTTACATTAACAGGAGGATAAGTGTGGATTCATGAATCTGCAGCAGCATTTCCTCCAATTCCTTTCAATTTCCTGTTCAAACACTGGTCAGATATTATCATTCCAGTAACCTTTCACCTTCAATATAATGTTGGTTTCAACATCTACATCTGAATTCATTCCTCTGGTTCCTGATGAAAATCATCTGTACCAAATGTCACCTCCACTCCTGACCTGCAACCCTCTGGTGTGGTTTTCAGCGTTAGTATATGTTATAAATATATTTAATATGTACAGCATCCTCTAGAGCAGGGGTTCCCAAACTTTACCATGATAAGGCCCCCCATAGACCAGTAGATTCCAGCTAAGGCCCCCCGATATGAAAAGTGTGCAAGCACCTTGAAATAGGCTACTCTGTAACAAAATTAAAAATAAATAAATGAACCATTTAAATGAAAAACTCGGGGGTGGCAAGATAAAAAAAAACGTGATGGCGTTCTGTAGTGTTTTTAATAAAGTTTTTTCTAAGTGGACACAATAAAGACATCTAAATAAATGTTTTATTTGTCATTAGATGGATATTAAAGATCCTGTTATACATCTTCTCTCTGTTTAGACATGCTGGTCTACCACTTTTTTTTTTGGTGCGTCGTTATTCCTGCATCAGGCGACACGCAGTCGAGTCCAGTCACTGGAGTCGCCGGAGATACGTTTGAAGCAGAGACTCCACGCTGTTATTGATTGTGTTGAAGGAAAAAAGGACGTTGAAGTCTTGCGTATGAAGTCGCTGTTGATGATGTTTGTTTGTTATTTATCAGTAACACACGACTCAGCGAGCGGTGCAATACACCAGCATGTAAAGCAGAAAGGTAGAGACATTACGTTGTTACTGAGCTGAGAAACAGTAGCAGAGAAAACAACGGACGACGGTGAGATGTTTATATAAACGTTGACCTAATATATCATTAAAAACTCCTGATGTTCAGCTCAACAATGAGGACTGCTAAGCCTGTCATCTCCTGATATAAATTTTACTGTGCTGCATTATTTTAAAACTTTGGTACATTTCAGTTTAATTCAAATGCTCTTTTGTTAATGTGATCATTAGATGATGTGTTCTGGTTGAATTAAACATGCTGCCTTAAGACATTTAGTTGTGTTTTTTGGAAGGTGTGGGAAATAGGGGGTGCGTCAACCAGGTTTCGATATAGATGGGGGTGCGTGGCTAAAAAAGTCTGGGAACCACTGGCTTAAGGTGATCACGCGGATGTGTTCTATACCAGCCAATTATTAGAAAGATGATAGATAATAAAAATAATAATGGTAATAGTAGTAATGTTAAGATATGCGGTAGATTATTATAATGCAGTTTTTAACAAATGGGAATATTCTTGGTTTCATTTATTCAATTATTTTTTTCGGTTTGCTACTTTTCCCTCTCATTTGCCACGGCCGCCTTAGTGCCCAGGGGGCCGTGGCCCCCACTTTGAGAACCTATGCTCTAGAGGGCATATACTGTGTATATATATATATATATATATATATATATATATATATATATATATATATATATATATATATATATATATATATATATATAGTTTTAAGAAGCATTCAGAGATTCTGAAATGTACATTTTAAGAGACCTCAAAATGTACATTTCAGAATCTCTCAGAATTTGTGTTCACGTTGGTATTTGTGTCATTTCTTTTTTTTTTTACAAAAGTCATGATTTTGTGCGATTATTTTTCACACGAAATGTAAAATGGTATAACTAAAGAAGAATGATAAATTCAAATGTATAATCCAGCTAGATTATAAAATGAGTTGATAGTATGTGTTTTTAAGTTTTTAAAAGAGTTGAAACTATTTGGTCCAAAGTTTTTAGGGTTACACCACATGACAGTTTAGTCGTAGGGTACATTTTTGGAAAAAAATATATATATATATATTCTCATAACATTTTGTAGGTGGAAGTGTCCTGTCTGACTTCCTGTCTTGTTCTTGTAACAGATAAACAGATAAATTCATCAGAGTTCAACGACATGGAAACGCCTCATCAGGATTTCTTCACATAATCAAATATCAGAGATGAGTTGTTAATCATGATGCAAAGAATTAAAAATAAAAAAAAACAACCTGATGATGTATTGATTATCTTCCTGTTTCTTAGGGACATGATATCCAGTTAAAGTTTGCACGTGTGACATTAACTTCTCAGTTGGTGTCGTCTGCTCCCTCAGCGAGGCTCAGTCTAAAAATATTAGAATTCATTAAAATCTCATCAGTGTTGTTTGTGTCGTTATGAGGGGGACAGACAAACTCATCATCCTGCAAAATATCCTGCAGGATACAGAGAGAAAATAAAGAAGGCAAAGAGGGACAGTAAAACAAGGAGGTTAATAAGAGGGAAAGGTCTAGAAGGTCTAGAAGGAAGAAGAGGATGAGGGGGGGGGAAGAGAACATCTGTGGAGCCTTCAGCTTAATTAGGAGAAAGAGACCACACCGGGTGAATTTAATGTGAAACAAATGATGTTTGTTAACTTACAATTACTAATTTAAGTGCAATTAAAAAGGCAATTGAAATGGAAAAAAAAAGAAAAATCCTTCCACTTTCAATAGGGCCTAATAATAATTCAAAATCAGTGTCCCAGGCCCCGAAACGGAGGAAGGGCTCAAATGCGGAAATGAGGATAACGGGTTTTATGGTTCCCAGACTGCTGCCACAAGGGGCTATAAAACATACACTGTCCTAAAACTAAATCCTCTAACTATCTGGGCTCTAACTACGCTCTTGCTATCCGAAAACAAAAGGAGGTTAAAGAAACAAAAGCAATCCTGAAGGAAGACAAAGCTATGAAACAATATATTCTCTATATATATTCTATATATTCTAACTCTAACAAAAGCTCTGAAAACTTACAAACAAAAGAGGCAACGCAAACAGGCTGCGGGACGATGGCTGGCTTGGGTGCAATGAACAGTGAACAGGAACGAACAAAGACATTTTGGCACAAGACAAGGGGAAATGCAGACTATAAATACACAAGGAGGGGAAATTGGGAACAGGTGGACACAATCAGGAATCAGGGCAGACGATCAGACTGGTGACACATGAGGAAGAGCAAGTGACCTAAAACAAGAGGAGAGTTAGGATTTCAAAATAAAACAGGAAATGCACATGACAAAAACCCAGACAGGACACCATCGCTGTGACACAGAGAAGAGAGTTTCCTTCTGAATCTTTATTATCAATGAATGAAAAAGTATTCATCTCATTTTAACATGCTTTCATCAAGGAAAATAATAACAAAATTGATATTAAGGTGCAGCTAACCATTGACAATTTTGATAATTGATTAATCTGATTATTGAAACAATACTGAACAACTGGTGATTGTTAGAGTATAATATGATCAAACTGAAACAAGAACTACATATATAACAATTTTGCATTTAGCCTATAGTTATAGAGTAAAAACAATATGCCAAAATCCCCCAGAACAGGCAGCAGACTAACAGCATATTTTACACTTTATACACAAGATTTGAGAAGTGTCCAAGTCAGGTCAATATCACAGCATTTATATAAAGTTTTAGAGGTAATTCTTAGAGGTGAAAAATGGTGATATTGGAGGACAAATAAGTGAAAAGAGGAGGTATGTAATGTATAAATGGGAAAAAAAAAATCCACAGTTTGCCCGGATTTAATGAAAGTCAAAAACAGTCACTGTGGCTGTTTTTGACTTTCAGTGGATTTAGGGGAAATGTGAAACTGACAAAAGTAAAAGCAGAAAAGGAGGAAAGGAAGTGAGTGAGTATGGAAGGTGTAGAAATGTTGGAGATAAAAACTGAGCTCTGAAAGTCTGTTGAGAAAGGTGGAGAATTTCTTTTTATGAATCAGTTGCATTTTCAGAGCAGAAAAACAAACTGCTCCAACATATTGTGTTGTTTGTTTCATTAATTTCATGACATCAGAGGAAATTCAGCGTTGTGTGTTTTATCTTCACCCATAAGATGGTTTTATGTGCTGTTTCTCTGTTCAGTCTGTTGATGGTTTGATTTCAGAATAAAAGCACAGACAGCAGCTGCTCTGATACCATCTTGATGTTGGTCATGTTCATGGTTAAATGTGACATACAGTGAGTTTTGAGGCTGGAATTTGTCCATAAATCATCTGCTGGAACAGAAGCACTGGCAGCAGTTTTGTCCTCCAGTGCCGCTGATTAGCAGCAGATAATCAGGCCACAGGTCGCTGCCTGTCTCCTGCTCCAGAAAATAATGAGACAGGCTCTGAATTCATCTGCTAAGACATGGAGCATCAAACCTTTTCCAAACTCATTTCACACCTGATTAATCCGTGGCCTCAGAGCAGAGACAAGAGGACTGATGGGGACTTAGCGGATCCAGGAACAGGATCAGCGCCGTTTGATTTGGACTGAACACCAGACTGATGCTCAAATATTCACACGGATGAATGTACTGTTGTTGTCTGGATCAGTCCATGTTTCTCACTTCCTCCTCACTGTGATGTTTAACTGATGGGTGATGTTTAAGGTGATGATGGCTGATCTTTAAGGTGATGATGGGTAGCTTGAGCTTATTTGAATAAATTTCTATCCGTATGTTTTATAACAATTTTTTGTTTTTTTTGACTTTTTGCCTGAATCCTCAAACTAATTATCCAGTTTCCTGTCATATCTGCATTTGGAAATAAACCAAAAGCTGCAACAACCTCACACACACACACACACACACACACACACACACACACACACACACACACACACGTTATGTTTCTAGAAAGAAATATTAACATTTAGAGAGCTTGAGAGTGAAGCTGTGTGTGGCCCTGATGGAAAATGAAGATTGTCAGAGGCTCCAGGTAAAATCACTAAGGCTGTAGATATGATTTAAAGGGAGAACATTAATAAAATGTTTTGTGTGAATGAATGAGGATGAACACAGGTGGAGCAGAGAGGGAGGATCATGACTCAGCTCACAGCTTCAGCTTCATCAGCAGCCTGGATGAGGACTGAACCTCTGACCTGCTGTTGGATGACACAAACCTCAGCTGGTACACCTGCAGGATAATACACAGCAGTCAGTCAACAGTCAGCCAACAGTTGTAGGAGAGAATAATTACCAAATTGCTTAAATTACAACACAGAGTAATTAAAATACTGCACCTTACAGAGAACAGATTGAGACAGAGGAAGAAGACATCAGGCCAATCACGGGGAGAAAGCACCTGCTTTGTGCTTGCATGTTGCCACCAGGAAACCTGTTTGTTGAGATAACGTGGCCATTTATTAAGAATGTAGATTTCATTTCCCCTTCTGTTGTGGAGCACCATGACCTGTATACTGGTTGCATAATACAATAGTCTGTTAAGTGTTAGACAAAGGTTATTATACAACAGGTTAACTACCAATGCCAGAAACCCTTACATATTCTTACAGCCAACAGTCAGCCAGCAGTTAGCCAACGGTCTGCCAGCAATCAGCCAGCATTCAAGATGTACAGACAACTCCAGTGCTCCTGGAGAGTTGAAATAAGATCTGAGATCAGAGCTGAGATCAGAGATCTGTGATGAGGCTGCAGCAGTGATCACAGAAACTGTCAGGTGAGGAGATTTAGGCTGAACAAAAACACTCAAAGCTCTTCACTTCTTCACTGTTTTACATTGTCATCCTATTCAAGCTCAGCAGTAACATCCTGCAAGTGAAATGAAGTGATATTAAGTAAAAGGACATTAAGTAAAACACCTCTGCCTCCATGTGAGAGCCAGAGATGTGGGGATGGCCTATTGAGGCCTGAAAACTTAATGATAAGATGTTTGGGTTCTCATGCCTTTATCAGGTAGTTTTGACAGGGAGAAAGGACAGAACAATGTAAACATAATTTTGGGTCCACATGGACCAGTTACATCTCTTTTCTGTCAGACATATCATCAAGACAGAAACAATAGCAATAGCATTATTTCACACTACAAAAAAGACAATAAAATACGTAGAGTCTATGTATTCTAGAGAGATGTTTATCCCACAATTGTTCTCCCCTGTATTGTTATATTATATTATATAAATGAACTCGTGGACAACTTCAACACTAAAGTTACAAATCTTATTGATGTCATTGCGTTGGTGATAGTGAAGGTGGCCTCTGGTAAGAAGAGATCTTCTTGGAGAAATGACACATTGGTCCGAATCTGCAAAAGAGAGTGCAGGAAAGCTTAAAGCAGGTTGTGAAAAACTAATCTCCAGGTTCATTATGGCATCTATAAAGAGAAATTTCACATTTATAATCTGAAATTGAGAAATGCAAGACAGTCCTTTTTCTCTAACATCATTTCCAAAGACAATAATAATGTATGTGTCCTGTTTGCCATTGTTAATAGGCTAACAAACCCTCCTGTAACAGTAGCCCCTGACCTTTTATCGACTGTGGCCTGCAATGAGGTTGACCCCTTCTTCACTGACAAAATTCTCTAAATTAGACAAGCAGTCACCACCTCAGTGCCAGGTACAGGATATGTGTCGTCCCAGTGTAAATTCAAAATAAACTTTGATGGTAAGACTAGATTTGACCCAATCAACCATAGAAACCAGAAGGACCACCTTTACAGGCCTCTCTCAAAAATCAGACAGCTGCAGCTAATTCAAAATGCTGCTGATCACTAAATCTAAAAAAGTAGACCATATCACTCCAGTTCTGAGGTCCTTGCACTGGCTTCCTGTCTACCAAAGAATTAACTTTAAAATACTTTTACTTGTTTATAAAGCACTGAATGGTCTAGGATCTAAGTATATCTCTGATATGTTGGTCCTTTATGAACCACCCAGACCTCTTAGATGGTCTGGGACAGGTCTGCTCTCTGTTCCCAGAATCAGGACTAAACATGGAGAAGCAGTGTTTAGTTTCCATGCCCTATATATCTGGAACAAACTCACAGACTACTGGAACAAACTCACAGAGAACTGCAGGCTTACGGCAACTCTCACTGTTTTAGAATCAGAGCTGAAGGCTCAACTGTTTATTATTATATCTTGCTTGCTTTTTTTCCGATCTTATTTAATTTTGATTAAGTTTTAATATTTTGATTATAATTCAATTTAGATTTTTTTTCCCCTTTTTAATGAACTGTTTTTAAATTGTTTCTTGATGCTTTAAATGTTTATTTGAAGTACTTTAAATTACGTTGTTGTTGAAATGTGCTATACAAATATATATACTTGCCTTGCATAGGGAAAGCTCATTATTGGTCTTGCTTATTGTTAGCTTGCTCGCTAGCTGCAGCTGCTAAACAAGGCTGTGATTTCCTGTTAGCATTTTGCAACTGCAGAGGCTCATAGCTGCAGCCGCTGCTCATTACAGAGTAAGACCAAGCCAACAGTCTCTAAACACCATACATATTTTCTGATTCGTCAGATACAAACATCAGAAAAGTTCACATAAAATAAGACATGCCAAAACATGCCCTTTTCTCTCAGATAAGAACCTATTTCTTGGCTTTCAATAAACAATTCACACTTGGGAATCAGGATAAACTAGCAGTAGTCAAAATGTGAAATATTTTTCAAACTGTCTGCCTACTACAACAAATTACAACAATTAAAAAGCTTGTGTGTGTAAGAGAGAGAGAGAGACAGAGAGAGAGAGAGAGAGAGGGGATGTTCTTCCTTCAGCTTAAATCCTATCAGCTTAAATTTACTTCATTCCAAAAGAAAAAGGAAAAATATATATTATTCACATATAAAAAGCCTGTTTTCTACTGCACATTTTGTTTAAAGTAACTTGGTTGGGTGAAGTATATTGGCTCCTTGAATTATTGGCATAGGTGGGCACTAGTATTCTGTAAATCCTTCAACCTCAACCAAACCCATATTAATGCATGACATAGAAGGCCCATGCAAGGACAGTAAAAATAAGGTAATTAACATATTGCCTTTCTTCGGTTATTTGGTTTGGTTAGTTTTGTTATTGGCTTCAGCCAATCAGCTGCTTCCTGAAAGGGGAAGCACTTGGTTATTTATACAGCATTGGGAGGAGTTGGAGCTCAGATACACTTGCTGAGTGAAGAGAGAGTGGGGAACAATTACGCAGAGCTGACAGATGTTTAAAAGTCAGTCATCTTCTATACCCGCTTATTCCTCATTAGGGTCACAGGGGTCTGCTGGAGCCAATCCCAGTGCATTACAGCGAGAGGCAGGGATACACCCCAGATGGTGGCCAGCCTATCGTGAGGCACACACACCATTCACTCACACATTCACACCTACGGGCAATTTAGAGTTGCCAATTAATCTTGGCATGTTTTTGGCCTGTGTACCCGGTGAAAACCCACACAGTCATGGAGAGAACATGCAAACCCCACACAGAAAGGTCCCAGACCCAGGAGGTCCTGAACTTGTGACCTCCTTGCTGTGAGGCAACAGCACTAACCCCTGCACCACCGTGACACCCTGTTTGAAAGTAAAAACCAAAAATATTTACTGACAAGAATTCTAATCAACTTCATTATTAGATTTTTTCTAAACAAAAAAAAGGTGTGTGATCAGTTCTACTAAACAATAGGCTTCAACTGTGGTCGTAAACTTTAGAGTTTCAGCAGGTCTAAAAACACAAAGAGTCTGACTTTGATTGCTGCATGAAAGCATAAAACCACGAGACAAGTATTTTTTTTATTTTATTTTGGTTTGTAATTTTTTATATCTTAGTTTAGCTTAGTTTATAGCCATTTGTTTTCATCTTCAAGAGTATTTTTTGTTTATAATTTGATGAATTTGATTTTGATTTGGTAATAAAAGTTTCACAGCTTACCTGAGATCATAATTCTTTATCAGGTCAGTAATTCCTCTTTTTGGGTATTTTGTGTTAGGTTTATTTTCTTTGCTGTAGTTACTGGTCTTCTTCATCCTCTCGGAATGATTTTATTCACTTTCCTATCCCTTAACAGATGATTGTGCCTCTCCTTCAAGAGCCAAGATAGCTCTAATTTGCTGTGAAGCTGTCATTTCATAGCCACTCATTTGTCACTCTGTATGGACATCTCCGGTTTTACCGATAAATTATGCTATCACTAAATTCCCGGCATCTGACTCCTGTCTTAAGTCCTGGCCTGAGATGATTAGCTGAGACGTGTGATTTCATTTGACAGCAGACCATGTTAGATTCTATTTGAACAAACAGCTGCTGTAGCCAGAGACAAATTAACATGAGCAGATTTTCCAGAGTTTAAAAAGACATTGAAAGGAAATCAGTGAGATTTTTACTACATCCTGGAGCTGCCATCTTACTGTGGTGAGGGGTTTGCAAGTTCCAATGATCCCAGGAGCTATGTTGTCAGGGGCTTTCTGCCCCTGGTAGGGTCAACCATGGAAATCAGTTCCAAGGTGAGGGACCAGACAAAGTACAGCTCTAATCCCCCAAATTAAGCAAAAGTATAAACTAGGCTCAAAGATGTCCACATGTGCACTTGGCACTGGGATGCCCTTGGCTGCAGTTTACCGAACGAGTTTGTGGATGTGTCATCAGACCTGCGGCCACATGTGTTGGGCAATTTTTGGGTAAAAAGAGGGGTGAAGCTGTCAAGTGATCACCACTTGGTGGTGAGTTGACTTTGATAGTGTGGCTGTAAGGTGGTTGGTGCCTGTCATGGCGGCAGCCCCCAAACCCACTTGTGGACACCAGTGATGAGAGATGGCGTAAGCTCAGGAGTCCTACAGGACCTTTTTTGTCCTGCAGGACTCCCGATGTGGCTGACCAATATTGACATGCCAAGCAGAGCACGGACTCAGCAGTTGTGGAGGCAAAAACGCGGACATAGGAGGAGTTTGGTGAGGCCAACTCAGTTTGGTGAGAACAACTTTGGAATGGTTTCGAGGATGTTCTGGACCTGAAGCAGTGTTAACACTATGTGCAGTGTGGTGAGATGCTGCTGAGCTTGACTCAAGACATTTTGGGTTGGTAGGGGGAATACTTCTTTCTTAAACCCACCAGTAGGTCTTCCAATGAAGAAGTAGAGTCAAGGGAACCAGTTGATGACCCACCTCTGGGGCTGAGATCGCTGAGGTAGTCAAAAAGCTTTTCAGTGGTAAGACCCCAGGGGTGATTGAGATCAAGGCTCTGAATGTTGTGGGGCTGTCTTGGTTGACATGATTCTGCAACATTGCATTAATATTAGGGGCAGTGCTTCTGGACTGGTAGACTACGGTTGTGGTCTACTGTTGTGATGTTCAACTGTGTCCTTCGGGGAGTCCTATTGGGGGTGCTTCAGCAGTATTGGGTTCCCGACTCACTGACACAGGCTATCCAGTCCCTGTACACCTGGTGCCAGAGCTTGGTCCACATTGCATGTAAAAACCAAGATGTGCCTCCAATGGGAGTTGGACCCCATCAGGGCTACCCTTTGTCACTGATTGAGTTCATAACCTTTGTGGACAGAATTTCTAGGCACAGCCAGGGTGTTAAGGAGCTGAAGATCAGTGGCCTTAGGGTTGGGTCGCTGATTTTTGTGGATGATCTGGTCTTGTTGGCTTCATTAGACTGTGACCTTAAGCTCTCACTGGAGTGGTTTACAGCCAAGTGTGAAACAGCTGGGATAAGAATCAGCACCTTCAAAAGGGTGGAATGCAGACTCTGGGTCAGGGATGAGATCCTGCCTCAGGTGGAGGAGTTCAAGTATCTCTGGGTCTTGTTCTGTGAGGTAAGAATATAGGGAGATTGACAGGTGGATTGGTGCAGAGTCTGCAGTGATTAGAACTCTGCATCAGTCCTTAATGGTGAAGAAGGTCTAGATTTACCATCAATCTATGTTCCTCCCCTCACCTATGATCACAAGCTTGGGGTGTGACCAGAAGGATGAGATCATGAATACTAGCGTCCGAAATGAGTGTCCTTCACAGGATGGCTAGGTCTCCCTTAGAGATAAGATGACAAGCTTGGTCATCAGGAGGAATGAAGTATGGAATGAAGCAGTTGAAGCTGCAGGAGAAGATGTGAGGAGATTTTTACTGTAAAGATGAACCAACAGTCAGTAACAGACTAACAGCTTTAAGATTCTGACTCTTCCAGTTTACTCACTGACCTGCAGCAGGAATATTAAATGAGAAGTAATCAGTATCCTTTGCTTTTATATTTAACATCACTCCTGCTACCTGTCTCAGAGCAACATTTTCAGGTTCATAGTTTTACATGTAGCAGAAACTGATATTTCATTGTATATATTACTTTCATTTACACAGTAACTGAGCTTTAAGTCACAGAATTTCCTCAAAATTTGACACACAACACCCCATAATGCCAACTTGAAAAAAGTTGCAAATTTATTACAACTAAAACAACCCAACTAAGAAACCACATGTACATAAGTATTCACAGCCTTTGCTCAATACTTTGTTGATGCACCTTTGGCAGCAATTACAGCCTCAATATGAATATGATGCCACAAGCTTGGTACAGCTATCTTTGGGCAGTTTTGCCCATTACTCTTTGCAGCCCCTCTCAAGCTCCATCTAGATGTACTGGAAGCATCTGTGGTCTGGTGGCCTGGTGATGAGTGGTGCCTGGTTTCCTCCAAACAGGATGCCTGCCATTCACGCCAAAGAGTTAAATCTTTGTCTCATCAGACCAGAGAATTTTGTTACTCATGGTCTGAGAGTCCTTCAGGTGCCTTTTGTCAAACTCCAGGTGGGCTGGTATGTTCCTTTTACTAAAGAGTGGCTTCCGTCTGGCCACTCTACCATACAGGCCTGATTGCTGGATTGCTGCAGGGATGGTTGTCCTTCTGGAAGGTTCTCCTCTCTCCACAGAGGAACGCTGGAGCTCTGACAGAGTGACCATCAGGTTCTTAGTCACCTCCCTGACTAAGGCCATTCTCCCCCGATCGCTCAGTTTAGATGGCTGGCCAGCTCTAGGAAGAGTCCTGGTGGTTCTGAACTTCTTCCATTTACGGATGATGGAGGCCACTGTGCTCATTGGGACCTTCAAAGCAGCAGAAATTTTTCTGTACCCTTCCCCATATTTGTGCCTTGAGACAATCCTGTCTTGGAGGTCTACAGACAATTCCATGGACTTCATGCTTGGTTTGTGCTCTGACATGCACTGTCAACTGTGGGACCTTATATAGATGTCCTAATGACATCAGATGCCCACAAACCCCTGATGGTCTTTGTTGCTCAGCTTTAATAAAACATATTATTTTTCTTTTTTCCTTTAACATCCCATATTATTCACTCTTCCTGGTTTTATGTGAAGTTGTGAAGTCACTGATATGTTTGTGGTTTTATGTAGTTGCTCCTCTTTGCACCTTTTTAGAAAAGGTGGTTTTGTATTTCAGACAGAAGCTGAACTCAGCAGCTTCAGTAGAAGCTGTTTTAACTGTAAATCATTCAGAAAGATTCCAGTATGAGACCCAGGATATAAATATAGACATTAAGATACATCTAGAATCATTTATTCATCCAATGATGTAAAAAATTATGTAAATGAAGTGCACCTATGTTTGTGTGTCAGAGATCCACTTGAGCTCAGCCTGATTTATATTGGTCCTCTTGTAGCCTCTTAATCATAGGGTGAGATTGTGAAGTCCTTGTGAATAAACATCAGGTGCTTCAGGAAAAATAAATATCTCTTATTTTGCTGAAGTAGAAAAGATGTCTTCAGAGACATAAGGAGGAGCTGTTCCCTCATTTCATTCATTCAACAAGTATTTTTTTTTCATGAATGAAAAATCTCTGTCTCCCGCTGACAGTTTATTATCTTCACCAGTTGATAAGTTGTTGTTTCTATTAAAAACTGATAAAAGTGAATTAGGAGGGCATACAACCACAAATTTTACCATGGACAATCAATGGGAGATTAATTTTGAATATTTGTTTACATTTTTTTTTTTTATTGAGGATCTAACATTCGAATGTGAGGAAGTTTATACAACTAAAACTATGTGGTTCATGTATGTTCCAGTGATGTTAGAGAAGTAGATCGGTCCGTATAAAAACACAATTCATGTCAGTGGAATCATATGATAAACTAAATTTATTAAAACACACAAACATGATATTTATGTCTGTGGTGTTGTTTGCAAATCACATGAATAAATCTAATTTCATTGACTCATTTCAGCAATGTTAGTGTTGTTTGTTGTTAAGGAGAGTTTAACTAAACAGAAAACCACATTTACTGTTCCAAATAATAAAATGACAAAACAATGAGTTATTATGCTAGAAATTAATTTCTCAAGTGGATTTTCCCTTTTTGTTTTCCTTCAAACTGATGACTCATAATGAGAACATATTTACCAGGAAAAAAAAAGAGCAGAACCTTGGTGCCATTGAACAGAAGCTCTGAACCACTCTACACAGCCATTTATGCACTGGAAGAATCGATCTCCTCTGTCTCTGCTTTTCTCTTGTTGTCATTTATTCCTGAACCTGTGGATTCAAGAAAACGCTACAACGCTACAGGTCTCACAAGGCAGCGCACTAACAGACTGAGGGATAGCTTCTTCCCAAGAGCCATCACCACACTGAACATATCCTAGCATTTGAGACTTTTCTAGGTACCACAACACTGACTACAAATGTGCAAAACTGTAATCAGGGGTAGATTGTACTATGAAACGTGCAATCTACCCTGGATATGAGCATTTCAACCTGTAAAAATTAACCATTCTTAGCATAGTATTTATTCTTCAATCACAGTATTTTATTTTCTTTAAAAACAGAATTCTATCTTTATTTTATCTTTTGTATATAGTGTATATTTGTATATTTAGTACTTGTAAATATGAGTACTTTATTGTTAATCTGTTTGTATTTATAGAGTGTTTTTATGCAGACACCAAGCAGTGGCACCTCTAATTTCATTGTAGAAATACAGTGACAATAAAGGTGATTCTGATTCTGACATGTAGATTAGAATTTAGGGGTAAAAATAACCAAAATTCATTCATCTTCTATGCCCACTTATTCCTCATTAGGGTCACGGGGGTCTGCTGGAGCCAATCCCAGCGCATTACAGGCAAGAGGCAGAGATACATCCCAGATGGTCACCAGCCTATCATGGAACACACACACACCATTCACTGACACACTCACACCTACAGAGATTTAGAGTCTCCAGTTAACCTCTGTATGTTTTTGGACTTACACAGACAGAACATGAAACTCCACACAGAAAGAACCCAGACCAAGGAGGTCTTGAACCTGTGACCTTCTTGCTGTGAGGCAAGAGCACTAACCCCTGCGCCACCATGTTACCCTAAGACAAACTTAAACAGACAAAACAAAATTTCCATCTCTGAGATCTTGGTGTTGATAGTTATTATTATGCCGTGAAACAGGACGCGTCATAATGAGGAATTCAATTTCTACTAATCCCTGTAGGTGTGTGTGTATATGTGTGTGTGTGTGTGTGTGTGTGTGTGTGTGTGTGTGTGTGTGCGTGTGTGTGTGTATGATGAACATCTCCACCTCGTTAGCCATTAAACAGCCATCTCAATGGTTTATAGCCAGTTGGACCATTAGAAAATGGTGGAAGTGGAAATTAAATGGACGTCGTTATCTTTAGCTGAGCTTTCAAGGGTAATTGGGAAAATCCGTCATTAAATATTATTATCTTGATTTCTGTTGAACTTTTATCCCTGATCGATGACTGCTGTGATTCAGAAAATGCAAACTGGACAAACTGTGGAGATGATTTCAGGGTTGGATGATCAGATCATTGTGTCTTTTTCCAGACATATGGCTGAAAAAAAATATGATGATAAATGATTGAATGTATTCCTTTCAATTATCAAGTTCATCAAGATCAGATAAAAAATAAATTGAAAAGTTACTAGAAATTAAAAATATGTATTTTTTCTGCTCACTTATAAAACTTAATTAAATATATTGATTTTCCATGAAACTGAGAAATCAAATGACTACAGGTTTATGAAAGCACATATTTAGCATTTTTATTCAAAATCAAAGCATAATTGATCATTTTCTGCACTAGAGCTACAACAATTAGTCAAATAATCAATTAAGTTGCAAACTATCACATTAATCACCAACTATTTTAATCATCAATAAATGGATTTGAGTCATTTTTCAGAAGAAAATACCCAAATTCTCTGGTTCCAGCTTCTCTTCTCTAATTATTTTCTGGTTTCTTTAATCTTCTATAATAGTAAACTGATGATCTTTGGGTTGTGGACGGTCTGGACAAAAAAAGACATTTTAAGTTGAATCTTCAGCTTTGGAAACACTGATCCACATTTCACATTTAGATTGATCAGAATAGTCTTTAGTTGCAGTCCTGTCCTGCAGATTTATAAATTCACATCAATTTTAATAACCAGAGTGAGGAAATGTGATGCTTGGCTGCTGTTCTATCACTTCCTGTTCCAGCTGCAGTTTATATCATCAGCTGTGGAGGACTAAACAGTGTTGATGTGGGAAGTGAAACTGCAGGGAATGTTGGGAATAAAGTGTGTGTTTATGAGTATCAGCAGCAACAGAAACATCCTGTGGTTAGTTCTGGTGTTAACATGCATCCAGTGGTGGCAGCTCGCTGTCAGGCTGTGCTTCTTCTTCTCTACAGTTTGTGCCACTGCTTTAGAGTCGTCTATTTAAAGTGAACGTTTCTTTCTGTCGTGTGGTGGTGGACACAGGCAGCTGAAATCTCCTGTGCAGACAGCAACATTTTTATTGTGTTCCTCCTGTACGAGGAGCTGTGAAGTCTGTTGAAAACGCTGCAGCTTTTCAGGTCTCATTTGAATCATAACTTTGCAGCTCAGCACCATGAATTTCACCGTTTTACAGTTCTGTTTATGTTCAGGTTGAAAAAGAATGTAGTGGATGTAATTTATCTGTCTTTCTGTGGATTATAAAAATGAGTGTTATTTACACTAGTGTGGGGTGAAAATACCCAAAGACCATGAAAATATGTATATTTGTCTAATATCTAGAGTTGGTCCATTATCCACATGCTAGAATGCATCCATGTTGTTTTCCAGGAAGATAAGGTGTTGTAAGATAGGAATTTTAGCATCCAGAGCTTTTGGATCTTAAACCAAACTAGAGACTCAAAGTTGAGAATTTCGTCCTAGTTTTAACCATTTGTTTGTGATCTTTTTCCTGTTGAGTTCTTAAACTTGAGTAAAACACTAAATCCTCCAACTTTATAAAAGAAAAAGTCTTAAAAATGCTTCCAGGCGTGAAAATCAGGTAGAGTTTATTTGACAAAGACGTGACCTAAAAGCACCAAGGCTAGTGTTAGCTTTTACATAAAATTATAATATTAACATTACAAACACACATCTGGATGTAGATATAAAGTGAAACTGATTATTTTTCCTCCAGTTTGTTTCCTCTTGTGTGGAATATTCTCTTCATAGGAATTCCTGTTTCTTCCAAAATTAGCTTTACTTTCTCTGAATACTGAAGACAGGATATTCATTCATTGAAGGATAAGGAATGCTGGTTCTCATGCTGCTGAAAAGCAAAGAGCAGCTTTAAATTCCTGAAGAGTTCATGTCAGAGATTCATTTTAATCCTCAGAGAACATGCTGACACTCCAGATCTGCTGCTGGACATCAGCATATGATCCATAATCCTCTCAATGCTCACTCCAACCTGCTCTCAGCCCACTTTCAGAGACCTGATGATGTCACAAGAGGACAGCGTGATAATAACACTGTGCGGTGAGCTGGCAGCCATGAATTAGATGGTGTGATTGTCAGGGAGAAGCTTCTGTTCAAAAGCCTTTTCCTGTGAAGACACATGGAGAGGCTGCAGCAGAGATAAACAGGCTTTAATGAACTGCGAGAGAGAGAAAGAGAGAGAGAGAGAGATGTATTGCAAAATTCATTAATATCCTGAAAATCTGATAAAATCAAAGGCCTCTGCTCTCTAATCATTCTTGTGTTTCTTAAACTGTCTTGTAAATGTCAAGAAAAGGTCAGTTCAGACAAAAACATTCAGATTCTGCTTCATTTACTGAGTCCTGGAGGGATAAATGCTATTAAACCTCCCTTACTTCAAATATCAGAAGCACATCTGATAACAAGTACATGACCTGAATGCATAAGTTAATGAAAAATACCTTCATTGTTCCTTCCGGGCTCAGAATCTAAATCATTGTATATCAAGATTTATTTAGATCCTAATAAACCAAAGTCCTGGAGGAACTGACAGTGGTTCTATATACAAAGGAAAACATGAATTTGTTCCAAACCTCATAGAAATAATTCCAGGAGTTAAAGCATTTCACAAAACAAGTCAAGAATATGTTTATGAAGCCCATTATCTCAAATGAGTTTACATTGTATACAGCAACACATCTCTATATCGAGATAAGGAAATATATGTATAATAATAGGATTCATCCTCTTGTGACCATGATTCCCTGCACAAATATGTGTGGCAACTCATCTAAAACATTGTGAGCTATATCAGCATGGACCAGTGTATCTGAAAGTTAATTAAATTGGAGTAAAGTTATTCTTTAACTTTCTATTGCATAGGTTTGTCATATGGCAATGTTTACTTTATCCTCACGTTTCTAAAAAGCTGTGATAGAAAATCTATGTTAGATGTGAAAAGGAGGCTTTTATTTTGAAGAACATGTATTTCATGAGGTCACATGACCAGGATATCCTTTTTGCTCATGGACATTTGACATGTGAGCATCGTTCATACAACCCAATGTTATCTTTTATTCTGAATTTTGGAAAAGTTTCACCAAAAAATTGAACTCACTATTATTGTTATTATTATTTTTACATTTAATTCAATTTTGATAATATATATATTATTTTCCAATATTATAAAATAGGTTTGTATCCATACAACAAAATGCAAATATGGAAAAATCCTAGTGTATACATCCTAATGGAGTCCCATAGACTTCCATAGCTTGAAACTATCCTGTGTCTATGTTTACAACTTTTTCAACTATTTCATGCAATAGAAGGTAAATCTTGTTGCTTGTTGTTAAGCTGTGATTCTCTGGTGAAAAGGGCCTTGTTTCTTTTGTGGAGAAAACAGGTGGAGGTACAGAATGTGACTGAAGTTCAGAGAGTTTTCCTCAAGTTGAGCAGAAAACGTAAAACTCTGAGCTGGAGGTTTCTTAGGCTGCTGTGTCAGAGGAAAAACATTTATGAAGCAATTATTGTCATTGAAATGTCGGGGATAATTGCTTTAATTGTTCCTGCATGGAGAGAAGTGCAAAACTACTACAATCACACACACACACACACTCACACACACTCCGCTCCAGGCCTCAGCATGAGTCAGAGTGTGACGGCTCATTCAAGCCGACAGCCTGCAGAGCAGCAGCCGTGAATAATTCAAAGTGGCGTTAATATTTGAGAGTGAACAGCACGGAGGATGAAAGACTCGTCAGAGTCTCTGATCCTCCTCCCGCCATCTTTAGAAGAACAGATGGAGAGAAGGAGAGAAAGATGTGAAGAAGGAAAAGAGGTCAACAGGACATCATCATCTGCAAAGAAACATGACTCAGCATAGATTATTATTGATTATCCATCAGAAACACAAAAATGACTGAAGATGTCAAGAAATTCATCAACAGAAATTCAACAGTCGGAAATTTAGAAACAGAACATCAATGATTAACTCTCTGTTGCAGGAAATATTAGACATGGCAAAAATGTTTTGAATGTTTTTACTACCTAAAATGGTCCAAATAATAGAGATCTTTAAGAAATAAAAAGCAATTTGTAAACAAAGTCTCAGGATAGTTTCACACTATGTAAGTCAATGGGACTCATAAATAAAGATGCTCTGTGCTCAATTTTTTTTTAATTTTACACACAGCTTCAAAAATTGATTAAAATATCAATGTTGTGTTAATGCACATTAAGTTGTATACACTAGGAATTTTCTACATTTGCATATTGATGCCATATGGCAGCAAATTTATTTTAGCATATTAGAAAAAAAAACTCAAATCATTAAAATTAAATGTTAAAAAAAACCAAACACGAGCAAACATGATATCATCATAAAAGTTGAATAAAATAAAGGGGTCATTTCATCCATGTAACAAGCTCACTGTCAAAAAGACAAAACTGAGACTTAGACTTTTCTTTATCGACATTCCTCAAAAACACAACAGTGCATTTGGCTTTCAAAAAAGTAAAGAGCTTTATATAAAAACAACTAATCAAAGTATCAGTTCAACTATAAATAAATACATACAGTATATATGAAGCAGTTTTCATTACTTGTTATTTAATCATCATTTTAGTAAAGTAAACTATTTAGTGGCTGTCCACCTAAACAGTGATAATTTTGCTGTGAAAATTCTGACTATATCTATAGTGTAATATGACTTAAACTAAATATAATAAATAATCTTAATGAATTAAGACCCTTGTCAAATTTAACACATCTCTCATTAAACACTTAAACACAACAAATCATGAAGTCAGTCAGACAACCTGTATTTATGTTGGCGTGGCGACTGCTGTCAATCAGCTGTAGTAATTATGTAGTTGTTATAGAAACCATGGCAACAAAGGAAGTAATGACTATCACAACTCAACCCTGAGGTTATTTCTTGTTGCCATGACAATGAAGTTGGCCTCACTTAATTTAAAGCAGTAAATTTAACCCACAACACATTTCTATAACTGTTTTATTAATGAGGCTTGTTCATGTACAGTTACCTGTCTTGGTTACCTGTCTCTGTTATCTGTCTGTTACCTGTCTGTTACCCGTCTGTTAACTATCTCTGTTACCTATTACCTGTATGTTACCTTTCTGTTACCTGCCAGTTATCTGTCTGTTACCTGTCTCTGTTACCTGTCTCTGTTACCTGTCAGCTACCTGTCTGTTATCTACCAGTGATGTCTGTTACGTGTGTTACCTGTCTCGGTTACCTGTCTGCTACCTGTCCCTGTTACCTGTCAATTATCTGTATGTTACCTGTCTTTAACCTGTCAGTTATGTGTCTGTTACCTGTCTGTTAATGTCTACTACCTGTATGTTACATGTCTGTTACCTGTCCCTGTTACCTGCCAGTTATCTGTATGTTACCTGTCTGTTACTTGTCTGTTAACTGTCTGTTACCTCTCTGTGCTACCTGTCCCTGTTACCTGTCAATTATCTGTGAGTTACCTATCTTTAACCTGTCAGTTATCTGTCTGTTGCCTGTCTGTTACTTGTCCCTGTTACCTGTCAATTATCTGTAAGTTACCTGTCTTTAACCTGTCTGTTATCTGTCTGTTACCTGTCTGTTACCTGTCTGTTAACTGCCTCTGATGCCTGTCTGTTACTTGTCCCTGTTACCTGTCAGTTTCCTGTATGTTATCTGTCTTTAACATGTCAGTTACTTGTCTGTTACCTGTCTGTTACCTGTCCCTGTTATCTATCTGTTACCTATGTTTCCTGTCTCTGTTACCTGGCTGTTACCTGTCTTTAACCCGTCAGTTACCTGTCTGTTGGCCTCATTTAATTTAAAGCAGTAAATTTAACCCAACTTAACTTTAACCCAATTTAACACATTTCTATATCTGTTTAATGAAAATGAGGCTCATTCATGTACAGTTAGCTGTCATGTTATCTGTCTGTTATCTGTCAGTGACCTGTCTGTTATCTGTCTACAGACATAAATGTACATACATAAATCTTATTCTTCAGAAACAGGCTCCAATCACACCTGAAGAATTCACCATTTCAGAATCATCTTTAATATCCAAACTGTATCTTCCAACTGAAACTATCAAACAAACATTGCTACTGGATCTTCTTTCATCTTTTGGGGATTTTAAAGAATCTTCTAGTATCAGCTTTGTGTGTGTGTGTGTGTGTGTGTGTGTGAGAGAGAGAGAGAGAGAGAGAGAGAGAGAGAGAGACCAGTACAAACATAAGTTGTTACTGTTAGTTTGCAGTTGGATTCTGTTCAGAAGGTAAATCTGTGTTAGCAGCAGCAGAATCAGCTGCAGGAGGCTGAACAGTGAGAGTCATCGAGCAGTAAATCATCTTTAATGGAGGGTTACATTTTTAATGCTGAGTTTGGAGGTTGTGGAACATAAAGTGCAGTGATGCTAACAGGGAGAACAGATCAGTGTTGTTGTTGTAGTTGCTTTTCAGGAATGTTGACAATCTGCCTTGATGACGAACTGATCCACCAACACACAGCTCTGACGGATTCACTTCTCAGCCCCTCAGCTTCATTATTGAATCCATTCATTTATTTATTTTATAGACTTTGCTTATTAAAGAACAAGTTCACATTTTTGATGTTTTTTCAGGATGAAACTCGTCCAGTCAAAGTTTCCTCTCTGACTATAGAGGTGTAACAGAGAGAATTTGATTGTGAGAAGAAAAACACAAATCTACTTCTTGATTTGACAAATTCAAATTTAATTTTGACAAAAGCTTCTGATGAAGCTTCTTTAGAAGTAAAGAATGAGGGAATGTTCTCATGTCAGATCCAGCATGGACCAACAACTCTTGTACATATAAACACTACAGCTCAACTATTAGTCAATGAATAAATTAGTTTCAAACTCAATGTTTAATGGACTTGATTCATTTTTTTTTAAATGTCCAAATTCTCTGGTTCCAGCTCCTCTTCTCTTGATTATTTTCTGGTTTCTTTAGTCTCTATAATAATAAACTGATGATCTTTGGGTTGACAAAAAAGACCATTAATAATAATATCCATTAATAATATCCATTAAGGTAATATGAGATAATTTACAAATATTTCAGGAATATGAACATTAATCAGAGTCAGATTCGAACTTCTTGTTTCAGTTTGTTGACATATTAGACTCCAACAATCAGAAAATATTTTCAGGAGATCAAAAATCGGTATTTTCACCATGTCTTTTTCTTTCTTTCTTCATTTTCAATGTGACCCGACTTGTCTTCAGAACTTCCTGCTTTATTAAAGTCAAAAAGACATGTAGATAGACGTGTCATCTCTTTTCTTTCCTCACCTTTCTGTTTTTCTCTCTCTGCTGCCTCCAGCACTCTTAAACTCATAACTAGAATAGAAAGAGAGTTTTTTTGTTTAATATTATTAAAATATTAACATTATTACTTCACATTGGTTCCTGCCTCCAGGCCTTGTTGTTGTTGTTGCAGCTTAGCAAACACTGATAAATTGTCAGTTTAAATTGCTCATAAATTGGACTCAGGAATAGGATTTATCTGGATTAATATTATGAAAAAGATGTTTTTGGTTCCACAGTAGAAACTAATTTCCTGTGGTTGTTGTTTCCTGCTGCTGCACTTTCACATCTTTCATTTACTCCTCATATATTTGCAGCTGTGCACCAGTCTTTGTCTCTTTGTTATTCTTTTTATATCTTCAATTTAATCCCAAGGTGAAGTGGTATTATTTTCCAGAAAGATGTTTATCTTTCTGAAACCTGCAGATGCTCCACAGAAAAAACGCAGGAAGGACGTGAGCTAAAAGACAGAAAGAGATACTGAAAAAGCAGGAAGAGGAAGTGAAGAGGAGGAGAAATGAAACTCAGAGGAGGCAGAGAAACGGATGAAAGGATGAGACAGATGTTGAGATGCAACGGAATAGATGAGAGAGAGAGAGATGTTGGCTATGGTGGATGTTGACTGAAAAAGAGGAGAAACGGAGAGAGAGTGAAGGAAAGAAAGGAAGAAAGAGAGGAGAGTTGGAAAGATGGAGGGAGGAGGAAAAGAGGAGGAGGAGGAGATGGTCGCAATGATCTCCTTTGACTGAACAGACCTGCATGTGTGTGTGTGTGTGTGTGTGTGTGTTTCACAGATACACTAAGATGAAGACAGCCACCAACATCTACATCTTTAACCTGGCTCTGGCCGACTCCTTGTTCCTGGCCACTTTACCATTCCAGGTAGGAAATGATCGACACACACACACACACACACACACACACACACACACACACACACACACACACACACACACACACACACACGCCTCTGTGTTTACATATCTACAGAGGCTTCTGAAAATTAAATGTGTTGTTTATGTCAATTTTAACATTATATTATCTCATTTTTGGACTTTGGACTTTTAATCAACTTTTGGACTAATATTTATTAAATATTTAAATTAAATATTATATTTATAATATTTTAAATACATATATGTTTTTTATCTCAGATTTTTTAAAATGAATTGTATAGGAAAAATCAATGTGACGTTGCATGTGATAACAGATATTTCATGAAAATTTGCCTTGAAAAGCTGGAATTCTATTGTTTAAAAAGTGTGTGATTCCTGTTTGTGACTCCAGCTCGTTAACAAACTAAAGTTTTGTTTTCTTCCCACCACCTTTAACAGGCCATTTCTGCACTAATTCTTTTCATATTTCAGAGCAGACGAGCTTAGTGTTTGTTTGTTTTTATGTTTTCCATCAGGGCACTGATGTGTTTTTGGGTTTCTGGCCCTTTGGGAACGCTCTGTGCAAGGCGGTGGTGTCCATCGACTACTACAACATGTTCACCAGCACCTTCACCCTGACCGTGATGAGCATGGACCGCTATGTGGCCGTCTGCCACCCGGTCAAAGCTCTGGACATGAGGACACCTCACAAGGCCAAGGTGAGCTGGAGCTGGAGGATTAAAGCTGCTTCTTTCAAATAGATTGACATCAGGTAAATTGTTACACGAAATCACTTGGGAAAATAACACAATGCCATATATTCCATGTATATTTATGATTAATATTGACTGTTTATGATCATTTTGTGTTGGTATTATGTGATAAAATATAATTATTTAGGCCCTATAAATCTGGAAATATCCATCAGGTAAAATGGGTTTAGTTAGATTTGTCATACCAGGCTACTTACCATGAACATTTCTGGTCCAGTCTAGATTTGAAGTATTGTCTCATCACCATAAAACCATAAACTAATCAAATCACCATAGAAACCATAAACTAATCAAATCACAGTAATGTCAACAGTTTGAAACACAGTTTTAAGAAAACCAGGGGTCTCTCTTTCATGTTGGTTTCTTGTTGTTTAAAGGTCCATTTGTATTGTTTTTTTTTTGTTTTGTTTTTTAAATCATTGATTTAAAATGATTGACTTTTATTGACTTTGAAGAGTAAATAGTCAATTCAAATCAAGTCAGTTATATTCATATCACCCACAATCACAAATGAGAGGTTGTCCTCAGGGTTTTACAGCATCTTCTTTCCTTAGAGCCTCACATCATACAAAGAAAAACTCCATAAAAAACCCTTTAACTGGCAGAAAAGAGGACAAAGGATGCCAATATATGTGTGTACTGTACAGGATGGAATAAAATAAAACAGGGAAGGAAACATAGTACAGCAGTAAGTAGGAAAACAGAAATATATATATATATATATATATATATATCTTTTCTGATCCCGTAGTGACCTGTTATCAATTTAAACACTCCAACAAAAGATGTTTTTGTCTTCACAGTGACAGACTTATCTTGTGATGGTATATATTATATATATATATATATATATATATATATATATATATATATATATATATATATATATATATATATACTGAGGAAAAACTGCTCAGTGAGAAAGTAGCTGCTGCTATGTTGGATTCGTATATAATTTAACAGCTGGGCTACAGTCCAAACCTTTAGTTCCCATATTTGATGCCTGGGTCCCGTACATAAAGTGGTGGCGAGGAGCCTTCAGACAGCTGGTCTCTAAGGGAAGGGTACAGTTAGTGAGGTATTGATCAGTAGCTGCTGTATTGGTAGTTGATCAATATGGAGGAGGAGCTGCTTTATGTTCCCCTCAAGTGGAAACTGTTCTCATATTGTCCAGTGTAATAACTAATCCTCCTGTTGTTATGTGTTTGTGGTGTTGCTGCTGTGTGAGAACGTATGGAACTCACTGACTGAACCATTATTTGTCTGAACTGTTAGTTTCATGTCCTGTTTACTTGTATTTATGTGGACAGAACGTGTGATTCTGTGATGACGTCTTATCAGTAACCATGAGAACATAAAGGGAAACTAAAACACTGCAGCAGATGATGTGACAGTTCCTGTCTTCACAGCAACTTATTCCTCCTATTATGAAACAAAAATAAATATATTGATCCTTTTAGATATTTTCACAAAAAACAAGCCAACTAGGATAATTTACTGTGAATTATTACTGTATACTATGTGACAGAGATGCTGCACAATTATTTCTTAAAATGTTCCAGAGTTCATGTTTATCTTTAGTCTAAATGTTAGGAATAAATGCAGGAAATATGGTAATATTAATAATAATAATAATAATAAAACAATTCTGTTTGATAACCATGACAACCAAGGAAGTTTCAATGCGTTGGAGTCTCCACATCAGCACTGATTGATGAGGAGCTTCAATACCCAAGTTTAGGAAGTTAAGACACAGCATCAACAACAGCATGACACCATGTTTGATCTGGTGACATATTAATATTATATGATATATTATTTACATGTATGATACACAGGAGCTTGTTACTGATGAATAAGACAAATCATGTCACTGTTCTCGTATACAGTTCCTCATGTATCAGCTGTTCAGTCCTCAGTGGCACTGACAGAAGAAGCAGAATAATAATAATAAATATATACTGTTTTAAATACTTATTTTGTGCAGTAACATGTGTCTGTGTGCAGGTGGTGAACATCTGTGTATGGGTGTTGGCTTCAGCCTTCGGTGTCCCAGCCATGGTCCTGGGAAACGTAGAGGAGGAGCAAGAGCATAACAGTATGTGATTTACACACACACACACACACACACACACACACACACACACACACACACACAACACACACACATACACTCCATCAGACACACTGCATTATAATTTCATTGCATTTAATTAATTAATTATCTACTGAATGAATGATGTTTCATTCAGCTACTTCACTGAAACAGAGACAACAGCGAAACGCTTCAAGCTTCTTTCAGAGAGGCTCAGGGGTTTCAGGTGGGATGTGACGGGATGTGATTGATGTCAAATGATTTGCAGTTTTATTGCTTTTATTGCTCCACTTATAAGCAGCTCAACATGTGATGCTCCTTTATTTCTTCGTTCCCCATCAGTCAGCTGTAGAGATGGTTTGTTCTCTTTGCTGCAGGTTATTGGTCCATAGTTAATGGTTTAATATGAGTCTGTGACTGAATAATTGCAGTTTTTCAATCAAATAAACAGGGTGTAACTACAAACAGCTCCAGAAAGATTTAACAGATAAAGAAACAGACTCCAACATTAAAACTGTACAATACACTTTTTACATTAGATGAATGCTTGGTGTTTTCAATCCACAACAACAACAATAATAATAATAATAATAATAATAATAATAATAATAAATAAAACAATAAGAAGACTAATAATAATTTATTTATAAAGAGGTAAAGAGAGGTTTCTTTCTTTCTCTTTCTCCATCTGACAGATTTCTGCAGCTTTATTCAGTTCTTCTAAATCCACTTTTTTCAATTTCTCCTCTTATTCTCTACTGAGTGGATCCATCTGGGTCCTCTTTTATACTGTGTGTGTGTGTGTGTGTGTGTGTGTGTGTGTGTGTGTGTGTGTGTGTGTGTGTGTGTGTGTGTGTGTGTGTGTGTGTGTGTGTGTGTGTGTGTGTGTGTGTGTGTGTGTGTGTGTGTGTGTGTGTGTGTGTTTCTAAACATTTCCCTTATAAGGATTTGTGTGAGTGTGATGTGGCAAATGCTAAGGGTGCCATCCATCCAGGGGGTGCTAGAAATGGGGAAAGAAAAGAATATGATTTCCATTATTCTTAAAACTGGTATTAATACTAATGATATGTTACTAAAGTTACTACTTTACGTCATTTTTGATGCTTCAACAAGTTCAAAAATATGTTGAATCATCCCAAACCGCCTGGTGCCCAGTGGAAGAAAAAAAGAAAAGAAGAGGAGGAAAACCACTATAAAGATAGAGGTAATGTTACAGCAAAGATGGAGTCATGCTGTTATTTTGATGATTGATGATGTCATTAACCATTAGCATAACATGGTTAGCTAGTCAATTAATAGCCAGCTATCTGCTACATTAACCATTAGCATAACATGGTTAGCTAGTCAATTAATAGCCAGCTATCTGCTAACTGTCAGTTTTAACATAGGTTGTGGAAGGGCCTCACCTGGTATAGACAATAGCGACTTAACTACTTCAACCTAACATTCCTCAGATAAATATTACATTTATTCAGCAGCTGTTATCATGTTAAATTTATGTACATTTGACATTTGGTTAGCTCACATTTTCCCAGCTTGTAGTAGTTAATCAAAATTCTATCTCCTTTATATATTACAGTTGTAAGCTGTATGTAGTCTTAATTATTGTTTAAAGTAAAATTGTCTGTTTACAGTGTTAAACTTTATATTAATGCATGCCATTCATGTTAAAACATAACTTACCATTATCACACGTTATATTAAACTACAGTTTACTGATTCTTTGCATTCTGCTAATTAGCATTTCACTGTGATGACAATAAAATTGATATATAAATCACTAATGTAAATTTCATATCAGAAAAATTGCACTCTATATTATAATGTACTCTATGCATGTATTTCTTAGGCTTTTTCATTTGTATCATCATGTGACTAGTGTTACATGCTCCTCTTCTCTCTTCAAGATGCTTATTGCCTTATTGCCTCCACCTTAGCAACAACCCAGCAGTGATGCAGCAGCATCAAGGACCTTCTGCTGCTCCAATAGACTCTAACTGAGAAGGTACCAACAGAGCTGGTTCACAGTGGTCCATTTCCAACAGGAAACAGCTTCACATTCCCTAAACAAAATGTTGAAAGAAGCTATCAACATGACTATTGTTGTTTCTTGATGTACTGATGAAAGAAGTCACCACCTTGTGCACAAAGAGTTTTATTTCCAAAGGAACAGAGTCAAAAACATTCAGAATGTGAGAGAATCTCTGGGAGCCATATTGTAGATCTCTCTTCATTGTGCTGAAGCTTGGATATCCTCAGTGCCAATATGTGACCTCTCTCTATTCAACCCAAACATCTTCTTTATAGACTTCCCTTGAGTCCTCTCCTCCAAACATTCCAGAGTGTCCATACCTGGTCAAACCTCTCTCTATTTGGTCAGAACAGCTCACCATTTGTTCCTATTCCTGATGTTCAGCTGCCTTGAGATAATTTAAAGTACAACATCTGGCTTTGACCTCTGACCTGAGCTACAGGCCTTTCAACCCCTTTGGCCATTTTTACCATCATCACATGTCCAGCTTCCATTCTACAAGACTAAACTTGTTCTAAAACAGAGTAGAAAATGAATCGGAAAGGACTAAAGGACTGGAAAAAAGCAAGTCATTGCTCAAGATCTGTGAGGATAGCCAGGAGCATAATGCTCATGTGGAGCATGAACATGGAAGGACTGGGAGGTAAGTGTTTATGAAAGTACTCACAAGAGATAAACAAGAGATGGCATTTGCAGTCTAAGAGAAAAAGGTGGTGTCACATTCTTGATTTGTGGCAATAATTCAGATTTAAGCTGAAAGAAACATCGCTGTAATCATGGGCTGGGACCAGATGGGAGATAGGATAAAAACCATTGAAGCAGTAAGGTATAAGGTTGGGCCAATCAGGAGGTGAGGAGAACACCTACAGACCTTGTGGTTGAAGAGTGGAATCCCAGTCTTTGGCTAAGGAGACTGGATCCTAATGCTTTTTCATTTGTACAGCTATACAGTACACATTGTCATTGCCTCACCCTACTTGTAGATTGGTGTGGCTGTTGACTTACTGAAGAAAAGCAGAGATTCCCTCACCAGTTACAGAAACACTGGATGTCCTGATGCACAATGTGTGAAGAGATGGACATGGAGGCTGAACTCAAACAAAAGCTGAACTTAAAACAAAAATGAAACCCAGATAAGCCTATACAGGATGCACTATGACAAATTTTTAAAAAATATATATATATTATTTTTATTATATTAATTATTATTTTTTATTTTTATTTATTTATTTATTTATTTATTTTGGTCATGGATACTGCCATCTCTTCACTTAATGAGAGATTTCAGAATCTTGGACAGGTGAATAACATCTTTAGTGTGCTCCTCGAGGTCCCCACCTTAGAAGAAGAGGACCTTTAAGTCCCACAATAAACATGGAACTTTTGACCTTCTTGCATGAGAAGAAGCTGGCTGAACTTTAACCCAGTGTGTGGGTTGCTTTGACAACCTCTGGCACTCCATCTGTTAGAATCGCTGCTGCTGCAAGACTCTTTCTCTAAGCTCAAACTGATTCAAACTTATCTCACATCTATTATGATGTAAGAACATCTCATAAACCATGTGGCCTCAAATCACTTGTCATAGTGTATGAAGATGTTGTAGAAAAAGACCAGAAGTGTAAAGATGTAGCAGGTTATGTGAGGTGAACAGGGGGTGGTGTAGTTTTTCAATAGTTTAAGATAAGGAAATACTGAAGAAGCACCACTATAGGTCTTTGCCTGTGTGTATAAATTAGCCAGTTTCATAGTATTATCACTATCTTCATGTTGAAGTTCATAGCTCTCAGATAGCAGCTGTTCTCCTAAAAAGGCCAAAACATCTGTATGGATTCTTTTCTTTTTCTATGGTAATGGACACGAAAACAATTTGACCTCAGAGGGGCAATAAATAGAGCTTATATAAACCAAAACTGATCGAGACCAAAACATTTCACCAGGAGGACGTTAATCTTCATGATTGAACATTATTTCAGCTTCTGGAAGATCTGAATCTGTGTCCTACACAAAAAAGAAAAGTTGTGGGATAGTTATCTGTAAATCTTTAATGGTCAAGGCTGCACAGGAAGGACAGAGCGATCTGAAAAATGCAGCACTACCCCATGTTCTCTCTGATGAGTGGGAACGACAAGAATAGTCTGACTGGATGTTTCTGACCACAGTTTATGTGTTATTACCTTTATTTTTAAGCAGCTCTAACATATTCACTTAATCAATGCTGTAAAACACAACTCAGAAATGAATTTGTGACATATTTCCCTGGGAAACTAAAAATTTGATGGGTGTACATGTGGTATTTAAATCAAATTCTTGCCTTTGATTGGCCCAGTGAAATGTGGGTGGAGCTTAGCATTTTGCAAGACAAAGCTAGAGAGAATCTAACATCAGGTGATCTTGATCTAACATCAGGTGTGTGCTGCACCCACACACACCTGATGTTAGATCAGGAGAGATGAAGGGAACGATCTCCGACGCAACAACAAGCTGAGCTAACATTAGCATTGGTTCGGTTAGCATGCCGCAGAGCATCAGAGAAACATAGATAGTTAACTTACTTTTATTATTTTTATTTAGTGTTTTTACTGATTTGAATCGGCAGGATTTTTTTTGTTGTTTTGTTTTGCACAAAATAAACCTCCTGAACCAGAAGCCACAATTCCCATGGTCCCACTCCATCTTTCGTTATTGTTTAGATTGAGACCTGCAGCAGGATGTGTTGTGAGTGTGTTGCTGCAGCCTGATGCTGCCTGTTAGTCTCTGCTGTTCATCAGCAGCTGCCTCTCAATTCTAGAATTGATTTTAGTGGCTGGGTTTTAAAGTGTCTGTTCAGGTTGTTGCTTTTACATGTGAATTAATTTCCCCACAGAGCCTAATTGAGGCCTGAGTTCATCTGTCAGCTCTTCTTAAACCTGCCTCCTTTTTAAAATCAATATTTAACTTCCTCAGAGACTTTCCCCTATTTATTTGAGTAATAATGTTGTTTTAAATATTTCACTAGTTTTGTACTCAGTGTCAAGTTGTAATGTTGTTTTGAAGATTCACTGCATATGAAAAAGTGACAATTACACTTTAAATGCTGAACAAAGAAGACCACTTCCTGCTACAGGAGCTCACAGCTCAGTTATTACCAGGCTGTTTGTAGTTAGAGACTAACGTGTTGTAGCTGAAGGAGAATGTGAGTTCTAGTGGTTGATATCGATCCAGTCTCAGCCTGCGGCTCCAGTCTAATCCCATAATCAGTTTTATTAGTCGACTCCTGAGCTGAGCTGCATCCCACTTCTCTGCTTATTTTGTACTCTTCACTTCTTTTTGTCTCTTCCTGTTTTTCATCTTCACTCCATTCTCATCTCATTCTGCTTATTATCATTAGTTTAATTTCATTTACACACACACACACACACACACACACACATATATATATATATATATATATATATATATATATATATATATATATATATATATGGATAGGATACTACTAGGATTCAAACTTCAAATCAGACAAATCAGTGAAATTGCATCTAAGCTTCAGATTCATGACAGGAACATCAATGGAAATAGGGTTAGATGTAAATAATACTGAACTATTCCTTAAAGTCTCATAGGCTCAATAGATATTAATAATATTTAATAATATCTAATAATAATATAGATATTATGATTCCTTAGATTAATCAGCACTTGGTATTGAGTGGGGAAGGGGGGTAAATGCTTCACTAGTGTAGGTAGGGTTATGTAGGCACCCTCCCTCCCTTCAGTGTTTCATTGATTGGCCCCTGACACCTCTGAAGGGTTCAACACTTGGTGTTCCAGGTGTGGCCCCCTCTGCATTTATGCCTGGATGGTCACTTTGCAGCTCAGTTGGAGTCATGTTTTTCATCCTTAACAAGCTGCTGCATCATTCAGCAGCGTCTAATAGAGATTTGATGGCTCGACAGAAGGCATGTCCTTGAGCGCCGAAGCTTGGTTATAGATGAGACAAAACCTCTACACCTGACCTCAACCGGAAGTTCCCATGCACGCCAGCCACGCTGCTCTGCTTCAGCTGCTATATCCGCATACTTCAGATGTTTGCATTCATACGGTTCACCAACTGCAGCCTTCCATGGTACAGTTGAGTTTTACAATGAACACAGACTTCTGGGAGGTCAACCACAAGACCAGGTCTGGACTGAGACTAGTTGTGATGATCTCAGACGGAAAGCTGAGTTTCTGGTCTAAGGTGACCTGCATCTTCTAGTCCCAGACAGAATCCAGAAGGGTTGCCTCAACTCTGGCTCTGATGATGAAGCTGATTTGACTTTCTGCTATTTCCTAAAGATCCTTCTATGTGAGCTTATAATGTTCCAGGTTGTCTCAGCTGGTCCACTGGTCCTGTTTGGACTGTGACCGCTGTTGCACGTATGTCTGCTTCCTCTTGTTGCCAAACCTGAGCTTTTTCCTCTGGGTTGATGTTGCCTTGTGGGTCAACATGTCCCAAGTCCAAACCCAGGCGACACACTCGGTCTTATAGGGTTAAATATGAAGTGACCGTTCTGTCCAGCTTATTTATTGAGTTTTTCTTGTGTTCATCAGAAAATTACATAAAACAAACTTTTTCAAACTGCTAAATATGTTTCTTTTAATCTTCGTCCTTGTTGCTTCTGTCAGCTTGTCCTTGAGCTCTGTGTTGATCCTCTGTGACCTCACACCAGAGGAATCATACAAACTCTGCACTTCCTGTCTCCTCTGAACAATCACAGTGGTGGGTGAGCAGCTTTGTGACCTTACAGCTGCAGGAGAGTCACTGAGCTCAGTAATTGGGGTCAAAGGCCAGAGGTGATCGCGACAGGAAAGAAGCTGTAACCAGCTCGTCTGTTAACACACGAGCTGCTGTCAGGAAACGAGGCGAGTGTTTCTGGCAGGGTGACGTCTGTTTGTTCTCACCACGATGATGATTCCAACCAAACAGGGATAAGGACACTCTGCTCATGTTGTCATATGCTTTTGTATTTATTGTAAACTCCTGGATTATAGTGGAGGTTCTTCATAATGAAAGCAACAGCAGCAGATTAAATGTCAGTGTTCGCTCCCTTGTGTATTTCTGTTCTTTATTCATAACTAACTACAAAGGCAAAGGAATGTGTGTATATATCACCAGTATAGGAATGATGCATAATTAATGCTGCTTCATCATCTGTGACGCTGTGTTGGTTCATTTATGAGCATTGATACGTCCAGAATAATGAGGTAATGTGTTACATGTCATTACCTCCGTTTGATGGTGAGCTTAACGTGATTAGTTTTAAATTAAAACCATTTTAACTAGAGGAAGATTATGCAAAGAAACTATATATATATATATATATATATATATATATATATATATATATATATATATATATATATATATATATATATATATATAAAGAAGTGAGCCTGGAGTCTGTTTCTGCTGCTGCATGTTCAGGGAGCTGCTGGAGTTTCAGAGTCTTCCTCTAAATAATAAATCACTCCTCTTTCTATATTTAGCTCCTATTTTACATTTGTTTCCAGCTGTGTTGTTATTATTCTGAAGCTGTTTACCAAACTGCTACCTAAGTCAGATGCTGCTGCAGCTTTTAGTCTTTCTGTTTTTATTTTCACATCACCCTTCAGCTGAAGAGAAAACCAAAATATAGAATATATATTTTCTACTTACATGTGGATTATTTAAATGCATAACCACAAAATGAGCAAAAACGTATGATAAACATCATATACATATACCTGCTGCACTGTCCATTAATTCCATATTCACATTCTGACTCATCACTGCTGCAACCCATGTTCTATTTACTTTAATCTTTAACCTAAAAACTGAAACTAATTTACTCATGAGTCCACAAGAAATGTTAGAGTATGACTTATTTAAAGCTGCAACAATTAGTCAATTAATCAGTTAAGTTGCCAACTATCACATTAATCACCAACTATTTGATTAATGTATTTGAGTGATTTTTTTAAGAAGAAAATGTTTTTAACAACCAAATTCTCTGGTTCCAGCTTCTCTTCTCTGATCTTCTCTTCTCTGATCTTTGAGTTGTGAACTGTTGGTCTAGACAAAAAAAGACATTTTAGATTAAATCTTCAGCTTTGGCAACCAAACAGTAGTCAAGTAAACACAGGTAGTGAAAAGAAGTGTGCAAAATGTCCAGTACCAGTCAACAAAAAAATCAGTCACACCTGAGAATATGGCAAACGGTTGATAAAATGTGATTGAAAATTCACTAAGTTAAAATGCATTCACATTGTGGAATTGTTAAATGTGTACAAATGTATTCTATTCCTGAAATAAATAATAAATGGTCATATAATATAAAATATAACATTTTAATTTATCAATCAGTTGTACATGTGGAATACAAAAATAGTATAACAATAGTTTATTTGCACTGTAACCCGCCAGTTTAAATGGTAACACTAATGCAGTGGTTCCCAAACCTTTTTTTGCCAGGCCCCCCCTTTTGTACATAACAGATTTTTAGGTGGATGATTGAAGGATGGTTGATGAAGAAGACTGGAGGTTCTGCACATGTGCAGGTTGTTGTTGTTGTTGTTCTCGTGACTGAGAGGGAATTGTTGTTTTTTGTCATTGTAGTTGGTAGTCCATGTTATTGTTGAGGGACAGAGCATCATTGGTGTTTAGACAACGTTTTGGCTCAGTTATTAATCCTGGAAGTCCCAATCTGTCAACATCTTTACAACTTTAACTACTGTAAGTAAAGTCAACAACTTCCGGGTTACAACACATCGAAAATGATACAAACCAAAATCGAAACGAACGAAAATCCCATGATAATTCCATTCTGTCATATTCTATTTTTAATTTCGAAACAAAATCAAAACAGCGAAAGATATGCCGTTATTTGGTTTCCGATTTTTGATTTGAAAATGAGAAATGAAATAAGTCGTTTTCCGATTTTAGATTCTAAAACGGATATGGAATGAATGAATGATACACTGATAATTAGCAAAACGATACATGCCTCTCAGTCACGGGGAAAACAACAACAACAACAACAACCCGCACATGCATGGAACCTCCAGTCTTCTTCATCAATCATCCTTGCCGGCCATAATGGTCATATAGCAGCACCTAGTGGAGAAACTATTATTTGCCCCCTAATTACTTCTGCTTTACAACACCTCCTCTTCTTCGTATTCATATTCTTCTTCGCTCACATAAAAAACTACAGGTGCGCCGCCAATAATAGTCCCCAGTAATTCACTTCCATTGTAGAGTTTTCTTTTATTTGCAATGCTGTTTCTTTTATTTGCAGCATTGAGGGTTTCCGGCCACCGTACCCCCCACCCCCCGGCTGGACCAATTACTGCACGTCATTCTCCTTCTGTCTTTCCCCTATTTCCTCTCCCTCTCTCATTTACTGCACATACGTGATAAAGGAAAAATCGTAAAATAAAAAATCTTAAAAAAAAAAAAAAAACATCTACAGCCTACAATAGCATCGTGCCCCCAGTGAGAACCACTGCACTAATGTTACTGCTATCATCTATTATAAGTGTATTAGTCTAAAGTCTAAAGATGGAGTCTGTGCTGATCGTCTCCAGCTGGAACAAAATCCATGTAGTGTTGTAGGGGTTCATGGAAGAGAGAATAAACAAGGACCAACGCGACTTAGTGCTGCCAGCAAAACACACACACTCACACACACACACACACACACACACACACACACACACACACACACACACACACACACACACACACAGCAGCAGCAATACACATGTATTGTATGTGTGTGTGTGTGTGTTCTCCTGCCAAGAAACAACAAACAAACATGGCTTCTGTTGTTTTATTCATCACTGCAAACTTAACTTTATCTGATGTAAAATATAAACTCAGCTCCAGCTGCTCGGAGTCTAAACATCATCATCTCATCTCAGCTCAAAACCTTATTTTACTGGGTTCATCTTCAGTGCTACTGATATAATACAGCTAGAAAATAAGAGACCACTGCAAAATGATGATGCAGTTTTTCTGATTTTACTACTTATAGGTATGTGTTTGGAAAAAGGATTTTTATCTGTAAATTACTGACAGCATTTCCCCCAAATTCAAATTCCAAATATTACTGTTGAGACCAAAAAAAAAAAAAAATGAATGGTCAAAATAAAAAAATACAATGTTTTCAGACCTCAAACAATGCAAAGAAACAAAATCAAGTTCATTTTAAAACTATATAATACTAATGTTTACGCTTAAGAAGAGTTCAGAAATCAATATTTTGGTATCACGATTTTGACAAATCAAGGCCATAAGCAGAATTTTATTTTGGTCTACATGGTAAATTACGCACATAGATTATAATGTAATTAATGCACATATAATTGTAACTATTAATAACATTTATATATTTGATTATTTTTATATAACTTACTTTTTTTAAATTTTGCACAGGTTCTATATTCATACGTTGCTTTTTGCTGCTGCAATGCTTTACAGTTATCCATTATATGTAAAATATAGGATTATATTAATTTATCTTATTTTATTTCATCTTATCTTTTTATAATTAAATTAACTAAGAAATTGCAACATTTCACAAATAGCCAAAAGCCTCTACTGATGGTATAGAATATAATAATATAAGTCAACATATAATATCTATCTAATCTATAATATGATCAATATACAACTGGTATTGAATCAATAAGCATCACCTTTAGAGCCCAAAACATTGTCAAAGTGGTCTAAATGCCAGCTTCTTATATGTAACCATGGTTACCAAGAATTGTTTTGAAGTCATTTTTGTAGAAACTCATTGTCTCAGAAAACCATGAGTAAACATATTCTGTCAAATTGTTATGAAATTTGATCATGAACCATTGGAGGCTTCCTGCTATGATCTTCTCTGTGTCTTCTCTGAAGACAGAACAAAGTTCATCTTTAGTGTTATAGTATTGAAGCTGTAGAAAAGGAAACTATCACATAAAAATGGCCGATATCCAAAGTCCTGGCACTGGTTAAATTATCCTCAAAAATGTATTAAAATCTATCCTGGAGTTTTCTGACTTCTCCTCATCAGATGAAAACTGTAAAAACCCCTGAGACACCATAGATGTCATTAAATATAGTGTGTTAGAAGCTGCAGTAACATTCAGCTGATTTAATCAGCTGATTTATGCATTGAAAATGATAATTAAGTTCTCCAGTTTATCAGTTAAACACAAAATGATTGTGAGAAGCGTGTCAGAGTCAGATGGAACAAAGTGAACCAACAGCTGTGATTAATGGTGTGTTATTTATCTCGAGCTTTTATCTACAGGAGGTGAATCAGATCACATGTTGAACTCACTTTACTCAACCAGAGGCTGACAATAATCTCAGTTTTCAGTGTAAAACTGGGTGAAACACAATAACCAATCCAAAGACTTTAGGGCGGAGCTTCATATTGGGGAGATGACAACATGTACACATCCAAGCTTGTAAACACACATGTAATATAGAAAAAATGTGTAAAATATAAAATATGGAACCATATATTTATACATACATACATATGCACATTACAATAATAAAATAACAATAATATTGAAAATATGTAATATTCTATATGACATGAGAGATTATACAGTATATGGTATTAAAGGTAGCTCTGGAAAAAAATAGTAGAAATCAAGACTTGAAAGTGTCACATGACACACACATGCAAGTAGTGATTAAAAATAAGGGTTATTGCACCAAATATTGATTTCTGAACTCGTCTTAAGTGTAAACATTAGTATTATGTTGTTTTAAAATGAATTTGATATTGTTTGTTTGCATTGTTTGAGGTCTGAAAACATTGCATCTTTTTTGTTATTTTGACTGTTTGTCAAAATAACAAACCCGTTTGTTTCTGTAAATAAATGCTCTAAACATTAATAGTTTTTTTTGGAATATGGGGGAAACGTTGTCAGTAGTTTATAGACTCAAACTAAAATGTTCATTTTGCCCAAACTCATACATAAAATCAGGAAAACTGACTTCAGAGTTGAATGTTTCATTGCTGCCTTGTGCTTTTAGATTTAAAGCATCTTATTAACAGACTGAAGTAATAACATGTGACAGTGTTTAATTTGACATGTGATTTCTTTATTAATTAAAGAGCCCAGTGGTTGTGTAGGCGGTGATGGATCTGAACTTGTCACTCCAGCAGTGGAGATCTGCCTCCGTAACATTTCAAACCAGTTTCCTACTGAAAATATCAAAGATCCAGCAGCTTCAGGACCTTTAACATGTTGAAGGGAGGCGACATGTGCTCAGTGTTCAGGAGGAAGCAGCATGAGCCGATGAATACCACACAGAGAAGGAGAGAAAGGAAGAAAAGGGAGCAGAAAGACTTCAAGTTCACTGATTGAAAATGAAAGAAGAGGAGGAAAGAAGAATAAAAAGAATGAATAAACGGTTAATTTGTGCAGAGAATAAAAGATGAGAGGGTGAAATGCTGTGTGGTGGAGTTAAGGAGACAGAAGTAAAAGGAAAAGAAGAAAAGAAAATAAAGGAAACTATCAGACTGGAAGGAAATGATGAACAAGAAATACTTCAAGCAGATCGAATGAAAAGAGAAAATAACACAGATGAGCAAAAAGCATAGAAATGGATGAGAAGAGAAAGCTGCAGAAAAAAAGAAGAAAAAAATCAGAAGTGATAAAGGAAAGATGCAGAGGTGAGCCGGAAAATGAGAAACTGAAATAAAAAAAAACTGCTGTATGAATTACTGATCTGCATCTCTGGTCATGTGACTCATCAGCCCTTTATGTTGTTTATGTTGTTTATGTGATTCATGTCTTTCTTCACTTCCAACATCAGGACCATGGTAACATCTTTAATGCAGGTTCTACCTGCAGATACACACACATATACAAAAAAGGTTATTGTGGTATCATTTATTCTTTCCATAATTAATTGACAGTCAAAACTGACTGGTTATTTTGTTATTTGTTTATTATTCTAACACAAAAAATGAGGGAAAAAAAAGACACAGTGATGCAGTGCTGCCTCACATTAAGACGTTCTGTGAGGCAGTGTCTGGTGGGTTTTCTCCAGGTTCTCCAGCTTCCTCCCACAGTCCAAACACATGCTGAGGTTAATTGGAAACTCTAAATCACCATAGGTGTGAGTGTGTGAGTGAATGGTGTGTGTGCTCCACGATAGGCTGCTACCTGTCTGAGGTGTATCCTGCCTCTCACCTGTAATGTGCTGGGATTGGCTCCAGCAGACCATGTGTGAAGAATAAGTAGGTATAGAAAATGATTGACTGTTTTTTTCATATTTCAATTTTAGGCTCAGATTGAAAATATGAAATGGAAAAACAGGGCAGACGGCTGAATCAGATTTAATATTTAATTAGTGACCTGGAAATGTACTAAAGTGTGGTTGTGTTAGGGACCGTCTGCATGTTCCAGTCTGAAGTGATTGAATAAAAATGTTCAGCAAACATAAATAAAATGACTTCTCCCTACTTTATTTGCTATAGTTCATCATATTCAAAATGTTTTCCTTTTTTGATGAACATTTTTCTTCAATCAATTCATACTGAAACGTGTATCTTGCAAACGGTAATATTAAAATCAAATCCGGTCTGGTGCCATATTTCCCTGTTTTGTATTTTCAATCTGAGCCTTAAATTAAAATATTAAAAAACAGTCTAGTTTCATTTTTTTTATGCTAAAATAATGAACAAATACAAATGACATTAATATTTCAGTTTTTGATTTGACAATTGAAAATCTAATGAATGCATGATACACAGATTCTTCACATCCTGCCCAGACTCTGACTGAGCTGCAGTAATTATGAGTAATGAGTGTGTTTGTAGTAAGAGCAGGAAGAGGAAGACAGACAAACAAAATATGCAAACAAATTTGTTTTTTCCTCTCTAGAAATCATAGTACAGGCTTTAATAAGAGTGTTTTTGTTTTACTTTTTCAGTCCTTACTTACTACATTCCTACTTTTCTTCCTCAGTTCTTCCTCTTTTTGTCACTCTCTCCTTTCTTATTTCCTCATTTTATCCTTCTATCACTTCCCTCTTTCTTTACTTCTATTCTTCCCCATCCCTTCTTCTTTAGTCCTTTACAGTGGACCAAATAAAGCGGGGTCTCAGGAGAATTTATAATAGATGAGTCACATGACGACGCCATCTCAGATTAATCTAATCAGTATTCAGCTCCACTAGAGAATATAGAGAATATAGATGTGTAGCCAGAGAGAGGAGGAGATAAAACAACATGAGGTTGTGTATTTGAGGCTGAAATGATACAAACCACACAAAGAATTCACTATTCACAGTCAGACGCAGCAAATACTAGTTTGTATTCGGCCTTTATGACATTAAAAAGTCTTTTGAAAACCCTGTGTGTGTGTGTGTGTGTGTGTGTGTGTGTGTGTGTGTGTGTGTGTGTGTGTGTGTGTGTGTGTGTTTCTGAGAGTGGATTTGCTGCATGTTGGAGGTAAACTGAAGTAAAAACTATTATTATGATTAATTTTAGTATTAGTTACAAACTAACCTGTTTTTTCATTAAGATAAATAGAATATCAATGTTTATTGTTGTTGTTAGTTACTGATGTTGGTTATTAGTTTTGGTATTGTTGCTAGTTATTTTTGTTGGATAATTTAGTTGGTTGTTATTGTTAGTTATTTTTTTTGGTTATTGATGGTTATTCTTGTCGGTTATTGTTGAGTGCAACATTTATGTGATGTTGTTATAATCACTTCATTCTGTCACTGATCAGGTGGAACACAAGAAGAAATAATTAACTGAATACCGTAAAAATACAGTAAATAAAATGGATAAATTCCATCATCATAGTGGTTGTCCTCCCCTTCATTTTATTATGCACATCTTTCATTAATTAAATATAAATCGGGGAGTCTTATTATTATTATTATTATTTGTATTCATTCATTCATTCATCTTCTATACCCACTTATTCCTCATTAGGGTCACATGGTCTGTTGGAGCCAATCCCAGCACATTACGGGTGAGAGGCAGCCCAGATGGTCACCAGCCTATCATGGAGCACACACCATTCACTCACACACTCACACCTATGGTGATTTAAAGTCTCCAATTAACCTCAGCATGTTTTTGGGAGGAAGCTGGAGAACCCGGAGAAAATAGCGCTAACCCCTGCATCACCATGTCTTCTTCTTCTTCTTCTTTTTATTATTATTATTATATAAATCTATATAAATATTATATACATGTACAGTTGTAGAGACCAGACACATGTTTTGCACCAGCTGCTCGTGTGTTTCTTTAACATGTCGTTTATGAGAATTTTTTTGTGGAGCCTCCAGTGGCCTCTATAGTGATCTACAGTTTTTCTGCTAAAGCTGATCAGACCAGAACCTCAACATCATCATCAGTAAAAACATCAGTAGGACAGTAAGACAAATTAATTTTAATTATAAATAAATGTTTTATAAAAAAAAAAAAAAAAAAAGAAGAAGGATGGAACGAGTTTGACACTTGAATCAAAGAGGGTTAATCAATGACAACACTCGTATGGAGCCATGAAAGTAAAAGTCAGCCGTTGACATTTGAAGGTGAGATGTTTGAAAGGAGCAACTGAGTGATTGCTGCTAACAGCTCGAGTGTTAGCAGCTTAACCTTTTCTCAGCTTTAATTCACTTCAAATCCCAGATTTCCAGATCAGACACAGGCTCCTCACAGAGATGAAAGAGATGAAAGCGTCAGGTTTGCTGCAGAAAAACATCAGACAGCTGCAAATATTCACGCATCACACCTCATCTGCAGTAATCATCGTGACATAAGTCTTCATTCAGCTGAGCTCAGATTTCCTCTGCAGATTCCATGTCGATGTCTTAACGTGATTTGATTTAAATTCCTCAAATATTCAGTTTTACATCAGAGCTGCTGAAGAAAAAAAACAACAAGAACAGCAGCAGTCTGCAAAATTATAGGACAAGAAAAGAATAAATTAAAGACAAATGACAGCATTTGTGTTGAGAACACACACAGCGACAGCATCACATCCATTTCACTTGTGTTTCTGGGACTCAGGGAAGTTCAGTGTTGATTTGGTGTCATTTGTCCAGAAGGTTGATGCTAAAACAACAAACTCTAAACTGTAACTTTCTCAGTATCAAAAATCTTTTTCCTGGATTCCTTTGGTCCAGACAAATCCTTCATTATGAGCCACGTCGCTTTGCATCGGTATAGAATTTATGCCATTTTGAATTTAATTTAGTTATTTGGGTTAGCTAGTTTGGAAAAAGTGAACGTTTGTTTAAATGCTGTGGAATGATCTTATATTACAAAACATGTCATGTCTCACTATAAATCATTGTGTTATTGGAGCCACAGTTGGTGATGTCTGAGTGACTGTGATTAATTTGGTGTCATTTGGCCAATAGGTGGCACTGTAGCAGCATCATATAATTATAAAGAAAGGACTCTCCATTCATGTGTGTGTGTGTGTGTGTGTGTGTGTGTGTGTGTGTGTGTGTGTGTGTGTGTGTGTCTGTGTGTGTGTGTGTGTGTGTGTGTGTGTGTGTGTGTGTGTGTGTGTGTGTGTGTGTGTGTGTGTGTGTGTGTGTGTGTGTGACATCACAAACCTCAGGAACGGTTCATCAGATCAACTCCACACTGGGCAGCAATATTCCTGAGGACCTGAGGGAGAACAGGCTCCAGTCTGAGATCGATCAGATGATGACAGGAAGTGTTTCCACTCAGCCTGAACCAAGAACAGACAAAACATTCACATTTATTTCTCCATGTGTCCGTTTTTACATGCTTTAAAATGATATGTTTTCTGTTGGTCTTAGGATGTGTGTCACATACAGCTGTTTTCAGATGTGCAGCTGTTTTCATGGGTCAAGTCAAGTTGATTTTATTTGTTCAGCCCAAAATCACAAATCATACATTCATCCTAATGGGCTTCACAGATTATACAACAGCAACACAGCTTCCTCTGTCCTTAGACCTTCACATCAGACAAGGAAACACTCCCTAGCCTTTAACAGGGGAAAACCATGTGTGCAGCTGTTTTCAGACAGAATTGCAGCTGTTTTTAGGTGTGCAGCTGTTTCAGCTGCAGCTGTTTTCAGAGCCGTAACTGTTTCAGCTGTAGAGTACATCAGTGCACTGAAGAGCTGTCTGTTGGCCTCTGACCAAAATGAAATCCCAGATAATAAATTGAAATGTCCTTGCATTTCTCTGTCAGAAGTGTCAGCAGAGACTGAGAAGTCGTGGAGGAGGAGGAGAGGAGGTGTCACCTCCAGATGAAGAGGAGGAGGCGAGGAAGATCACCTGAGGCAGAAATGAGAAGATGATTTACAGCCACAACAAAGCTGTTGTATGAGCTGCTGTGAGTCTCTGTGACCTCTGACCTCCATGAAGAGGGATTACTTCCCTACGAGCTTCACATTACAGCGTTATTATATCCTTCAGTGTTGTATCGCTCCAGGTTAAAACCCACCTGCTGCTGCAGAGAGCAGATCAGCACATAAACCTCGTCCTGTAGGTTATTACCAGCAGCCACAAACACACACTTTTACTGGCTCTGTGATCAATGGCAGCAGTGAGGTGGTAATAGAGCTGCAGCAGCTATGGCTTCAATTCTAACAGCCAAGCCCACACACTATAAATCACACACACACACACACACACACACACACTCACACACACATACATACATTCAGCCACCGCGACATACATCAGATAAAAGCACTGAATGGAACAATACATCAACTTTTCCTTCAGCGGTTCCTATTCCTGTTTGTTTGATCCAGATTCATCTGCATTGCTGTGTGTGTGTGTGTGTGTGTGTGTGTGTGTGTGTGTGTGTGTGTGTGTGTGTGTGTGTGTGTGTGTGTGTGTGTGTGTGTGTGTGGATCCTACCGTATCCCAAACAGTTCATAACAGAAAAACACAGTGCTGCATTCATGTCTCTTTTACAATAAAACAGAGTCAGTATGAGAAGGATTTTTTAAGACTTTAGTGGAGGTAATATAACAAATAACAAAGTTTTACTTCCTTTGAAGATGATGCTTCAGTTTTAAAAACCTATTTTAAGATCTTGCTTTAAATCAATTTCTTTTATTTTTTCTTTCTTTCTTTATATGTCACATTTTATAAAACACATTTGAGCTGCAGGTGTCACAAGTCATAGTTAGCCCAGAGTGAACAGAGGCGAGTGGTTTAAAAACAGCAGTAGTGAGGCAGGGTAGAAGCAGGAGATAGCAGGAGGGAAGGGGCACACACACAAGGAGAGAAGAGACAGACAGGGAAAACTCATGAAGTCACAGCTGGGGCTATGACAGCAGGTTTTGTTATATAAGGTGACCTATTAATAAAATTTAGGATTATACATTATATTATTATTATATTATTATATTTTATATTAAGTACAAAATGAAGTTCAAGAGCTTTTAAATTGAAGTGTTGTCCCTTTTTGTTTATATACACATTTAAATAGTTGTTTATTTGAGGTGGTGCTCCATTTCACTCATTCATTAAAAAAACACTTATCAGTGCAGGTGATTATTATAATCAGAAGAAATAAAAGGCTGGAGGGTTCTCACTAAAAAGCCTCAGATTGATTTCATGGCCTCAGAATTAAAAAAAAAGGAGAAATAAAATAAAGGAGATGAAAAACACTCACTTCAGCATTATGATTAAAACATGAAATTAATCCATTTATTTATAGAGCACATTTAAAAACAACTTACAATTGAACGTGTTTTACATGAACAAATAAAACAAAACATGTAGATGAGCAACAACATATTGAAAAGATCATAATATCAAAGGATGGATGGATGGATGATGGATGGATGGATGATGGATGGATGGATGGATGATGGATGGATGGATGGATGGATGGATGGATGGATGATGGATGATGGATGGATGGATGGATGGATGATGGATGATGGATGGATGGATGGATGGATGGATGATGGATGATGGATGGATGGATGGATGGATGGATGGATGGATGATGGATGGATGGATGGATGGATGATGGATGATGGATGGATGGATGGATGGATGGATGATGGATGATGGATGGATGGATGGATGGATGGATGATGGATGGATGATGGATGGATGGATGGATGATGGATGATGGATGGATTGATGGATGGATGGATGGATGGATGGATGGATGGATGATGGATGGATGGATGGATGGATGGATGGATGATGGATGATGGATGGATGGATGGATGGATGGATGGATGGATGATGGATGATGGATGATGGATGGATGGATGGATGGATGGATGATGGATGGATGGATGATGGATGGATGGATGGATGATGGATGATGGATGGATTGATGGATGGATGGATGATGGATGGATTGATGGATGGATGGATTATTTGCTGAATTAGTTTGTACAGCAGAGTTTAATCCTTCCATCCCTCTCAGGCTGGGCTGTCTGTCACTGACTGTGCTGCGTTATGCTCCTTTACTTCCAGAATTTTATCTCCTTAATTCATAGAAGAATGTATGTTTAATATGATGATTAACAGATTAGAAGAAGAGTTCAACTGAGTTTCTTCATGCTGCACCTCAGTGTGATTCTGAATGTTTGGATCAGAATGTCCTGAAAACATAAAGATTAATGAAGTGAGACCAGAGGTGATTTCTATAAGACTGCAAGGGAAGCTGACCTTCCCCTGCCCTGCTAAATTTATGTAGCTGTGTTAACATTTCATTGGCTATAAATCTGTTCGAACATGTTCATCTTGAAGACGAGTTCTTTCAGAATCAGCTACTTATCATAAATAAATAAATGACTTGTGCGTACATTCCCATACCGCTTCCTGGTCAATGCATTTCCCCATAGACGCTGAGAGTCTCTGGGAGTGTGGGCTGGACTTGATGCTGAGAGTCCACATGGTGATTGGAAGGAACAGCAGAATGTAGTGGTGATGCATGGTGATTGGAGGAAAAGCAGAATGTAGTGGTGATGCATGGTGATTGGAGGAAAAGCAGACTGCAGTTTTGACTGACAGGTTTCAAAAATATATAACGTCACCTCAGCCGAATGTTTCAGTCTCATGGCAGATTTTGTATGTGAAGTTGAATGACAAGCAGAGACTATTTGTTGGCCTTTCCAGAGTGAAATAATTCATTTTTACACTGTAAATAAATCACATTCAGTCAGTTTTAATTACCCTTTGTTTGATAGTGCAATCATACTCAGCTAGCATCATGATGGCTAACAATGTTGCCAATATTGCGCACGAGGGGGGGGAGAGAGAGAGAGAGAGAAAGAGAGACACACACAAGTGTGAAGCTGGCTAATTACAATGTGATTAATGCTCACTATGTTATTTATATATTGTTTATAGTTTAAATATTGTTTATATGGATCTTATTAGCTGCCACTAATTGCATGTTTTTCATGTCTTGTACACATCATGTCTATTCTTGTTTGAATATTGTTTCTAATCTTTCTTTCTGGTTGACTGATTTTATCTTTATCTTTTATATCATTTTAAGTTGTTTTATCTTTCATCATTTCATATTGTAAACACATTGTGCTTCCAGCCAATGCAATGTCCTCTATAAATATTTGGGCGCTTCTCATGATTCATTGCGTGTGTGTGTGTGTGTGTGTGTGTGTGTGTGTGTGTGTGTTAAAGCATGTGTCTGATCAGTAGGAATCAGTGTGAAGGTGCTGAGCTTGTTAACGACTCATATTTTATATTTTACTCATTCACTAAGCTTCCTGCACATTAAGACAATGATTTCCTTCCCTGTGTTAAAACAGATGACTTTAACTTTGATCAGACAAGATGAATTTATTTGAGGACTGATATTTTTCTGCTTCCAAACACAGGAGTGGTGTACAGCTACTGAGGAAGATCTTCTCATCAGGGCTGTTACTATGCAAATAGTTTTATTTTTATGGAACAGAAATCACTATAGGTGTGAGTGAATGGTGTGTGTGGTCAATGATAGGCTGCTACCTGTGTGGGTGGATCCCTGCCTCTCAGATGGAGTTTGCCTGGATTGCCTCCAGCAGACCATGGGACCCTAGTGAGGAATAAGCATGTATAGAGTCTAGTGTGGTAGGAGATGATCCACCTCACCATGCTGCTGGCTGGTTTGTGTCTGATTCTCCTGGCTCTAACATCCATCAAACATATTCTACCTGATCAAGGCTGCAGTTTGTAGAGCCTCCTTTTATTTCACCCGTTAGACATGATTACCATTAAACTGATGAAACTAATTGTATTATCATCGTTTCTGCAGCTTCTAATCTCTGTCTTCTAGCGTCTTCTTAGCATTGCTGCCTAATTTACATCAGTAATTAGCATTAGGATTAACCATTAGGATTCAGACATCCCTGTAATATACAAAGCCGGCTTTATCCCAGTTTCATTTCATAATGTGTAAATAATGGTTGATTTTTGGAAAAACTGACCTGCTGAGTTCAGTTCCCACTCTAACCTGGAGACAACTTGACTTTATATACACATAAACACTAGTTTACTCTGTAGAATTTAACCACATTTCCTTTATGATCTGTCAATAATAACTACTGGCACTAGATGTGGTTTTTTTTATTTAAAAAAAAAAGATTTATATTTAAAAAAATTATTGTCGCTTAACTTCCTGTCTGGTTTGTTCTTCTCTGTTCAGCTTGATAAATTCTATTTAAAATAAGTGTGTTGGTGTGTTCTGTCTCTATTTAAATGCTTTAATGTGTGTTTGGTTACTTCATCAGATTCATTGATCATGTTATGGGGAGATTAACATATCTGAGACAAAATTCACCAAGTGACGACATCATGGCAGCAGTTAATACCAAAATTATTTAGCAGTTTGTTTTCCCAAAATGCTGGGATTAAATCAACATCAGAAGTTCAACTTAAAGTTGTGATTGCATTGAATGAGGTTTTGGTAAAAAGATTTTTCAGTTTACCACATCTGTATGTGAACAGGGTTTGATGCTGTAAATCTGATGTTTTATGTGCTGTTTATTGTCTTCACGTAACTTTGCTGCTGCCTCATCTTAAATCTCAATGAGACTAAACCTGGTTAAATAATATCCTGTAGTTGTAAAATCCGTAGTTTACATGCCAAACCAAATGGAACGTTTGTCAGTTGTCATGTGGTGGTTCAGGACAGTTTTACTGACGCACAGCTGCTGCTACAACAACCAAAGTGATCTGCAGGACCTGGATTGACTGAGGGTGTTTATTAATGTCATTTCAAGAAGATGGTGAAGTGTCAAGACTCAGGCGTTGAAGAAAAAAAAGAGGACTTCACCTCTAAAGAATCCTGACTAGGCTGTGATTTATCGGCTCAGCCGTGGTGGTCGTACATGCTGCCTCCACAAAGCTTATCTGTCACCTGTGCTTCAACATTTGCAATAAAAACATTTTCTTTTTGACATCGATGAGCGACAAACACACATGATGCGTCCTGGTTGTACGAAGGAGGCCAGGTAAAAGAAAACAAAGAAAAACAGGCAAAAGAATAAAAAGGTCCGGTACATACAGTCTGGAATATGTGTTATTTTAGGGCAAATGTTCTTTTCTGTCACTTGTGCTTCAACATTATAAAAGCATTTTCTTTTTGATATCGTTGATCCTAATACACACATCCTGCATCCTGATACAAGAACAAAAGAAAAAAAACAGGCAAAAAAAGTCTGGTACATACAGTCCGGTATACAGTATGTGTTATTGGGGATGTGTTTTCATTTTTTTTGTCTTGTGCCAGACTTTTTTTTTTTTGCCTGGTTTTCAACCGCACAACTGAACATGTACATGTATTCTAAAGGAAAACAGACCTAAACCACACAGCTTTTGGTCTGAATGCAGCCGTGCAGCATCAGTTTCATGTCTTCTACCTTGATTTTCTTTTCAATAAAGCATTTATTTGGAACCAGGGATTATTTGTCAATATATACACCTGCACTCAGAGTTTAAAGGGGGCCTGTGGTAATTGAAACCCTGTGTTTATTTCATATTTTACAGTAAATCAACATCAGAAACTGAGGAATTTCTCAGGACTGTAGACCACCATCAGTAGCTGAAGATAAGGGTTTAGATTCGAAAATGTGCTACAGATAGCAACTAAAATTAATTTACATATAATAAATGTTGCTTTTGGGGCAAATATATGCGATTATTTTGATTAATTAATAATAATAATAATATATAATAATATTACATAAAGTGCTGGAGAGGTTAAAAAAGGGGCCTGATCAAGGAAAGGTCCCCAAAAAATTAAAAATACTACATTATAACACAAAAAACAGGACATATTAACAGAATTATTCACAGATGTATATATTTTATCTGAATGAAAATGTCAAAAGTAGAAGTTGTATACATCTGGACAGTAGACAGATGCAGAGGCAAAATAAAAAAAATAAATAAAAAATAAATAAAAAGCCATCCTGAAGAAAAGAAAAAGACTCTCACATGCGGTCAATCACTAGCAGAAGATAAAATCAATATGAGGACATTTTTGGAATTCATTGACAGATTTACCAAACAAATGTGAAGCAGGGATACATTTCTAAATAAATGTGTCTCCTTTTCTCATCCTCTTGTCCAGGCGTCGAGTGCATCGTGGCTTTACCCGAACCCAAGACCTACTGGGACCCGGTCTTTGGCACTTGCGTCTTCGTCTTTTCCTTCCTCATCCCTGTGGCCATCATCAGCATCTGCTACAGCCTCATGGTCAAACGCCTGCGCAACGTTCGCATCCTGTCCGGCTCCAAGGAGAAGGACCGCAACCTGCGCCGCATCACCCGGATGGTTCTGGTGGTGGTGGCCGCCTTCGTGGTGTGCTGGACCCCGATCCAAATCATGGTCCTGGCCCAGTCCCTGGGCTTCAACCTGAGCAGCCTGTTCACGCTGGTCCTGATGCACTTCTGCATCGCGCTGGGCTACGTCAACAGCAGCCTGAACCCCGTCCTCTACGCCTTCCTGGACGAGAACTTCAAGCGCTGCTTCCGTGAGTTCTGCCACCCTTCACCGTTCCGCCTGGACACGCAGCAGTCGGGCCGAATGAGGAGCATCGCCAGGGAGGTGGTGGCCGCGTACAGCTGCAAGGCCGGAGATGGCGGAGGGCTTGGCGGAGGGACGCCGAATCCAGCATGACTAGGCGTGGAACTGCCGCTGGTGGGGGTTGACCCCCCACAGAGGGGAGAGAATCAGGGGACAGGAAACTCCAACACGGAACTGACGCAGATCACGGCTCTCTAGCGGCACGAGCCCCCCCGCCCCCCAACAAGGAGACTGGCCTGGGGTGGGGGGGAGGGGGACGCTGAGGACGGGGTTGAGAGGAAAAGAATTTAGGGATCAAACGTATCGTGGGACAATCAGTTGAGAGTCCGGTTGACGAGCGCTGCCAGATGTGGGAGTGGTTAAAACCGTTGGTGATTCATGTTGGAACATGACCATGAATCCACTGAGGCCATCAGATATTGGACTTAGGAAAACATCTATCTTGAGGTTGGTGGCATTTTCCAAAACAGAATCCTGATCTGCATCTCTTGGACATTAGAAGGTTCCTAAATTGTACATGTAAGGGAAAACAGCTGGAGCCATGTGTTTGGAGATGTAGGTGTGAGGGTTCAGAGAAGCAGCTGGAGCCACCAAACCTCTGGAACCACCATCGCTGCTTTGGTGCTTGCAGAAATAATTGGCTTTGTGATGTAAGAACCACAGATTGAAGCCAAGGAACAGACCTTCTGGAAGTGTGAGAGGGAGGTTAAACACTTTCTCTACAATTTATTGTGTCTTTATAGGTTAATGTTTCAGACCAGAGGTCTTTATTCAGATTATCTCACTACCAGTGGGTGGATATAACAGTAACATGCTGCTGAGCCGTTTCAAGACTTAACGGACAAACAAGTGTTAGATATTTGAGCCTGTTGACAGGAAGTTGGATTTAATATCTGGGAAAGAACAAAGTGTGGCAAGCCGCTCCCAAAAAATGTTTCATAAACAAAGTTTCAGGCTTGTATGAATGGTATTTCTCACTGAAAGTCAAACTTCTAATCCTCAAACAGGTTTCTTGTGTGATTTTTCAAATGTTTCTATGTTCACAGTTCAGGGTTCAGGGTGGGAACAGGGAGGGAAGTTGGTGCAGGAAATGAAGCAGAGAACCAGTGTTTGGGTGTCAACACGTTTCTGCTGAATACAAGGGTGTAAATATTAGTTGAGTTTTAACATGACCTGGGGAAACTAAATAAAACTAATAACTAATAATAAAACTCTAATGTGCAGATTATCTTCACCGATCCTAGTTTTGATTCTTTGAATTCAGTTTAAACACAAACCAAAAATGATTAGATCAATACTTCCAAAAACATCAGTTACGAAGTTTATTTCACTTTTTTCTGGTTCAAATATAACGTCAGATATGAATATTCTCTGTCTTACCATTTACCAGTTCTCTGCTGGTTCAGACCTGAGCTGTAACTTCAGCTGGTTCTAACCTGTGTGATGATTCTACTCTTAATCACACTTTAGGATTCAACCTTTGGCTCAAACACTTCAGACAACCACAACCACACAATCAGCAGTTTGTTGTTGTTGTTGTTGTTGTTGTTGTGGAGTTTGACTTGTGAAGTTTACTCAGAAAAAAACAGCAAACTCTGACCTCAGACCCAAAGATCCAAAGATTCAGAGACAAACAACCTGAGTTACAACCAAAGTCAACACTGTTTACTGTTTATTTCCTGTTGGTATTATTTAAATTATTTACTTTATCCAGGGATTGATGTGTATGAAATATCTCTGTTTTATCATCACACCCGTTAATGTCTGTATGAGACAAAAGGGAAAAATCATGATTTGGGTTAATTTGATCAGTAAAAATCAGAACGTTTCAAATGGCTCATTTATTAATAAATAAACAGCATAACCCTCCACACGGAGAAGTCTGACTCACACACAGGTGAAACAACATGTGACGTCCTGGGAATGAAACAGCTGACTGAGCCTGTTGAGCTCAAGTTTGGCATAAATTATAATTTGAGTATATTATTTAAAACCTGTGTCATTGATTATTTCTTAATTTGCATAAAGTAAATACATCCTGTTAACCTGTGTGTTTACAATTAACATTGAAAAATGTTTATATATATATATATGTGTGTGTGTATCCAGGTCCGGGTCTCGGTTTGTGTGGGTCGGTCTGTTTTTTTTTTGTGGATTTTGTGGGTTTTTGAGGTACTGAGGTGGGTTGGGTTTGGTTTTATCAGTCGGGCTCAGCAGCAGCAGAGCAGGAGGATCAACTCCCCCGACTCCCAGGGACAAAGGGGCTCTCTTTCTCTCTTCTAGTGTCTTAAAGAGGATGTCAATGCTGAAACAGAACCAGACGTCACATGCTTAACGTGTGGGATATTTAAATCCTAAATAAAATGAACATATTATAATAATTTGTGAATTTAATAGTGCGGTGTGTCAGATTTAAAAGCAGACAGCAGAAATTTTATCTAATTTAGATAAGTCTGTTTAATTAGTGTGTAATAATAATAATGATTGTGATTTTCTGAGCTTAGATTGAGCTGTTTTTATCCACATGTGGAGCAGGTCCGTGTTTCTACAGGAGCCCAGGGACAAACTAGACTTTCACGTTTTTGGTTGTTTTCAATCTGCAACTTCACCACAAGATGCTGCCACAAAACTACACACTGCACCTTTAAGACAAACAAAACAAGCCCTTAAATTTTGTATTTGTGACAAAAAAAACACATAATTTTACATTTTGTGATGTAAATAGATTAATATTCAAATAAAGTTTTCTCGATTGTTATTTTTTTCTGATTCATAGTTTAATCAAAACATTAATGAATGACTTATGTTGTAAATAATCTCAGCTATTTCGGGTCTATCTTTAGGACTGAGGTTTGTTTTTAATTTCACATTTAAACACATGTATGTGGTTGAGCTGTAAGGATTATTAACATGATTCTGTTTCAGGGTTGGTCTCCCCTTTAATATATATATATATATATATATATTCTTTCTTTGTTCAGTTAAGTGTTTTCTGTGCAAACCATTTATTTAGCTGCAGCTGCTCTTTGCAGCATGAACTGTATTGATCTCTTATTTATTGTGTCTTCTTTTAGAAGAGGAACAATTCTGTGAACTTAACATTGCCTTAAATATCAAGTGAAGCTCTGGCTGGATGAAAAGTGTTTTAGTTTTGCTGTGCTTCGCTGTGCTTCTAGTTCAGACCTGTGTTCATAAACCTCCGACAGCAGCTTTAAATATCTCCCTTCACTCTTAAATCAGGGGTTTAACTACAACTGAACTAGTTTTTTTAGTGGATCTTTTCCTTCCTTCTCCTACATAAACTTGTTTATCAAACCTCGGGTTTGTACAGATGGCACTTTTCATTTCATTCATATTTTGTCATTGCATTTGTACATCTTATGATTCTACAAGGTATTATAATGTGATTACTTCTTGCAGAAGTGATTTCAGACGTCTCTTAAATCGTATGAGTGTACCTTTAAAGGGACAGTTTGGTATTTTTAACATCTAGTCTCATTTCTCTGGTTCCTTCATGTATCTGCAGCATAGAGACATGATTTCACTGATCCTCCAGTATTGATCTTTGTAGTGATTTCCAGTTTAATGTTAGTCCAGCTGCACATTTGAATCTTGGTAGAAAAACCTGTTTAACGTAGTTAAAAATGAATGAACCCTAGTATGAAGCTGGGTTTGTAATGACAGTGTCTCAGTCAGCTGCACCATGTCATGGTTCCATTTCATTCATCTGTGCTTTTACTTTGAAAGGTTTGGAAATGAGCGTTGATTCTGTTTGTGACAGTGGCAGAGGTTTACTAGAGCTGTGCTGTGGTCTGCAAAGTAGTTCTGGAACAAATCCAGCTCCAGTTTAAATATTCAGTCGTCTACAAACTGCAGGAAAACATGCCAACAAGTCAGATTAAACCATGAGCTTCATGTTTGGGAAACAGCTGCTGAACCTGCAGCTGAACTAAAATTAGACTGGAAATCACTACACTACAAAGGTCAATACCGGAGGACCTTGTACATTTTTCTTAAATATATCTATTATTTAGGCCATTTTAGGTAATAAAAACATCCAAAACATGTTCTACCATATCTAAGTAATGTTTCATGCAATAGAGGGTTAACCAGTGTGAGTGCACCTTTCATCCCTTTTATAACATTATACAGAGAAGAACAACAACAGAGACAAATAACTCCATGATAAAGGAGATGATGTAAATTTCACACATTCCACATATTCTACAAATTCTACACATTCTAACAGATTCTACTACTTGATGACTCAGCTGAATCTCTCAGTATTGATTACATCCATGTAAATGAAGCCAAACAATAAACCAGGTTTAATAAGCTCACTGTGATGTTTTTTCCTTTAAACCACACAGTGTTTCTGAATAATTAACATCGTCATGTTTGTGTAATTTTAAAAATCTGAAGTTCTGAGTTTCAGATAATCATCAATGTCTTGAAACCTTTAAATTTAACCCTCATATTGTGTTTGTTTCATGTTAATTAATGTTGTCAGTCAAATTTGACCGTTCCATTAAGACTCATCTTAAAAACTGTAATAATACATATATTATCAAATATATTATTTTTTTTTATCTCATTGATGTGTGTGTAAATGAACACAATTTATTTTGTGTGCTGAAATCCTCTTTTTGGACAGAGTCATGGAATCTTAGGTGAATTTGATCAAATTAACCACATTTTTCAGAGACAAAGACTTTGAAACAGTCAGATTTGACCAGGAACACAACATGAGGGTTAAAGGTTAAAGAGATAAAATGTTTTCTGAGGCTCAGCAGCAGGTTGACGTCCTGACTTGTGTTGTTCTTGCTGCTGATTCCTTGTGTTCAGAGTTGTATAGACACAGGTCGTCGTTTGTAAAGCAGCAGATTCTGATCGCAGCTTCGGGCTCTTTGTGCTTCTAACTGTTGGAAACTGATATTTTCTATTACTGTTTGGTGTTTTTGTAGCAGAGATATCTACATGAAGAGACTGGGTGTGTTTTAATATTCCCGTCATTTAAAAGTAGAAACACGGTTCTGATCATTTACCCTCGGACCTCTTCTTCTCGTTATTCTTGGTGTATAAATAAATCTCGTTAATATCTTTCATCCCTAACCATAACCCCAACATTTTACAGACCACATGAATGTCAACTGAAAAAACATAATATAAAACATTGATGTTGTTGTTATGAATATTATCACTATTTAAAAAGAACAGCAGTGCTCATTAGTGTTCTTTGTTTTTTTTGCCGTGTGGGAGAGTGTTGTGTATCTATGTATTTATGTGATCAGCATTTTATTCACAGCCGGAGTCGTGACAATATAAACAGATCAAACAAAACAACAAACAATCCAAACAACAACAACAGGAAGTAGATTATACACTTTGGGCTCAGAAGGATAATCAGGTTCATGTTGAATGTGTTTAAATCTGATTAAGTCTGATCAGATTACTGTGGTCAGCTGACAGATTCTGTTTGTGTCACATGACTCTGGCTGCAGCTGCAGAACCTGATCAGTTCCTGATCAGGCTGATTGATCCAGAACGTGCTTGCTGCTTGTTGTCAATGAAAAGACTTTTTTGCTGAAGCTTGAATTTTAAAATTGTATATTTTCTTTGCATATGAAATAAATAAACAAATAAACAACTGGGTGTGACCTGTTGTTTCATAGTTCCCAGTGTTTGTGATGTGCATTCACATCATATGAACTAAATTATAATAATTCATTAATATTGTCATAACTATAATTAGACACTAAACATTTTACTGTAGCCTGTAACATTTCTTTTTAAATATATTTATATTACAATACAATTTACAATGCAAGAATGAAGAATGTCACAGTGGTGAGGTTGTCTTGTCTGGATTTTTCGTCGTGCATTTCCTGTTTTATTTTGAAATCCTAACTCTCCTCTTGTTTCAGGTCACTTGCCCTTCCTCATGTGTCACCTGTGTGATCATCTGCTCTGATTCCTAATTGTTTCCACCTGTTCCCAGTTTCCCTCCTTGTGTATTTATAGTCTGTGTCTCCCTTTGTCTTGTGCTGAAGTGTCTTTGTTCGTCTGCATCATTGCACCCAAGCCAGCTCTCCATCCACAGCCTTTTGCTTTGCCTGTGTGAAGTGTTTTTGTTGTAAGTTTCATAGCCTTGTTCAGATTTAGAGAGGATAATATCTTATAGCCTTTGTCGTCCTGCAGGATTGTTTTTGGTTTTGTTTATTGTTTTCTGGTAGTTTTTCATCCTTCAGGGTTGTTTTTGTTTTCAGCCTTAGGTAGTTTACATAGATTAGTGATAGATAGTTCTAGTGTTCTCCTCCTCCTGCAGTGAGTTTGTTTTGGTAAATCTTTTTAGTCTTTCCTTCTCACTTTTGGCAAAGCATTTTTCTTTTCGAGATTAGATTTCCACTGCGGTAGCATGAGTGTAGCTAGAACCCTCAATTAGATCAAGGATTTAGTTTATAGAGTAGTGTTTTTTTGTTGTATGTGTCCTAGCACCTTGTCGCTGCACTCAGGAATAATAAAATCCCTACACCAGAATTCTGCATCCAAGAATCCTCTTTTTGTTCTGGACCTGACATAAGAGTAGAAATAAAACAGAACAAAATGAAAAACAGAACAAAATTAAAAGGAAACATAAAAATGGCAATTAGAGACAGACAGAAAGTGATAAATAATAACATTCTAAAATACAAATTAGTTATTGCAGCCCACTTTTTATCTAATATTTGGAGATTGTTAACATTTTTTCTCCAGAACTGATTTTCTTGTCTTTGCTGTTATATTTTTTTTCTGTCCTGATTTGTATTTGTTAGTGTAGTGTGAAGTCTCCTCTTCTTCTTTAACCAGTTATTAATTGTAACAGCAGTGAGTTTCAGTCAGATAGAAGATGAACAGCTGCTGAATCTGTCAGGCTATCAGGAAAACACTGGCAGTCTTTATAAAGTGCAGCATCCTCTTTTAGACTGAAACCTGTCAACATTCAAATCTTCTGGAAAAGCAGAGCAGCAATATCTATGATTAGATGAGGGCTCAGCTCATTTATTCATGTCCTGCTCTAACGTGATCAAACCTGCAACCGGACAGGTTTTATTGATCTGATTCTGCTGTTGTGGATGTTTTAAAGGATCTTTTTACTTCAGCTACAGTAAACAACAACTACTAGCTGCAGATTCACTGAAGGACACAAAATAATCTACTGAGAGACTTTTTAGAGGTGACGTTTGACCTTCTCAGTTCCTGCTCTCAGATTTCCTGAGAGGGGGAAGGTTGAAGTCATTAAGGCGTTGCTGCAGGAGGCTTCAGAACCACAGACATCACATTATAGCTGGCCTAGAGACTAACACAAACTGTGTGTGTGTGTGTGTGTGTGTGTGTGTGTGTGTGTGTGTGTGTGTGTGTGTGTGTGTGCACGCAACACAACAGTCTCCATCAGTCTTTGTTAGTTATGACAACTTAATTTGAAATTGCATTGAACCAACAAACAATATTACACAAGATAAATTATCTTTTCCTCTTCAGTCAAAAATTAGGTTACGTACTGCTGACTTAATTAGTTTTTAAGTTGCTTTTTAAGTAATATTAATAACAAAAACAGATTATTTTCTCTTTTTTGTGCTCAGCTTTCAATTGAAACAGTTCAACTCCTTTTATTCAATTAAATGAATTTTTATTTAGAACTTGAACATTGCAACAGCATGCTAACAGTGCTGTAGGCTAGCTAGCAGCCACGTGATAAAACAAGCTAAATTATCTCAATGAAAGTCACTTGAAACAAATTAAAATTATTTTATATTACTTTAGTGAACCAGTCAGTCATTTTCTATCCACACGTATTCCTCACTAGGGTCACTTGGTCTGCTGGAGCCAATCCCAGTGTACTTCAGGTGAGAGGCAGGATCCACCCACACAGGTAGCAGCCTATCATGGAGCACACACACCATTTACTCACACACACACACCTATGGTGATTTAGAGTCTCCAATTATCCTCAGTATGTGTTTGGACTGTGGGAGGAAGCTGGAGAACCTGGTGAAAACCCACCAGACACAGAGAGAACATGAAACTCCACACAGAAAGGACCAGACCAAGAACTGGAACCTGGACCTTCTGCTGTGAGGGATACCCACTGCAGCACTGTGTCACCCCTTTCCATGAAATGTTGCTTCAGCCTCCTGGACAAGCCACTGTTGAGAAAAATGACATTATCAAGCTAAGTTAGTAGCTTGATAATGTTATTAGCTAGCTGATCACAACATCTCAAATAAATTTAGCAACTTAGAAAGTTAATCCAAATCAAATAATTACATTTTTAAACTTGCATATATATATATATATATATATAGTATATACTGTATATGCTCATCAGGAAACGTGTCCACTACATCATGGATGTGTAGATTCTGATGATTATTGCTGTTTATTAGGGGTGTGACGAGACTCAGTTCACGAGACGAGACGAGACACGAGATTGGGTTCACGAGATTGAGACGAGATGAGATTTTAAGAAAACTAAATTACAAATTATATGAATGCCTGGACAACAGACTTATTTTACTTATTTAACTGAGTTGCACATAGATTTTATAACTCTGAACCCAAAATGCTGCCAAACAAACGATTTAAAAGTGGCGGGGGCGTCAATAGTAATACCCGTGTTTTCCGTCATTCTGGCTGCTTGCTGGATAAATCTCGCGAGACAGAATTTTAACGCGACAAGCAATCTCGTCAAATCACATCTTGCGAGATCTTGTCACACGAGATCTCGTCACACCCCTATTGTTTATACATGTTTATACTTAACTTCTTCCCATTTCACCCCATCCTCTCTCTAATAAGTCTATGCCTGTGTGTGTGTGTGTGTGTATTACTAAACTTTGATGTTATGTGGTTTACTGTTGTTTTTTATTGCAAACAAATATTATCAACTGAGTTAGTTATAGAGCTGCAACAATTAGTCCATTAATCAATTAATTTCCAACTATTACATTAATCACCAAATATTTTGCCAATAAAGATTCAAATAAAGCTTATCAAAGGATTTTAGTCATTTTTTAAGTAGAAAATGTCCAAATTCTCTGGTTCCAGCTTCTCTTCTCTGATTATTTTCTGGTTTCTTTAGTCTAATAGTAAACTGATGATCTTTGAATTGTGGACTGTTGGTCTGGACAAAAAAAAACATTTTAGGTTGAATCTTCAGCTTTGGAAACACTGATCCACATTTTCCATCAAACTACAAATCGGTGAATGGTTTCGATTGATTAATCATCAATCACAATAGTCTGTTAATCAATGTGTCAGCTGAGAGTTAAAGGTTTGAAGTTTAGTACGAAAACAAAGTAAGTGTGTGTGTGTGTGAGAGAGAGAGAAATAGAAACAAACAGCTGTTGTTGTTGTTTGTGTTTTCCAGTTGAAACAGAGGAAAGGAAAGCCAGGGACACAGTGTCCATCTTTTTCTTTTGTCTGTCACAAAGTCGAGGTCAGAAACGCAGGTTGAGAAATGAGGCGAGGAGGTGGGCGGAGTCACACCTTTAAGACTCGAACAAACAAAAAATCTCAAAATTTGGTTTAACTTGGTTTAAAAAAATGTACCAATAGGACTCAGAAAAAAAGTTAGGGAAAAGTTTTCCTAAATGTGTGTACTGTATATTTTATTCTAACATTGTTATATCATTAAAATTTCAAAACACAAAAGACATCTGAGTATTAATACCTCGAATTCAAATAGTGAAATTGACTGCATGCTTTTTACAGGGCATGTTATATTTCATTATTTGCTGCATTTTCCCACTCTTTCTCCTGCTCTATTGACTGTTTTTATGCTCCGTGAAGCCAAGAGAGACAAAAATGACAAGTAAAAAGAAGTGGACAGTTATGGGGTTTATGGAGGCTTTAGCCTTGCTTTTGAGCCTTGATGAGGAAAAATCCAACAGAGGAGCAGGTTCAGAGAGTGATGTGTCTTGGTGTTGGGAAGAAGCTTCATCTCTGAGAGTGACTCAGAAATCATTTCAGAGATGGCCCCTAGCAAAAAAAACTGGAAACATTGAATTCCCCACTTGCTGATATCCCATCTGCTAATTTGCAATTTACAAGAGGACTCCTTATTATCATCATTATTATTAGTCTATTGTTTGCTGTCATGCATATTTCTGTAACGTAAGCCTGTGCTAGTTTTAGGTGATCTTATGAGCTTCTTAGCCTTTATTGAGGTATTGCAGGGAGCCTCCAAATAATTTACAAAACAGTATGATTTTCTGATAAACAGCTTTTTGGCCTATCAAGTGTGCCATGAATGAATTCGAAAAGGTCTGATAAGATAAATATTCCATTAAATAGAACTAATTAGGCTATAATGTTTTGGTAAGAGTGGAACATCCTGAAACATCAGCAGCACTTTACTGTGTCAACTACAAGAGCACTCAGCCCACCACTGGATGAAGAAGCTGTCCCACAACCTTCAGCACAGAGGCATGAAACAGTGAAAGATGGCACAGTGTGGACTGTAACAGTCAGGTAGAAATAGCGGAAGGTGTCAGAGTCACAATGTTTTTATAGAAACTGCAGGCCCTACAGCACATGCCAAATGCAACACTGAAGATGCCCTCACCTCTGTTCTGGGTTTGGTTGATGATGCCATGCTGAAACACATCAGGGCCTGTATTGTTGTTGAGGCACATAGAGTCAAAGAGGAAAGTTCATGGTATATGACTGTCGATGAGCTAAAGGCCTTCATTTCTCTAATCTACATTCATGGTGCACAAGGTGGAAAAGGCCTGGACTTGGAAAGCTTTTGGTCAGTTGACAGGGGCTGTGCATTTTCCATGTCCCGGAACACATTCCAGGAAATCTTCAAATTCCTGCTTTTTGACAAAAAAGAGACCAGGCACACACGTCTGAAGGAGAACAAGTTTTGCCTGGTATCTAGTTTGGGAGAGATTCGCCCAGGACAGCATCGCTTGTTAAAAAAACAAGTGCTGATATAAGCAGCTTCTTTCCAACAAAAGCAAGGAGCAGCTTCATCCAGTATATAGCTAGCAAACCTGATAAGTTTGGTATCAAATTCTGGCTTGCTGCTGATGTTGATACCAAATACATGCTGAATACTAGGCCATATCTGGGCAAAGACATGGAGGCCAGGACAGCGACTAGGAGACAGTGTGGTGTTGAAATTGGCTGAGCCTTTCCTGGGGAAGGGGAGAAACATCACCACTGATAATGTCTTGACTTCACTTGATCTTGCCAAGCCACTAAAGGCCCAGAAATTCAGCCTGGTTGGTACCTTAAATGAGACCAGGTGAGAGCTTCATCCATCTGTAAAGGAGCAAAGGGCCCTGCACACTACAGAGGTGCTGAAATGTCAGTGCAACCCCAACTGTCTATCAGTGCAAACTAAGGAAAAATGTCTCCATTCTAAGCACTGTCCACACAACTGTCAACATCACAAATGGCCGCAAGGCTAAACTGGAGACTGTTGTATACTACAACAGAACCAAGGTTGGAGTAGATGCTCGATCAAATGGAGAGGAAATACTTAGTTAGAGCACCATTGGTGATGTTTATAATATTCTTGACCTGGCTGCCATAAATGCTTCGATCCTGTTCAAGAAATGCACCAATGAGATGATGTCACAGAGGAACTTCATATTGTGACTTGCAAATGAACCTCACTCCGGACACATGACAGCAAAAGCAAGACAAAGGATGGTGTGAGAGCCCCAGTTGGAGCAGCAGAAGCAGATCTACAGGAGGAGGCAGTGCCAAGTGTGAAGAAAGTGTAATGTGATGACACCAACCTTTGGGGTTGGTGTCATCATTAGACCATTTTGAAAGCAGGATATATTTGTTTTTATTTAACAGAGAAAATGCTTGCAGTTTGAGGTAGCATGTATAATTGCAGAGAAGTTATAGTGTCAATTAAATGAATAAAAAACTCAATCATCATAGTTTTCATTTAGTGTCCTGATTTTTTTTTACCTATTCCACCAATTTATTCTTAGATATTTTTAATAATAATACAAAATTTTTACAAATAATATCAGAGCAGTCAAAATGACTGCTGTGGTCATTCAAGTAGGTACAGAATTCTGGTAGTGTGAAATCGGCTGAAGGTGACTGGCTGGTCGTGGTGGGGCAGTAATATCCATGGCAACACATCATCCCCCATTGAAAGGAATCATGGCTTCACCAGGCCTGCTCTCCCCCAGAAAAAAATTCTAAAATTATACACCTATATCATCTATCTATCCATCTATCTATAAAAAGAAATCAATGGGTTCGGATCATAGATTCAAGCCTCCTTTCTCTTTTGCTGACATCAGTACTTTCAGACATATTTTTGATATAAATGTTTCTAGTAACTTAAATATAGATTTTGGTATTACGGAAGGGAGAGACTGAAATAAATATAGTAGTCTTGGCAGGATATTCATTCTCACACAGACTCTATTCTGCCAGAGAGTGACAGGGGGTGCTTATCCCATCTATTTAAATTCTTTTTAATTTCTAATAATAATAATATAGTTTTGTTTTAAAAAAACAAAACTATATTATTAGAAAAAACAGTACATATATGAATCCCTGCTTGGATCTTCTGAAAGAGCCCAGGTCATCTATCTGGGATGGAGTTCCCAACGATCATCATGGCTTCAGATTTGCCCGTATTACAGTTTTTCTCTATCACTTTGGTACATTTTTCTAATCATTCTTGCAATTTGCAGAAGATCAAGTGCATTTCTCAAAACAGTTTGAACAAATATCAAAACACCATGGATCACCTGCAAAAGCCAGTCTCTTGCTCAAAATCCTTAGTCCATCCCTCAAAAGCAGGTTTTTGTGTCAATATACTTGTCAGTGCCATCAGGATGTTTAATCATTATGTCATTGTGTACAGATAAGACAGTCAAATTCATTAGTCATGTTGGCAATTGAATAGTGCACTTTGAAGGGACATGTTGATGTAAATTGTGGTTTAGGTGCAGTGTTGGGGTAGTTACTAAAAAAAGTAACTAGTTACAAGTTACTAGTTACTTGTTAAATTTGTAACTACGTTATTTTACTAGTTACTGCATTTGAAAAGTAACTTCACTACTAGTTGTGACTACTACTTTACTTTCCATTTTTTTTAAGCAAATGTTAAAAGTTACCGCATGGATACATATACAAATATCATAGCCTTTTCATCGCTTTATTTTCAAGTATCAGTAAAAGCTTAGCTTGTTTAGGTGGGTATCAGTTCGTGAGTGTCTTCTTTAACAGACTGGCTAGTAGAATCTTTCGCCACAAGTTTTGTAGTGCGGTGCTGGGCAGTCAAATGTTTCATCAGGTTGCTCATTGAGTTGGCAGCAGTTGAAAGATACCGCTCACCTGGACATAGGGTGCATTTCACTCGAATGTTTTTGTCCTTTCTAGCAATAAAGTCAAAATAGTGCGAGTATCGCCACTGGCTGAATCCCCCTGCCTCTGTGTCCTCCATTCTCCCTCTTTCCTACACACCAGCAACTACGTCACTCAAATCCAGTTGCTGTGGCAACGGAGCCCAGACAAGCACACAGGCAGGTCCAACGACGGACAGGATGCATGCACCAATAAAACATATTTAGACTTTTTAGACTGACAAGAGTGGTTTGGGTAACGCAGGAAAGCACGTTCCTAAAGTTTAGTAAAGTAGCGTAGTTACTGATATTTGGAGTGTAACGCGTTACTACACTTCGTTACCCGTGATGGTAATAACGTTACTATAATCTGTTACTTTGTAACTCGTTACCCCCCAACACTGTTTAGGTGTGATGACAAGTGTTTGACCTCATGTACCTCATATACCTAATGTACATGTGTAAGATTGATTGGAAAAGACAAGATTCACATTTACAGAATGACTTCTTTATTGGCAAACATTGACATTGCAGTGCGTAAAGAAAAAAAAAGACAGCAATGCACATAAAGCTGAAATACAATACGTAAGTAAACATAGGTCAAAAATATAAACATAGATCATACAGTAAGTAAGTCCTGATCTTCAGCTTCTTCCCGTTCCTGTCTGTTAGGCCACAAATTCTCATCCACGTCACACTTGATGTCCTCCCGTGCAAGCCAGCGTGGATAGTATCTTCATGCCTAATCCATGCTCTGCAGGAATCTGCAGTAATGTCTTGGCATGCTGCATCTATTGCAGCCAGAAGGGTCACTTGTGTGTGTAGCTCTCGGTCATACACCTTCCACCTCCAAGCTGAGAAAAATTATTATTATAATAATATTATAAATTAGGTTTGCGTACCACTGCCTTAATATGTTTGACTTGTGGAAGCTTACATTGTCCCATATTATGGCATATTTGGGCTGGGCCATATTCTCGGCTGGGCCACCTAGGATATGATCCCTGTACAAAGTGTCTAGGAATGCTATTAGACGTTCAGAGTTGTATGGAGCCATCAGTGGAATGTGTGTCAGCACACCGTTATCTGCTATTTCGGCACACATAGTTATGTTGCCACCCCTTTGGCCTGGCACATCAATGGTGGCTCGGTGTCCAATAAGGTTTCAACCCCGTCTTCTGCGCTTTGTCAGATTGAAGCCAGCCTCGTCCATGTAAATGAAGTGACAGGGTGGTTCACTAGCTTCCAGTTCCATCAGGCGCTAAACACATCTTTAGGCGTGTATATCTTTACATTGTGTACCCTTTTTCTTAGTCTTCTTGGGTTCTATCTAATCACCAGGTTCGAATAAGGAGACTGGCAGTAGCGCTAAAGTTAATAGCATTAATCTCCCATCTCACATAACACACAACACACAGATTATGGTTTAAATGTTTATATTCAAGTGTATTCAACTTAGTTTTTTCCGGTTAATTGTTCAGCTGCACTCAAAAATGAAATTCGGTTCAGTTCACATTAACTTTAAAAGAAAAATCTTTTAAAAAATGTCTCTTTCCCCTTTAATGGGTTGAAATGTCCCTTTCATTCACAGTTTTTCTCGGTTTGTTTTTTAGTTTATTTATTGTCTTTCAGGATCCTCCAAAGATTACTGTTTTCAGTTTCTCTGTCAGTTTGTTCTTAGCAAAAAAAATGGAAAAAAATAAAAAAGTCAAATATATACTGAGATCTCAGAAAAAAAAGTGCAAATAAAATGTGTCACTCCTCAGGACTGAGTCCTGGCCTACCACACTGATACTGGTCCCGATGAACCAAGAGTCTCCATGAAGCATGGTGGTGATACAGGTCACGGTCGAACCAAGAACCTCCCTGTGGCAATGGCGGAGGCGTGGATCACCGTTCAACAGAAGAATTCGTCCCTCAAATGGAACCAGCCTGCATAACATGCAGTGTAATTACTCATCAGCTTAAATAAAAATCAACTGTCTAGCTTTTTTCAGTGCACATTAAACAACAAAATGTAAACAACTCAACTTATATAAAACATATGAAATACTACCTTATTTTAGCAATGAGCTATGGCGACGGCTGTGGAGCCGGGCTTTGCCTCGTTTACAGGCCGCAGTCGAGCTAACACCTCGTTAAATTGCTACACGTTCGTTACGGTAACACACAGTAACAACATATAACAGTATCATAAAAAACACTTATCAGTACCATTGAACACATTGCCTATTCTGGCTGGCTTTCTTTCTTGTGTACTAACCCAGAATGATACTGCTAGTTGAGCTAACGAGCTATTGGCGGAGCTAACTCACCAAAATAGTCCCGAACGCCTGGGTAAACACTCGTCCGAGTCGCTCGCAGGATCGGTTACACTTCCCAGGTAAGTTTCCCTTCACACTCACTCTCTAACGCCACTTTCACCACAACTTCACAAAATATTACCACATTCGGCCGCCGAACGGTTACAGTTTGCTCTGCGGCCGCACGAGGCTTCTCCTACTTTTTCCTCCTTGGTCTCTGTTCCTGCACCTTCTCACGCGCGCTGAGGCCTGCAGATGATGCGTCCAGGTGAGCTCGGAAATTACACTAATCGGACGTGACTACAACTACAATGCAGGAAATTATGATGCATTTGAGGAAACTAGTATTTCTGAGTGTTATAATTCTAACCAGGGTTACAATTGCATTTGGCAGACACCTTTTACTGTAAACCCAAAGCGACAAACGAGGACATATCTATATATGGTTTTGGAATAAAAGTTGTACCTGGACAAAGTGGTAGCCCAGCTCCTTCACCCTCTCACCATTTCTTTCAAATGGGACAGTGTATAGCTGTTTCATGCGCATGTGTTGTTTTTTTTAGCACTCTACCAATGGTAGAGATACTGACTGTTTGGATATTTGCAAATGTGTTGTTGTCCTGCAAAATAGTAGTCTGTATCTCTCTTAGTGTAATGGCGTTGTTTTCCACAACAATGTTGCAGATAGCCATCTCCTGCTGTGGTGTGAAAATCTGCCCTCTACCACCCCTGTGTACTTGTCTTGCAAACCTATGTGGGAAATAGAAATGTAAACCAAAACAAATTTGAGGAAGACACAATGGCATTGTATAGAGCATCAGTGGAATAGACTACTGTAATTTTGTATGGGGCATTACTGTATTGATATGTAAATACAGTAAACTCCATGTAATTCAGCACATACTGTTAGATTTCACACCTGTCTCTGCGGAAAGTTTGAATTATTGAGGACACAGTTGTTCTGCCAACATTTGGCTGCATCCTTCTCCCCGCTTCAGCCAAAGTCAGCCCATGATTCAAAACATGGTCTACAAGTGTTGCTTTGATTTCATCAGGAACACGCATGTGTCCGCTTCTTCTGCCTCTTCCTCTTCCTACTCCTCCACCACGCAGCCTCACCCCTCTTCCTCTCCTTTTTCTTGGCTGTTGTCCTTCCATTGTCAGACATTGTAACTTTCTATTGTGCTCTGGTTACCTATATACTCCCTAGTAGATTGTTCATGAGATGCTCCCTTGAGCTCATTCAGAAAACTGTTAATCATTGGTTGATCAATTCCTTTCATTAGAGACTCACTTAAAAATTCACCTGGGAGGAATTTACCAATTTAGATCATATTTACAGACAAATGTCTTATGGAAATATATATATGCTTGACATGTTATGATGGCTTGGTAAATCATTTTGCATGTGAAGACTTATATGATGAACTATAGCCTAAATGTTTTGGGGAAAGATACTATTTGATAGAGTCCTATAACAAAGCATTTTGATTAGCATGACAAAAGCAATTGATAATGTCCGAAAAAACAGAGAATTGTACACAATCATTTGCATGGATGGACAAAAGCATTTGCAATTTGTTTAATGCAATGAGAAACTGCCCTTTTCATCTGCACAAATGGCATTATGATGTGACAATTGAACAAGAACTTTTGAGAATTTCAATTCTGATGTGAGAAATGTACTAAACCAATTGAGAAAAACTGTAATTGTATAGCCAGACACTTCATGCATTCATTAAGGTCTCTTCTCTTTTAATGATAACTGAACTTGGTGCATTTTTGGTTGTCAATACTGTGCCTCTAGCTTTTTAATTTCCCTCTCTAATTCAACCTGCTGAACTAGCCTTTGTTTTTTTAATCTGGATGAAATAGCAATTATGTTGCCCCTCATCACCACTTTAGATGCCTCCCAGAGAGTAGAGGGGGAGATTGTGCCATTATCATTAGATTTCAGATATTAAGTTTTCATGGAGTTCTTGTTGAATTGCTTCATCATTTAATAATGATACATTGAGTCTCCAGTATTTAAATTGTCTATTCAGCCCCATCCATATCTTTATAGTCACAGGGGCATGGTCTGATATCGTTATTGGTTCTATGTCATATTCACTAGTTCTGTACATATCTGTTCCTGATATCAAAAACATGTCTAGTCTAGAGTGGCTGCCATGTACGTGTGACATGAAAGTATCATCCTTTTCTCTGGGATGTAGGTGATGCCAGACATCCTTCAGACCTAGTTCATCCATCATTGCATGAGTTATTAATTTATTGGACATGAGGCCCACTCCTGCTGGAAGCCTATAGACATTCTCCCTCAAAATGCAGTTAAAGACTCCACCTATTAAAATAATTCCCCCTGCTTTGTCTGGTAATAGAGTTACTATCATCTTAAAGAAATTTGGACAATCCTTATTCGGGGCATATAGATTAACCAGTGTAACTTTAGAACCTCCAATAGTACATATTACTAGAACATATCTACCCTCTTTATCATCAATTGTTTTTTCATGGCTAAAATAAACTGATCTATTTAGCAAGATGGCCTCTTTTTCTCCAGTTTTCGAAGGGGGAGCTATATACCCAATCCGCCCATTCTCTCTTTAATTTTAAGTGCTCTTTTTCTTTTTCTGTTGGAGCTGCTGTCGTCCGACTGGTGAAGCGGTCGTTGCTGCTTCACCAGCGGTGTGGGTAAAACTCACAGTATAGGGAGTTCCGCCCATTGTAGTAAAACTTTGGCTCCAGGCCTGTCTTAGAATAGTGTCCTTCACGGAGTAATCCTGAAATTTGACTGCCAGTGACCTCGGGGCAGCTTTGGGGTTCTTTGGCTTGGCTGTTAGGGATCGATGGGCTCTTTCAATTTGTATATTCACATCAGGCTTTGGCTGAAGGGTTGATTGAATTAGGTCCTTCACAAAAGTCTTTGCGTTGTTTTCTTCACTCCCTTCGGGCACTCTGTAAATTTAGTTATTTCATCTTAACCTGTTCTGTAGATCTTCACATCTGGCCTTCAGGTCCATCTCTTTGTGCAGCAGGAGTGCAGCAGGTTGCCAAGTTTGTATTAGATTTGTTAGGAAATTAACTGTTAACCAACGGAGCTCTGTTTTAAGCTGCTGTCTCCAACATGGTGTCCCGGAAGTCCAAACATTAACTTTAACTTTCAAAAATGTTCAATATAACAATCATAATTAAATTAACTTTAGAGAAAAACTAAAAAAGGCTCCAAAATAAAATACCAATAGTAGTGTTACAGCTATACTCTTTTCATATACTTTATGTCAAGTGGAAAATAGATATAAAGTTTTACAGATGAATAGATGAAGTTTTACATTGCACTGCCTGAGCTCTGAAGCTTCAGTGACATTAAGTGAATGATGTTGTCCAAACTGTCTACCTGAAAGAAAGCGCAAGAGGGACAGATTGACCAAACATTAGCTGAATAGAAAATTGGTAGAAAACCATCTTAAACCTCCTGGAAAGATTTCTTTTATGTTTAGGACAGAGTTCTGTGAAGCCACCCAACAATTACAGTTAGTTTGCTGTAAAATAACACATATCCTCAGTAACCTATGTAAATACACGATAAATACATGAAAGTTAATGCATAAAGTGTTTTTGCTGGGTAAAACTATCACAGATTTAAAGTTTAAGTTTATGTCCCTCTTGCTGTCTGGTCGGGCGCAGGATATTTATAATGGCCTTTCCCCTGAGTCCAGTGGGAATTACACATCTTTATAAGAGGCATTGAGGAGATGCTTCAAGCCCTGTGATAGTGGTGATTGGAATCGTGCCAGTTTTTTAGCATGGTGGCGGCTACACAATGAGACTGCCCGAGAATTTGGCAACGCATTACGTAGACTAATAATTTAAGCCTATCCAAATGCTGATACAAACACCCGCGATCTCTTTGCCAGAGACCATTTTATTGAACATATGGGTAGTGGAGAGTTGTGTGTCAATCTTCGAGGTGCTAAACCCTCCACACTCAAAGATGCGATTAATCTAGCCTCGGAGTTAGAGCTTATAAGGAGTTTAGAACAAACCCGACTTGATCCAGATACTAGGGTGCGTGGCGTCGTAGAAAAATCCACAAATGATAAACAAATGGAGTTGCTGTTGGGAGTTGTAGAGGGGCTCGTCAGGAGGTTAAAATGCTCCAGAGTACTGTGCAGTCCTTTAACACCGACAGGGCTCCGGTCACCGTGCACACGGGCGCTGCAGCACCCTATAGCCAGAGCAGCTGCCCTTTCAATCAGGGAGAGGTTTGTTGGGAGTGTGGTTGCAACTATCATGTATGACGAGACTGGCCCTATTTGTCGGGAAACTGGAGGGGGGCGAGCTTAGTGGGCCAAATGCCTGCCCCCATCTCTCACACTGTTGGAATGGCCTCTTAAAGTCAGAATGAATCCTCCGTGCGAAAATAAGGTGGGTCAGAGTTTTATGTGCTAATTGATATAGGGGCTAATGCCTCCATTATCCCCAAATTGCTATGGTTATGACTAATGGGGATGGGGATTTGATGGAGTATGTAGGTGATGCCTCGGCTGCTAATGGGGGTCCCATGTATGTAGTGGGGCGGTGGCAGACAGTTTGCCAGTTAGACTCTTTAGCTGATGCTGCCACCTACTGGGGAGAAAGTTTCCTTTGGTTCCTGCCTCTGAGGCAATCAAACCCCAAGTTGTCACTGTTCATACAGATGTCATTGTTATCATTTCCACCCCGAAGTGAGTTTATTATCCAAAGGGCTGTTGGGGGGTTGCGAGGGGGATGTACAGCTGGCATGGTGGAGCCCCTGGGCTCTTTGTCTAAGCAATGTAACATGTTTATGGCCAGGGTCATTTGTAGTGTTAACCAGTAGTGTTAACCTGTAGCCCATTAGCCACACCAATTGTGCCTGTGCGGAGGAAGGGAGGCAAGTTGAGATTCTGTGTAGATTATAGAAGACTTAATGACATCACAGCAAAAGATGCATATCCCCTCCTCAGGATTGATGACACCCTGGATAGCTTAGCCAATGCCACCTTGTTTTCTACACTCGACCTGGCCAGTGGTTACTGGCAGGTTGAGGTTGACCACCAGGACAGGCCCAAGACCACTTTTGCAACCAGACAGGGCCTCTTTGAATTTAATGTCCTGAGCTTTGGCTTGTGTAATGCCCCCAGTACATTCCAAAGGCTCATGGACCTGGTGTTGGCAGATCTACAATGGACCACATGTTTAGTATATTTAGATGACATTATTGTCTTTGACCATACATTTCCAGAACATCTCAGCCACTTGGATGAGGTGTTGTCCAAACTGGGTGCAGCTAATTTAAAAGTCAAGCCTTCTAAATCTGACCTGTTCTCCACTCGAGTTAAATATCTGGGTCATGTTATTTCCGCAGAGGGAATTAGGGCAGACCCTGCCAAGGTTGAGAGTGTGTGAGTGGCTGGTGCCAAAAAAACAGACAGAGTTTAAAAGCTTTTTGGGGCTAGCCTCCTATTATAGGTGGTTTGTAAAGGGGTTCGCAGACATAGCCTGTCCCTTGCACAAATTGATGGAAAAGGGGAAGAGATTCAAGTGGGGAGATGATTGTCAACAGGCATTTATGCAGTTGAAGTCCAGTCTCATTACAGCCCCAGTGTTGGCATACCCCGACCCCCAAAAAAGGGTTATTTTAGACACTGATGCCAGTGATGTGGGAATTGGTACTGTATTGTCCCAGGAGGAGGGGGGCGCCAAGCATGTAGTGGCCTATGCCAGCAGGGCTCTAACGAAGGAGGAACATAGGTATGCAACCACCAACCCTCCTCTGTTCAAAGTACGTTGTTCCAAATGGACATAGATGGCCTCTTTTACTCCTCTCTCAAACCACCTGTCCTCCTTATCTAAGATGTGTACAACAGTGTCAACAACCTACTTTGAACAGAGGAGGGGGACTGCGTCATAACCTATCTGCTACATACCATCCTGCCTTGAGATCTAATCCCAGGAAGTTTAACTGCTCTTCACCATCAGAGCAGGACTCTTTCTCTGGATTATGTGACCACAACGACTCTCATTCCAAGTCACACCTTGAATTGGAATGAGAGTCGTTAACACAACGACTCTCATCCAAATTCACACCTTGAAGGGTGACCTATGTGACCCTTTGTTATGGGATGAGGGGTGTGGTCTATAGCTCCACCCTCTGTGATCCAGAGATATAGCTCCTGGTTTCCATCATCAGGCTAGAACTGAAGAAGCCTTTCGGATGAATGTCTTTAAGCTCAAAGAAAAAGTCCAGTTGCTTACTTTTTAAACTCCTTTACTAAATAAAAGTTGCAACATTTTATAACAGTGTGGTCTATCTACTGCTTAAACAAACATTTAACATTCAGCCCATATAACTGACATGACATAAACTGCATGTTTTACATCAAACATATTCTTTTTTTTCTTTTTCACACTGACTTTTTCACACTCTGACCCCAGCTCTGACATAGGAATCAGGTGGGAATAGTTGCGCTGGAGTGTCCCCTGTGGTCCTGTGACCAGGTAAGATTGTGGGGTGCTGTATGCAGATGTGAAAATAACTGGTTCCACCATGTTGGAGATACAGACATCGTCTTCTAGTGACGGTCTTGTACTCTGCATCTGCCTGCCTCTTCTCCTTCTCCTTCTGCTGAAGATCGCGAAAGTCTGGAAGTGCCGGCTGCAACCTCTCTGGCAGGATAGGCAGTGTGGTGCACAAGCACCGTCCCATAAGCAGTTCAGTGGGGCTGTAGCTGTTGCTCAGGGACATTGGTCTGTAGGCCAACAGAGCATGGTAGGGATCACTGCTTTCTTAAGCAGGTTCTTGACTGTTTGACTGTTTGGCCTCGCCGTTACTCTAGGGATATTTGGGGCTGCTGGTTACATGTTCAAAACAATAGTCACTGGCAAAGGCTTTGTGGCCCATCGTCACTAATGAGAGTCTCAGGAATGCTATGACGTGTGAATATTGATTTTAGATGAATTATGACATTCGTAGATCTTGTGGGGCTGAGCTGGGCAATCTCAACATAAAGAGAGAAATTATCAGCAACTAAAAGGTACGTTTTGTCTTTTAGCATGAAAAGGTCTGCACCTAGATTTTGCGATGGCCTATGGTAGTTTGGTTGGCATCAAGGGCTCTCTTGGATTGGTCCTCTCCTTGATACATTCTATGCATTTGAGTAGCAGCTCTCTTATCTGGTTGCTCAGCCCAGGCCACCATACAGCTTGCGTAGCCCTCTCCTACATTTCACTACACCTTGGTGCCCCTCTTGTATTTTATCTAACACAGTGTCTCTCATTGTAGAAGGAATGACTAACCTTGAACCATGCAGGAGTAGTCTATTGTGCACACTCAGGGCCGCTCTCTTATGCCAGTAGTGCTTGGCGGGCCCCTGTAGCTGGTTCCTGTCTGGCCACCCATCCACACAGTACTTCATGACCTGTGTGCAGACACTGTCATCCTGTAGCATGGAAGAAAGTTCATGCTTGAAAATGCCGAATGCACGTTGCTGGTCATGACCACAGCACCACATGTTCTTCTTTGCCAGGAGCGCTCTCAGCAGTTTGTCCTTCTCTGACAAGTTGGGGATGAACTTCCTGAGGTGGTTCACCATTCCAAGAAAGCTATGAAGCTCGCTGATGTTCGTTGGCTCTCTCATGTCTTGGAAGGCTTTTGTTTTGTCTGGGTCTGGTTTCACACCCTCTGTGAAACCAGACTCCTTCATGTCCCCCTAGATGAGGATGTCGTTGACATGGCAGACAAAGCCTTCCATGATTGCCGTGACCTCTGATGTCATCCTGTTTTGGAAGTGGTCAAGGGCAGAGCTGATTCCAAAGGGAAGCCTGTTGAAGTGGTAATGTCCGAATGCCGTGATGAAGATAGTGTACAGAGCTGTATGAAAGCATGAAAAGGTCTGCACCTAGATGTTCGTTGGCTCTCTCATGTCTTGGATGGCTTTTGTTTTGTCTGGGTCTGGTTTCACACCCTCTGCCAAATTGATGTGCCCTAAATACTTTACCTCTTGTCTCCTGAACTCATACTTGGCCATGTTCAGCGTTACACCTGCCTTCTCTGCCCACTCCAGGACTACATGCACTCTGGTGTCGTGTTGCTCCTTCGTGTCCCCCCAGATGAGAATGTCGTCGACATGGCAGACGCCTTCCATGATTGCCGTGACCTCTGATGTCATCCTGTTCTGGAAGTGGTCAAGGGCAGAGCTGATTCCGAAGGGAAGCCTGTTGAAGTGGTAATGTCCGAATGCCGTGATGAAGGTAGTGTACAGAGTTGATTCTTTTGAGAGTGGTATCTGCCAAAAGCCCATGTTCACGTCGAGCTTGGAGAAGTATTTGGCCCCTGTCAGCATGCCTAGGGTCTGTTCAACAGATCACAAGGTAAACTTTTCCCTGCACACCGACAAGTGACATGTCTACACATATTCTCACATCATTGTTTTTCTTAGGAGCCATCACCATGCCGCAACACCACTTGGTTGGCGCCTCAATGCAGCTGGTTAAAAACAGCAGGCAGTGCACATGCAGCCGGCAGAGCAAAGGCAGAACAACAGCCGAGCAACAACCAGGCCGGGCCGAGGGAGTGACTTTTGCAGTTGCAGCAGGAGTTAATCACACCTAGTACACACCATAGAAAATGCAACATAAGAGCAGGCAAATAGACGGCTATTACAGAGGAGGATTGAGCAAGCAGAGCATAAGCAATACGTACCACGATAAGGCGATAATAAAGCCCCGCCGAACGAGTCGATGTGCAGGGCAGACCGGGAGGAGCAACCCAAGATCATCAGACTAACATTACAAAACAAGCATATAGAGGCAACCAAACACAACCCAAAAGTCAGAAATACAGCTACTACTGGCTCGGGCAGCCGGAAGTGGGCGTGCCCCAAAGCAAGCGAGTAAGAGACAGAGTAGTACACACCTGGGGGGGAGTAAGGGACTCTCTAACACTTTTAGGGCCTAATATCGATTGTCAAAAGCAGCACTTAAATCCAGCATGACCAGGATCAAGCCCAGTCCATTGTCAGCAGCTAACAACAAGCCATTAGTGACCTTGACTAGTGCTGTTTTGGTGCTTTGAAAAAACATTCATACTGACAAAGCTGTTCAACTACCAATCTTTCAAGAACTTTTGAAAGGAAGGGTAGATTTGAAATTGGTCTGTAGTTTACTAAAATATCTGGCTCAAGGGTGTTTTTTTTTTTTAGAGTGGTTTAATAACTGCATGTATAAAAGCCTGTAGCACACATCCAGTTATTAGTGACATATTAATTAAATCTAAGATATTATCAATAATTAGGGGCAGCATCTCTTTAAGAAGTTTAGTTGGAATTGGATCTAAAATATACGTAGTCAACATAGATGACATAATAATTTCAGTTATCTGGGCTGGGTTTGCAGGGGTGAATTTTATTGTGGGGTTTAAAGGAGCGTCTAAGATTACAGCCTGAGCTTCCTGAGCACTGATGTTTGGAAGGATTTGATCTATTTTATCTCTAATAGTTAGGATTTTATTATTAAAGAAATTTAAGAAGTAATCACAGCTGAGACTAACTGGGATAGATGGATCTACTGAGCTGTGACTGTTGGTCAGCCTGGCTACAGTGCTGAACAGGAATCTGGGGTTATTCTTATTTTCTTCTATTAACAATGAATAATATCTAGTCTTTGCCGTGCGCAGGGCCTGCTTATAAGCCAATAGACTGTTCTTCCAGGCCCTGAGGGAATGATCTGTGCGGGAGCAGCGCCATAGCTTGTCTAATTTACCCGTAGCTTTTTTAAGGGAACGTGTTTCAGTATTATACCAGGGAGATAATGACCTCGGTCTAACAGCTTTACATTTTAAAGGGGCTACCAGGTCTAAAGTGCTATGGAGGGTGTGCATTGTTTTTTCAATTAGCTCATCACATGGGGCAGGACACAACATATCTGGGCTGTTGTTCTCATAATTATACGTGGAGGTGATTATAGGCCGAATTATCTCTATATATTTTAAAACTGAATGGTCACATAATGTCCTTTTCATTTAAGTTCTAACTACTGGTGAGGAATTATCATTGATTAGAAGCTGGAAGGTAATTAAGAAGTGATCTGAAAGAACTGGGTTATGGGGGAGAACAACAAGGTCACTAATCTCAATCCCATAAATTAAATGACTGCAACTCGACCAGCGCTTCTAGCTGTATGAAAGTTAATATGACTGGATGGAGTGGATTCATTGAGACTCACATACTCATCCTGCTGGAGCCAAGTTTCTGTTAGTGGTAAAATATCTTAATTTATAATCACCAACCAAATCATTTACCAGCAGAGATTTAGATGCTATAGACCTAATGTTTAGGAGTCCACATTTTTATAAGTTTATTGGAGGTTTCTTTGGTTTCATTTCTACAGGGAATTATTTTTATTAAATTGTCTGTTCTCTCTCTTATAGGCCTTCTAATGCTAGGTTTATTAAAGCTAGCTACACGGGGGATGGAGACAGTCTCTGTCTGCTTTCCTGAACCTGGGATATGTGACAGCTTAGGATGAGACGAGTGACTTACAGAGAAGTGTTTTACACTAAAACTATGCACCCAGGCCCCCACTCTATTGGGTCATTTTGGCTAACTAAGACCTGGGGCCATATTTCTAGCTAGGACAGAGGCTCCTTCCCGAGTCGGATGGATGCCATCTCTGTGGATGAGCCCAGGCTTTCCGTAAAACGCGCGCCAATTATCAATAAAAACTATATTGTTTTCAGGGCACCACCTAGCTAACCAGCAGTTAAAAGATGAGAAGCAGGAGTACATCTCATCACTGAACAGATTGGGCAGGGGTCCAGAGAATGCTACGGTGTCAGCCATTGTTTTGGCGAGTTTACACACCGATTCTATATTTAATTTCAGAATCTCTGATTGTCTCCGCCGGGCATCGTTACCAACTGCGTGGATCATGATGCGGTAGAATCTAGCCCTGCTCTGCTTTAATTATGAGTGTTTCTGGTTCAGCTGGTGTGGCGCTGAAGGGATCAAACTTGTAACTGATGTGAAGCTGTTGGTGCACTACGTGTTTGCACTTAGCACTATGTTTCCCCCGGACTGTCACAAATCCGTCACTGATCTTTTCCCGGCTGCACGGGACTCACACACCAAGCTACACCTTTTACAGCTACTCCTATCCTCAGTGAAGGAGGCCGGGAACTCACTGTACATAAAGCACATGGAGCAGAACAGATGGGAGGGAGAGAGCAGAGGGCTAGCCATGGCTCAATAGAGCAAGGCTAGTAGATAATGCTAGTGGAAGAAATGCGTTTAGTAAAAAAAAACCTTTTGGTTAAGGTCAAACACAATACAGTCTAATTCAGATAATCAATAAGTGCTCCGAAATTGTAATTAATTTGTGGATTGATGCACAATGAAGGAGCGCTAAAGGAGAGAGCGTCTGGCAACAACAACAGGCGAACGTAACACACTCACCGGACGTGACGTCAGAGGAGGGCATGGTTTTTGTTCTATCACCGTTTGGTTGTTCTCTTTGATTTTGCATTTCCCTGGGCATGTCCTTTTGCTTTGAAATGCTTTGCATTCCATGGTTTTCCTTTATTTTTGTGCAGTGCATCTATAGCTACATTGCTAGCAGAGCTAATCTCCCCCCTCAAGTCAGTCTGCTGGCGCTCAACTTCCTCCAACTAGCCATGGTGATTGCTTTGGCGAGAATGAGCTGGCCATCGAGTTGCATTTTGTGAGACAGTGCTGAATCTCTAATTCCCACCACCAATCAGTCTCGTAAAAGTTCATCATGTAATTGACCATATGCACAGCTCTCTCCTAAGGCGTAAAGTGACGTGAGGAATGCGACCACTGATTCGGAAGGTTGCTGCACTCTTTGATTAAATTTGGCCCGTTCGTGAATCACATTTTTCTCAGGGACGAAGTGGCCATCAAATCCCTTCTTTACTGCACTGTACTGCAGATGCTGCTACTGGCTTAGCTCAACCTCTTAGCACATCATCCACCTCATCCCTCATGCAGTATACTAACATATTTACTTGGTTTGCCTCAATCGAATTATTAAGGTTACTTGCCAGTCTGAAACGTTCAAAGCAACTTATCCATTTTTCTCCATTCATGCGGTTTGGAAAGTCGGGGAGCTTGATAGTAAAAGTCGCACTGGGGTTAGCAGCATTAGCCCCTTGACCGTCTGGCACAACGTTAGCATCCTCGTGGCCGCCTGGTGCTGGTTGCTGGCCTGCTGGGGTTGGTTTTGCTTGCTCATCCTTACTTGTGTTTGTTGTCTCTGTCATCATCGAGACGGGATCTTGACATTCACGCTGTCTCGTGTCCACATGTCGTGAAAGTCTCTGCTTGTTGATGTTGTGTGACTCAAACATGCAACGACAAGAGTACTTTTCGTATGTTTACTGAAAAACTGTGCATCCAACTGAACATAAGCATTGCATACACTACCTTATATATCTAGGGTCTAGAGTTCCCCCTAGTGGCATACATTGGTACAGCCCTTAATGTATAGCTGGTCTAACACATAAACACACTGGATTACACCACACTGCACAGAAGCACGGGAAGAAGTGCTTGATTTCAGAGCTCCATTTCAACATGGGAAAGAAGGAATGATTAACATTGTACTTGGATTGCATCGAAGAATACACTTGGTGGGCTGGATGTCACAATAGTCTGTCATCTCAAGGCAAATGTGGTCTGCATCAACTTGCTAATAAGTGGGAGATTTCCCTCAGTCTTCTTTACTTCCTTCACAATAGCCTGCCGCAAAACATCAAGAATTGCAGGATCCTCTCCTTGAGAAAAGATGGGCAGAAAGTTGACTTCTGCATGCTGAGGTCTTTTGATGTTGGAGTGTGAGGGTTTACTCTCAGGGTGTCTTTGATTTATTTTTCCAGCATTTACAGTGACCTCCTGACATCCAGCTCTTCTCATCTTGGTCCCGTAGTTGCCCATTTTAAACTTGATGCTGTTTTTCCAGCCATTCCATCTGCTGTCAGATCCTGCTTCTTTTAAACAGGGATGTTACATCAGTGCACACAAATACTACAAAATAAAATTGTGTGAACACTTCTGGTGGAAGGTGCGCTTGTGTAACCTACTTAATCAAAATAAAATAAAAAAACAAACAAACTGATAGTTAATTATTTTAAGAAGGTGACACAAATCTTCAAAAGGTTTATGAATAACTTAACTGAATAGACAGTCAACATTTATAAGTAAACTAAGTTAACTATACTTATTCCAACTGATTATTTCAAGCATTTACAGTATATTAAGTTGTATGTAAGCTTTGTTTTTAAGTTACTCTTACTTAATACAAACCTTAAAGAGTTCAGTTCAGTCAAAACATATTAGTTAAAGTTACTCAAAATGACATAATTAAGGTATTAGAACTTTTTAAAAAACTTAGAGTAAGCATAATTTTATTTAATTTAGTACTCTGTACATTTGGGTTTACAGTGTTGACAACCTCAGTGGCACTTGGTTGCACAGGGTCATGGAGTCATTGTCATGGGCTGCTGTCACCATTTAAGCCTGTTGTGTTTAGTTTGGCTTTGAGTATTTTGAATAATGATCTTTAGACAGACAGCACTCCTTCAAGAAAGAAATATTGGTAACACTTTAGGTTCACGTGATAGCCACTAATACATGTCTAAATATCTGTACAAGTGACTTATAAGTAATTTGTTAAAACAGTTTCAGCTGTGGCCAACTTCCTTTTGGATGAAAGGAAGATGGAAGTCAACACGCAGAACAGCATTCGTTGATGACGTGATCCCTCTTCTTCTTGCTCCCTGCACGTTTCTTCTTAGTGTCTTGACTCAGATTCAGATTATCGGATCTAAAACCACATGATTTTAGAAAGATACAAATATTCTGATTCAGTCATTTTCTATACCTGCTTATTCCTCATTAGGGTCACAGGGGTCTGCTGGAGCCTATCCCAGCACATTACGGCGAGAGGCAGGGATACACCCCAGATGGTCGCCAGCCAATCGTGGGGCACACACACACCATTCACTCACACCTACGGGCAGTTTAGAGTCTCCAATTAACCTCAGCATGTTTTTGGACTGTGGGAGGAAGCCGGAGTACCCGGTGAAAACCCACGCAGACACGGGGAGAACATGCAAACTCCGCACAGAAAGGTCCCAGACCCAGGACCAAGGAGGTCTTGAACCTGCGACCTTCTTGCTGTGAGGCAACAGCGCTAACCCCTGCTCCACCGTGTCGCCCACTATCAATTCTTGTTTAAGAAACTGCAGTTGGTTTGTCTTTAACCAGTAAATTAGCCTATTTCTTTAGGAAGAGGATGTTTTAGTGAAGATAAATTTCAATCAGTTTTATCTATAAAGCATCTTTAGTGATCATCAGTGATCAGCTGTGTGTCTGAGTCACATCACTTTAACTCTGTAGTTTTACTGCAGCAAATTACATCACTGAACCATGACCTTCACCTGTGATAATTTATGCATATTTAATTCCTGTCTTCATAGGCAAGTGTCAGAAGTAAAGTTTAATGATGTGTTTTACATTGATAATCTGGTTAAAGTCTGTTCTGGCCTCTGTAATGAATTTCTGTGTTTTAATGAAGATAAATTTATGATACGATTTTATTTTATATAATTTTACATTCTGATATGATCTGATCATATGAAATAAATTGTAAAGGATCGCTGAGAATGTTGGAGTTCACTAAAGGTTCCAGTCTGTTAACACCAAAAAAAGAAAATGTGAATTAGTTGTTTCCATCAACAGTTTTGGAGAAAATAAAGTGACTGCCAAGTTTGGTCAGAAGGTGGCGCTGTAGGTTACACTAATAAACTGAGTAGAAGAAGAAGTAGAGAAAACAGAGCCTTTAGGAAGTAGCTTCAGTTCATCAAAGTGTGATAATCTTTTTGATCATGTTTCTATTTATTATGGGATGTGAACATCAAACAGCTGATCAGTCACACAGGTCACTAACTCCTTAGATAAACACAAAATCACCTGGAGCGTCAAGCTGGAACAAGAGATTTGGACATTCTTAAAAATCTTCTTAAAAATAACTCAAATTCTTTAACTGATGATAATCTTAAATTGATGCCGTTGTGCAGCATCAGATGATCGTCTCAGTAACAAATGTCCGAAGAGTAAAATAACCCAAAGTTGTTGTTGTATTTCTAGTTTTAACACATCTTTTATCAGCTCAGTTTTCAGCTTTATAACTGAGTGTTCTCCACTTTCTGTTATTGAGACTCATTCACACACCAGTGAATGAGTGGAGCGGCTGAGTATGACATCAAATAACCTCACATAGACTAATAAAGGCTAAATATAAAGATAAACTTTATTGATTATTACTCCAAAATAAAATGAAAAACAGTGACAGTTTGTTCTTGACTAAACATTTCAGTTTAAGTTAATTTAAGTGCTTTTAGTTCATTAGTTGAATACAGTAGATTTAAGGTAGAAATCAATTTCAATCAGAAACAATTGAAATGATGCTGATGAGTTTTGGAATTTACATTTATGGATGTGAAATTTACCTAAAAGGACATAAATATTAATTATTTTATTTTTTTATTCAAAATTAGTAATAACATTTTCACCCTTATTATCTTTAAATGTAATTCTTTTGTTCTATTTGAAATACAACATTTAAAAGGAACAAGCCAAGCTTTATACCAATTGATATCTACAACATTGTCTGATGTGTTTATTGATATTTATTTATTACTCATGAGATCAATACCTTATCTTTATATAGAGAATATTAATTTACTGTTGCATATTTTGGGTATAGCCTTTCAGTAGTTCCAACAAACCACTGGGAATAAAATGTGTAAGTGAAATAAATTCTTTAAATTTGATAGGAAATGCTTTTTGTACAAGAAAGTCTTCATAACTGAGTAGTTGGCCATCAATGTGAAGGAGGTTATAACCACAGAGTCTGTTCTGTAATGATGTCACATGACCTCAACAGCAACACACACACCTACCTTCCTGTAAGTTGACAGTTGTGCCACATTGGTCCTTCTAAGTGTAAGTTACTAATTGGTGACTAATTACTGTTCCTGTAATCAGCAGGTTAGAAATAGCAGCAGATATGAAACTAATGAGCATAAATTAGAGGCAGAGGAGGAGAAACACATTTGATGAAGCAACATGTTTATTTCCATCAGCAGCAATGAAGCTAATTATTATTATTAGGATTGTTCCAATCAGTGCTGTGATTGGTCCATTCTTTATTACTTTATTTTCATTCTTCACACACTTGGACACTTTTCACTGAACAAACAGCTGATCTGGTCCCATTTCTACAATTCCTTCTGTCTCTTTACCCACCAAACATCAGACGTCGCAAAGACGTGCAGATGACGTCACTATTGGGTCGGTCCGTCAGCACCACATCTAGACGTCGATGTGACGTGCAAAATTGGTTAGAATTTTCGACGTCTAAATCGAACCTTTTTTAGACGTTGATATGACGTTCAGAATTTGGACGTCCTCTGAACACCAAATCTAGACGTATATTCGACGTGCTAAATTGATCCAAGTTTTAGACGTTATTATTGGACCTCTTTTCGACGTACATTTGACGTTCACATGTACATCGACTGGATCGAGATCACAGATAAAATGTATTCTTCAAATAAATACATTTATTTGATTTTTTTTTTGTTTAATTTTTTTATTTCAAATAAATACATTTATTTGAAGAGCCCCACGCGCTGTTCACGCATGGGACTTAAAAGAAGGCTGAAGTGAGTCCTCCAAGCGCCCGGCAGTTGCTGCTGGCACGATCGGCCGGGCTGTGCAGCCTCCAGCGCAGCCCCACATCCGCTGCCGAGCTGCCGGCAGCAGCACGGCAACGGATAAGGGGCTGCGCTGGAGGCTGCACAGCCCGACAGGACAAGGGGCTGCACAGCCCGGCCGAGGCGCGAACTTTGAAACCACACGGGAAATCTCCGAGCACCGTGTGGGTGGGGGACGCGCAGGCACGGCACATTTTCTGTTAAAAATGTCATATTTTGCGCTGCATTGTGCCAACATAATTTACATGGTACAGGTACTGTTTACTCTTTTTCTTTTATGCTCGGTGAGAGCAAAGGCGTGTGGTTTGAATTAGCGATGCTGATAACGTGACCACATGTCCATCGGCCAATCAGAAACGCATTTGTTCAGCTCGACTCGCCTCGCGTTGCATAGCAACCAGACTTCGCGCTCTGGCAAACGAGACAGACAGACACCGAAACAGCGGAGATTACACTGAAATGAGCACACTGGGATTGTAACTAATCTGACTTTAGTACATCGTTTTCTTTATTTAACATGGGATTTTGACAGCAAATTTTAAAGAAATAAAAAATAAAACAACACAGCAGAAGCACACAACCACAACCGTTGAACTACCCACAATGCAACGTTGCTTCCAGTCATTGTTCTGCGAGAGAGAGTTGTGTCGCCTTCGCCTCAGAACTTTTAAACGGAAACTCTGAACTCTGCAACTTAAAAGGTAAGACCATAATGTTATGTATAGGTCTCAATTCATATCCCACTTGAGCTAGTTAGAACAGTTGTCCAAACTTTTGGTTAGAGTTATCAAAACTTTGGCGCCATGTTGCCCCCCGGGAACTCAACGTCGGGCCTACACAGGCCTCAAACTCATGCTGTCGCCTAAAAGTTAGGATAACTTTCCAGTTCTTCTTCTGCACGGGCGAAATGGCGTTAAACGCCTGGGTCAGACCGGCCGCTTTAGCGGCTGCGAGGCGGCGCCGACGCGGAAATCACTCGCAAGCCTCGACTTCACGGTACATCTGGGTGTGCCTTGTGGGTCTGTCACTTTGTCTCAGTGACTATGTCTGTCTATGTGTTTTTTTGTGTCAACATTACCGTATTTTCCAGACTATAAGTCGCTCCGGAGTACAAGTCGCACCGACCATAAATGCATAATAAAGAAGGAAAACATATATAAGTCGCACTGGAGTATAAATCGTATTTTGGGGGGAAATTTATGTTGTGAAGCAGAGATAATTAGGGGGCAATTGATTGTTTATCCAGTGGGTGTCGCTGTGTGATCATCGTAGTAAGAAGGTTTACTGAAGAAGAGTGAAGTTTCTGCGCATGCGTGAGTTGTTCTCCCCGGGACTGGAAGGAATGTATTGTTTTTATCTGTCGATAAAAAGTAAAACTCAACATCTGCGTTTGTGGTCCTTTGTTTTGACAGGTTACCACAATTTATTTGATAAAATCCAACACCAAGAACAGACATTTAAAATTTAAATGACGAACAATTTAAAATAAAAATAGAGGCAACAGGCTGAACGGTGCTGACGTTACATGATACAACTGAGAACGTGCCTGGTATGTTAACAGAACATATTAAGAGTTATTCCGATAACTATAGCATGAATAACATGCTAAGAAGTTCACCAAAACCATCCGTGTCACTAAAATCGGTGACACTTTTCATCAACTCCTCTAACTCCGGAGGTAGAAGATGCGATGCTTCCTCTGCAGAACATGATTTTCTTTTCGGTGCCGTTTTTGTTAAGCCCTTCTTAGTTGTTTTTAAAATTATCAACACAAGCCTAGAGCGCCCTCTTTCGGTTTAGTGTGGAAATAACATGTGAAATTATATATTGTTAATAATGTGTTAATAATTCCATATATAAGTCGCACCCCCGGCCAAACTAACACGACTTATAGCCCGGAAAATACGGCAATTCAAAAATATATATTGACTTTTAAATCCCCCCTTTTATGGCATTTGGTAATGAGCATTTCATTCTAAAAGGTGTAAAAATGCAACATTGGCAAGTATTGCTTTAAATTGTGTTTTAGCTTTTTTGTATGTTTTTCAATGAAATTCATGTTTGTATTGTATTTCTGAATCATTTTCGACATATAACATGAAATTACATGTTTACAGATGTCTTACTTGCGAGCATGGCGCAAACGTAAGCGAGAAATGGAGTAGTTGTTGCGTGACTCAGACAGTGATGATCTACTTGGGGAAGACACTAGTGGCTGTGAAAGTACTTAACCATGTGCATGATCATAACAAGTTTGACTCCATTGCCCTGAAGTAATCCTGGCAGATGATCCTAAATTTGAGAAGAAATTAATGCAAAATTATCCGCCTGATAAAGTTTATCATTTTACAGGTGGGGACACAGTGCCAGCCCGCCACCAATTTCCGCTGCCAACAGAAGGTAAATTCTAAGTGCAGGTCAAGTGAACTTATGGGAACATGTTATATTTTTCTGCTCTTTGTCTGTTTTAAGTTCAGTTGTAGTCCAAAGACTGCTCTTCAATTATAGATGTGATGTACTTATGTACATACCATAATTTATTTTTGGTTTACCCTTTCAGTATATCAAAGGATGGTTCTGTCACTACTCCTTGATATAAGAAGTGAAGTGCGGCGTCTGCGACAGGGCACTCCTGCATCATCTCCATCAGCCAGGGTGGACAAAATGGACAAGATGGAGGAATTTAAAAGAGAGGAGCAGCGCCTCACAGAACCAGAGGCTTTTAACGCCCATGTAAAGTCTATAAGATTAGATTATAAGAACACCACTGCACGCATTCTAAAGTTGTCTTTAATATATCAGGAAAAATTGAATATGGACTATTACACCCAATGAGCTTAGCTCTTCTTGTTTTTTGCCATGACTTTTTACTTTGTCTTATTTAATCCATGTAGAGTAGCTGTTGTTGGAATTGCTATATAGATATAATATGAGATTAATATTTGTTGGGGCTGGACTAAAATGGAAGAACATCCTGGGGGATCTGATTTGTTTTTTTTAAATTAAAATACCAGTTATATCACTCAAATGTATCCACTTAAATTTTAGGCTCCTTACCAATGGTTTGATGGCCAAGTTCAATTTAAAAGGAACGGGTAAAAAGGACAAGATAGGGTTTGAGAAAACCTGATGCTACGCAGCTGTGTTGGGTAAGACCATTCAGTATTTCATGTTTCATTTCATCTTAACAGTCAATCTTTTAATCCTTTGAATTTGGCTAAATGTGTTTTGCCAAATTTGGTGTTACAGAGAAATGACTGTACGTTTTTACTTTTTCTCCAGATGCTGTCTTGAGGGCTCAGGCCAACGCAACAGAGGGGGCCATTAAACAGGCTGTTGCGGACCATCTGAAGCATGCACCTTCAAGGAGTGGGGCAGGGAGGATGCTTAGTTTTTTAGTAGTTTGTTTTATTTTTTGTGTAAATAGTTAATTTGTGTAAATGGTTAATAATAATAATACATTTAATGTTAATTTGATTTTAAATATGTCATTTCTTCTGTTCTTGAATCAACAAAATGCTTTTTTGTTATGTAATATGTTTTTTTCTGCATTATGTCAAGCTTATACTGAGAGGTTGTAGGTGCTGTTTCACGTTTCAAAATTATAATTTTAACTGGAAATCATGCACAAATATTCACAGAATATAAATATACTGCTAGAAAAAACAATCTTTAAAATCTTTTAAATTTTTCTGCAAACATCTTTGCAGTCAATAGGATCCTCCATGCAGCCGTGTGTCAGCTGCAGCTTTAAAGCAACACTGATATCTGAGACCATCTGATGATTCCATCCTCACACACTGAGCTGCTTCTGCCTCTCAGATCAGCTGCAGGTGATAAATACTCAGCAGAACAGGATGTGGTGGTTTTATCAAAGCTGCTGTGGCTAAAAATGGGACATTTTCTTACATATACAGTCAGCTGAGATAAAGGAGGATGAAGCAGGTTATGTCTCCTGATTTATTTCAGATCAACCGATAACACTTCTCTCCTGCTATAGTTCTTATTGTGTTGGTTTATTCCTGCAGACTGAAAATCATCTTTCAAAGAAACAATTCATTGCAGTAAAAAATTGCTCCTGACAACTTGTCAGAAAGACCAAGAAAAGTCTGGGGTGTATGTGTAATGTGCTGGGATCGGCTCCAGCAGAACATGTGACCCTAATGGGGAATAAGCAGGTATAGAAGGTGAATGAATGAATAATTTGAATTGTGAGATTTAAACAAGGATATATAAAGAGTTGAAACTTCAAACTTTATTAGATTGAAGTTCCAAACTATTGAATTTCAATTGTTACAATGCAATGATAGAAAAATACAATTTCAAATTAAAAGAATGCTATTTCAAATTATGTGATTCATAGCCAGTTTCTGGTGAGACACATTTCTGACCAAACTGCTGCTACAGCAGCAATGATGTGTTTTTGTCTCAGTCTCTCAGCGCACATGGACCTGCAGCTCAGCACCAACACGCTTCATCACTTCCATTTAGTTTTTACTCCACAATATCACAGCTGCAGCAGAGAAGAGAGAAACACCTCAACTCACACCACGTTGAGTGTCCAGCTTTAGACTGACTCCTCGGGTAAGGAGGTTGTTTTCTACAGATGGAGGAGGAGCAGACAGGACTTTACATTCATTTTGGTACCAATATTTCATACATTACTTCTTTTGGTGTCAGTTTCCAAAGGAATCTTGAATGAATGGAGTGTGATGTTGAGGATGATGAGTTTCCTCAGTCTGTAACGCGTTCTCCTTCATCACTTATAAATCAGGCTGGCTGACTTTAAGGCTGCAGTAAAAACTAAGCAGTGGAGGATTAATGGCCAGAGCATTGAGCAGCAGAGACTCAATCAGAAGCCAGAAGGAAACAAGTGTGAGTTTTAAAGACTGAAAAGTAAGTTGATGTCAAGGGTTTCTGATGAAGCTTTACTGCCATCAATGTGCAGCATGTAAAGATCCATTCATATGAAGAATGAGATCACAATCTATTTAAATGAGCTATTTCAAAATAAAGTGTGTCTCAGCAGCGATTATAATCATATTATATAAAAGTGATGACTGCGCTGCAGTCAAAGAAGCCGCAGCAAGAAAAGATGTATGTTGAACTGGATGAACGTTGTTTTATGACAAAGCTGCTTCCACTGAGAGGATGAGCAGTGTTTACATGGATGTGTTCAGGTTAGGTCTGGTCTGATCCGGAGTTAGGTCGGGTCTAGAGTTAGGTATGGTCTGTAGTTGGGTCTGGTCTGGATTCATTCTGGTCTGGAGTGCAGCTGCAGGTGCTGCTGTTCATTTATTTACCATCAAAAATCTGCACTTTACTCTGCTGCACAATTCTTCTTGTTCTGTTTTGTGTTTGTTTTTTTATTTCAGCTTTTTTTATACTTTGAATTTTTTATACTTTGAATTCATTCCAACCAGCTGCAGCTGTCAGTTCACACTGAATTTAATTTTTCGTCATGAATAAACACATTAAAATACACATTAATCACATTAAACACACTAAAATACATGTTCCCTTTTTTCATTCAAGAAATTATAAAATAACAACAGACATGTCATATAAGGGTCAGTGACAAATAACGTTTGGCAAGATGACAAATTGAAAATCTTTTTAAAATACAGTTTTAAGAAGCATTCATCAGGATTCTAATTAATTCAATTAACTAAATTCAGAATCATAAAAATACAACACAACACGAAAGGACATGTAGAAACTACATAGATATGCACATTCTATATTTAAAAGGTGAAATCTGTTTTCATTCAAACTGTTTTCATTCAAAAAGTACAAAATACTTGAATTCAATCCTTCAGAAGTCGACTATATATTAATAGTTTAAAAATAAGGTGGCAATCAAATACAAAATTGGGATATGAGCTTTATTGTGATTTCGACTCACCATCTGAGCAGATACAACAGAACAAGAATAAACAGTTAATTCTCCACAGACAAAAGATGATTTTACAAAGAGTCAGAGTAGCTGTGAAGGAGGAAAGAAACCGAGAGATGAAGGAAACCTGCAGGAAAATCCTGGAGGAGAAACCAGAGACATGAGGACATTTGTACATGAGGAATCTGTTTGTTTGTTGTTTACACAAACAGCTGATGCTGCAGTTTGTGTCACAGGTTGATTTATCAAGTCCTGTCAGAGCTGAGTCAGCAGATCTGCTGCTTCTTTACATGCTGCATCATCACCCTGCTTCTGTTTTTTTTGTTTTGTTTTCTTGGTTTGTTCTGGATGAATCTGTTTATTCAGACCTTGTTTGTGTTTTTTTTTTTATCCTCAGGCAGCTTCAGGACCTGCAGCAACACAACGAGGTGTGATTTGTGATATTGTTGACTGACACTAATTGGAAGAAGAGAATAGAACACATCCGAGGGGAAACGTTGCTGTTTTTTATCATCTTGTTTTTTATGGTGTTTGCAGATGGGTTTATTAGTTTCAGTTTGCAGCAGGACAAACAAAAACAAACCACATCCTCTTACGTTGATATTTAACCTTTATTTTGCAGAGTCACTGTCATCATCCAGATCAACAATGAATTTATTTCACATCTGGGACATTAACAGATTAACAGAGACATGAAAGAAAAATACAATGTACAGTTTAGAATACACACGTTACAGGTGTTGTTTGTGATCACACAGTTGTTTACAGACTTTAATCCAGATGTTTGTCTCTCAGGTGTCTGACTCCGACTCGGCCCAGCAGCAGCAGGCAGAATGTCACCGTCATGGCGGCGTATGATGTCAGCACGGTGTGGACGGCGGCGGGGAAGTCTGGGTGTGATGTCACAGACTGGCCCCGCCCCAGGTGAGCGTAGACCAGCAGGTGAATCTCTGCCACGCGGCGGCCCTGCAGCCAGCAGCGGTACACACCTGGATCCAGTTTGACTTCAATGTTAAATCACTGACCTAAACCACAGCTGTTAAATTTCAAAATAAAAGCCTCTCTACCTGAGTCCTGAGTGTTTGCGGGGCTGAACACCAGGTGGTGACCCGTGTCAATCCTGAGCCGCGGCGACGCTGCGCTGACGTTATGACGCACCGAGAGCTCGGAGCGGTAGATGGGTTCAGAGCCTCGGTCCCACGCCACAGCCACATCAGGCCGAGCCCCAGGGCAGCCCAGGACCAGGACCCAGCCGGACCGCTGGTTCAGGTAGAACCGGGACTCCTGTCCCACCTCAGACCCTGAACTACACATACACAAACATCAGCTTTATACAACAAAAAACAAACATGGACATGGGAAGTGGGATTTCACTGTTTGTCTTATAAGTTTGTTTTTATAAATGAATGATTTTGACTAAATATATTTGAATAAATATATATTATTTTTAAAAAGAATAAGTTCAGAACATAGTAAATCATTAGTATGTTTTTAGTTTTCTGGTGTAACATTTTTCTTGTATAGGGTAATATCAGGTAAAGTGTGCTATTTAAGGTTTGCCCCCAGTCTCTGTGGACATAACTGACTAGTAACAGGTGATTTCATTAGTTTATGGTTTCTATGGCTCTAACTCTGTGTTACTCACAAACATGTGTATCACATTTGGTTCAACTAAAACATGGACAGGATGTTGATTGTCATGTGAAATTAGTTCAACTCAAAGTAGTCACTACTTTTACTGTTTGTGTAACTTAGCTTGTTCCATATGACTGGCTGCTAGCTTTATGTAGCGTTAGCTTAGCTTGTATACATAGGTGTGTTAGCGTGTGTGTACAACACATAACTGTTCTTGTTTTAATAGCAGTAATATGAGTTGTTTTAAAGCATTATGTTATGTGGTTCTAAATAAATGTGTTTTAGTATACAAAGGATGATGATGAATTAACTTTAAATTTGAATTTCCCTTTATCAATTTGACTGGCCCATTTTACCCGATGAGATGGCCCATTTTACCTGAAAAAGCTCATGCAAAAAAAATTGGCACAGCGGATTTTTCAAGATTTATAGGGCCTAAATAATTATCATTTATCACCTAATTCACAGTAAAATAAACAGTCATTATCAATCATAAATATACATGGAAAAGGCATTTTTGGTTTGGTGTTATTGTCTTAAGCGTTTTAGCAAAACATGGCTCCATTTACCTGATATCACTTTTCACTTTTTATTCTGTTAATTTTAATTATTATTATTTATCCCTCTTATTAGGGCTGCAATTAACAACTATTCTGATAGTCAATATAATCTATAGATTATCGAAACAATTAATTGATTAGTTTGAGGTTGAGAAGCTGGAACCAATTTGGGTATTTTCTTCTTAAAAATAACTTGAATCAATTCATTGATTAATGAAATATGTAGTATATATATTAATTAATGTAATAGTTGGGGACTAATTGACTCATCATTGCGGCTCTGTTTTATTTGTCTTATCTATTTAATGTAGTGTTATTTCATGTTACACTGTTATTGTAGCTTTTAAATCCATTTCATTACATTTTCATGTTTTCTTATGTGCACATTAGTCTAAAATTGTTTTGTTTTAGCCCTTTTTGTTGTTTTTATATTCTATACATTGACAGTTCTGATTTATTATCAGCTCCTTGTATGTGTATTATATTGTAGTAATTATTAAAGGTCAGAGTTGAAGAGTTTGTTATTAGTCCCTATTTCGTTACACCTACACACATTAAACTTCTGTGGTTGTTTGCTTGATGTAAATGAGATGGAGCTGAACAGTTGGAACCTGTCTGACAGGTTTCTCTGTGCTCACCTGTAGCCCAGAAAATTCATCAGGGTGTGGAGCTTGGAGGGAGCAGCTCCACTTGGACAAGTCACATGACAGCGTTTCACCTCCATCTTGGCCCTGGCGTGGCTTTGCTTCAGGTGGCCGAAAATCCTTGGCACCGCCCCTGAACCGCACGATGCCACAGTCGGATCGGTCCGTCTGTAGCGTACATGCAGGAACCTGGACTGGACGTAGCAGAGTCCGACCCGGACCTGCTCCCCCGGGACTCCGCAGCGATCGCACACCGACCAGGGCCGGAACCCGGTGAAGACCCGGTACAGTGGCCCAGCGACACCAAGGCCTCGTCTCCCCTCAAGTCTCTCACTTGTTCTCTCTGCAGCAAGTCTAGAAAGATCCAGAACCAGAACAGCTTTATGAGGATAGAAATTTGCAGATACAGTAGGTCACACCAGGCGCTAAATTGGATTTTTATGGTTTTTGCATCAATGGTTATGGCTAAACATGTCTGTAGCCTCGTGGAAAAAAAATCAAGCCCCTAGATCCAGATTTACATTGACAAATGAAATTCACTGCACATGATCAACATGTCTCGATGCATCAAAAAGTCTCTTGGACCAACACCCTAACACCAACATGACATTGGTTATCTTGAATCAAATTTTCATGATATTCACACTTCTCATATTTGAAAGAACTAGTTTGATTTCATCACCAACTTCAAATTCACTCTGAAAAGTTATCAAGAGCTTTTACCAACGTTATTCCTGGTTGCTATGACGCAGTAAATTTCCATGTCCAGTTGCTAAAACTTCAGCAGACTTTGTTCTATCTGCAGCAAATCTGCAGATATGCAGAGTCTTTCTTCATCAGTGACCCTGAACACACCTGAACATCCAGGATGACTCAGAGTCATAGCGCCACATAAAATTTACACGCTGTGATCTACATGGCATAGGCAGCAACACAACATGGGAACAACTGGTGTCTCTACTACTCCATTGTTCAAACTGACATGGAGATTTTTTTTTCCAGTCCAGGTGTTAACATATCCACCCACCATGTTAAAAACCCTGCGACGGCATCTTACCCCAATTGACTCGTTCATCACTGCTTGCAGCTTTAATTTTGTCTTATTTCCTGTTCTGTCAGTCATGTTGAGAGCTGCACAGAGCTGTGGTCATTTACCACAAAAAAGCCATTTTCTACTTATGTGTAAATGTGCTTCAGCCTTCTTGCTATTAGAGTGTGTGTCACAGCACAGACTCCATCAGTAAATGATCACACACCAACAGGACGGATTTCAGCTACAGTATAAATATATATATTCTGCAGCCTTTGTGAAGCCTAATGGCAGCTTTTACCAAAATAAAAACAGGTTTGGTGATACCTTCAGGCTCCAGGCTGTGGATTATAGATCGATGCTCCTCTCAGAGGTGATAAGAATATATCCGATATTAAACACGTCTCCATGAACAGAATCAACAGGTGTGAATCAGCAAAACATCACTGTCACAGCTGTTTTTGTTTATTTGTCATCCCCATTAGTTCTTAGTATTGTATTAGTAGTATTATTAGTTGTTACTATTGCTCTATGTATAAAACATGGTGACAAGGCGTTGTCTTTAGGTGAGGATCCTCTAGTGCCATGGTCATGCACAGTGCTGACTATGCAATCAAATTAATTCGATTGAATAAAAAAACAGATGTTTTACTGATCAAGACTGATTCAAACATTACAGCCATGTTTGAAGCCGACTTCCACCATCAGAGAGAGAATCATGCGTTCGGTTGATGTTGGACTGGGTAGAACAACCCAGTAGTGATGATGTTCACTTTATCTCTGTGTGACTTTCTGCTCACCTTGGGGTGAAGCTGAGGGGCGTGGCCTCCTGGACATCCAGGTCATAACCATAGAAGAAGTCCCTGCTCGCCGAGCCGCAGATGTAGAGGCCTGAGTCATTGGGCCCGGCTCTGAAGATCAGGAGGCTGAAGAGACGGATGGAGAAGCGGCTCCGCAGGTCCCCACTGTGAGGTACGCGACGGGAGTCCAGCAGCTTGTTGCCATGGTGATCAGTCAGGACCCGGGTGTCCTCTGGGCGGCCGAGATGTTTCCTGTAGAACCAGACGACGGACTGCACCTGCAACACGTGACAGGGAAATACCAGCAAAATAGGGGAGCCCAGGGTTGGTCGGCACCCTTTTCACTCTCTGTTATAGCACATAATTTATATGAGAATATTCTAACCAGCATTACATGAAAGATTAAGGTCTTTTATTATTAAAATCATGATGCACGTCCCTTATGGGGTTGGTTAGCATGATATTATCAAAAGTCATCAAAAGTGGGCTGCAACTCCAAGTACACAAGTTTGTGTGGTGTGTGTATGTGTGTGTTCCACTTTGAATGTACTTTTGTATACATGTACACAGGCATGTGCTACCAGAGAAATTAACAATTTTAAGAACAAATAAAAAATTATAAATAAATATCACACTATTATACTATTGTCATTTTATTTACATAACTCAAATATATTTAACTATAAATGTCACAAGCATGATTTGAGGCACAAAACCTAGTACCACAAACGACCGTTTAAATCGTTCTACCCAACAAGTGGGCTAGCAGTAGCACAGCTAAAAACAGAGCTAAGAAGTCCGAAAAAAAGATTTTTGTCAAAGATCCTGTGGGTCATAGTTCCACCAAACACACAAATGTGGAATATGTCAGTATTCAAGAGTCTTTATCAGCTCTACCATCAACTGATCACCCTCCAGTAGCCGAGGGGGACAGCTTGGATGAGCCGGCGATGCTAACTGCTGCGGTGCCGTCGCTAATGGTTTCTGTTACTGCTACTAGAAAGTTAGCACTAGCTACAGTCTGAGTGCTGAGGACCCTTTTCAGCCAAAAGATCTTTCTCTCCCAGCATTTTTGCTAATGAAAACTTCTCCATGAATGGGCGCAAGAGAAGGATGGTTCCGTAGTTCAGCAGTTCATGTGTGTTTGTGCATCCTCATCTTGTTTATAACGCTGTCTAATGCCTAATTTCAGTGCCTTGTGTGTGAAATGAAATATATGAGGTTGCATTTAAAATATATTATATTCTGAGAAATACTTGCATTTCACGTGTGATTCAGTGAAGCACATTCACATTCCTGAATTGAGCATTACGTTGCCACCAAGTCGGCCTTATGATATATTTCTAAAACCTCTGTAGGTCCAAAACAGGTTGGTTGTGATAATATCTCATTGTAAATTATAACCTGTACCACATGATTACTAGGCATATAAATAACTAAGTATGACATATATATATATATATATATATATATATATATATATATATATATATATATATATATATATATATATATATATATATATTATATCAATGTTTTGAACAGTTCATGTAAACAAAATGAATATATTTGATATTTACATTACATCTAATTAGAATAACTTGAATCACAGTTGTGTAACTTGTAGTGTTTGCTATAGTGCACAACTCACATGTCCATTTTTACCCTTAAAACACTGGATCCCTGGATTTAGTGGGATCAAGTGTGTGCAACCCTAATGCATTTATAGCCACCTTTGTGAATATCTGGTCTTATCCAGTTACCACTTTTCATCACACACTTTCATGTTTTATGTTTATAATATAATATTCACTTTTGATTTGGGGGCAATTTATTTACTTTTGTATCTATAAAAGTGACGTGCTGCTCTCATCAAAAAGTGTTTGACTTTCAAATATTTTAACATATTAGATTAGTGCAGATAAAAAGACAATCATTTTAAGGTCACATTTGTTAGTTTGACCAGCAGGAGTCCAGCAATCAGAGGTGTCCAACCCCAATCTCCCCTATACCTGCTGACGTTATTAGATGTGATCAGCTGAAATTACAGACTGTCCATTTTCATAGCTGGAATTATTATTAATTGTCTATATCATGTTATTTGTTTGTCACCTGTTTGTGTTACTTGTGTGTGTGAGTGTGTGTGTGTGTTACCTGTGTATGTGTTTTATCTGTGTCTGTGTGTGTGTGTGTGTGTGTGTGTGTGTGTGTGTGTGTGTGTGTGTGTGTGTGTGTGTGTGTGTGTGTGTGTGTGTGTATGTGTGTGTGTGTGTGTGTGTGTGTGTGTGTGTGTGTGGTACCTGCTGAGGTTTGCAGTGGCAGGGCAGCTCCACAGTGACTCCACTCAGGTAGGCTACATTGGTGAACATCAGGAAAGCAGGACAGGCTCTTCTAGCAAACACATCCTGTTTATCCTCAGGAGCTTCATAGCTCCACACCTCAGGACACGGGAGGAGGAGGAAGAGGAGGAGGAGGGAGGAAGCAGGAGACATCAGGGTCCTCTAAAGATGAATAAAGTTCTCACAGAAGTCAAGACTTGAATCTATCTCTAATAGAGATGATTCAGAATCAAACGATGCAGAATTTGATGAGTTCTGTAGTCACGGCGACTGTTTGCAGAGTTGTGATGTATTTTTGTTCTGAGTCGGCTGATGATTGGAACAACAAACAGCCCGCATGTCCTGAAATGATTCACTTTTTACTCCACAAATGTTGTCCTGTTGCCATGGTGACATCATGCTGCTAGTGCATGCTCAAATAAAAACCCAAAAGTAAATAGAGGCATAAAGTGACCACAGCACCATGCCAGTTTCTGTCAAACCTCTTGATAAACTGAAACATAAACAGAGAAAAGTCATCCTGACCAGGATGATGTGTTCAGGAACTCAGGTGTTTTCTGCAGATTTCATCACACACAGATGCTCTGCTCGGCAGGATTTCACTCAGACAGCGAAGATCATTCAACTTAATTCCTGAAGAGAGAAGAAAATCTCGTGCCTGCACAAAGACGATCAAAGACTTGCATATTTACATTTCCTGCTCCAGAGGAAGGTTCCATCATCTCCATGGTAACGACACGCCAGTGGCGATTTGTGATCTTTCAAACAGGGGAAGCTCATATTTGCCGTACATCATAAAAACATGTCTTACAGTTTATTTACAGACATCCCAAGTTCAGGGAGATGTATATCGCCCCCCCAACCCACATGGTAGACATGGTAAAAAATGTTTTGAATGTTTTTATTACGTAAAATAGCTTGAATTATACACTATAAAGTTTCCATATTTAAGGACGTTAGGGAAAATAACTTATAACATTAAAATTGAATTAAATGTAAAAAATAAATAAATAAATTACCCCAGATAGTGGGTTAAATTTTTGCCCATGAGAAAAGGAACTTATAAACAGGATATCCTGATCATGTGACCTGATAAATTGTATGTCCTTCAAAATAAAAGCCCCCTTTCATACTAACTGTAAAAACAGATTTTCTATCACAGATTTAAAAAAAATGAGTATGGCAAGTAATTGTTGCCATATGACAACAATATGCAAAGGTTAAACTTTAAATCCACCCTTCACATTCAAATAAGCAATAGTTCAGATACAAACCTAAAGATGACTTTTACTAAGAAATGTCAAACAGGAAAAGCTATTTGGATGTTTTCAACACAAACTGTTGATCAGAGAAGCTCTTGAACGAGTAAATGTACTGCATTAATTAAAAAGGCTAAATCTAACTATTTTCTTGCCCTCACAACTGAAAATCAGACAATTAAATCATTATCACCAAAGAACTTCTTGAGTCTCCCAACATGCATCATGACAGAATCAGCCACTATCTATGATAGAACCAAGATACTTAACTGTTTTAACAAGCATTTTGTTTCTTCTGATTTTCTCCTTGACAAAGTAAATTCTTCTTCCTCTGTCCCGGCTCCACCTGCTGTTGCTAATCCATCTTTAAATAGTGAATTTAACTTTAGACCATTCATCACTGCTGAAGTGCATAAAGCTCTGACAAAACTAGACCCTAAAAAACCAGCAGGTCCAGATTATATAGGTGTCAGTTTTTTAAAACTTCCTACGGATTTTATTGCAGAACCTCTGACCTACATTTATAACTTAACACTAACTACTAAGACAATACCCCAAATCTGGAAAATGGTTCACGTTCTTCCCCTCTTGAAAGGTGGTGAACCGTTAAATCTCAATAATTATAGGCCAATTTCTAAGATTCGAGAAAGTCTGGTAATTAATCAGTTAAAGGAATTCTTGTGTTTTAATGATATTTTATCCTGTCATCAATTTTAGAAAATTACACAGCACAGTTACTGTGACTACCAAAGTATTAAATGATATTGTTATGACAGCAAACAACACTGTGCTTCTCTTTTGTTTTTAGATTTTTTCAAAGTTTTTGATACAGTGGACCATGACTTATTAATGCACAGACTAACTAATATAGGACTGTCTAATTGTGCTATTGGTTGGTTTTCTAACTATCTTTCAGATAGGACTCAGTGTGTTGAATTTGATTGTTGTTCTTCTGATACCTTGGTTGTCCATAGGGGGGTGCCACACGGCTCGATCTTAGGTCCCTTGTTATTTACTATTTATATTAATGATTTAGGGAAAGATATTAAAAATGCAAATTCCCATTTTTATGCTGATGACACTGTTGTATACTGTTTTGGAAACACTGTGCTGACTGCTGTAAATCACTTACAAGCTGCTTTTAAAGAAGACCAACTGTTGTTTTTGAGACTGGTGCTTAATGTAGATAAAACTAAAATGATGATTTTCTCCAAAATTTCCAGAGACAAATCCAGTATTTTTAATGTGTTTACATCTCAAGGTAACATTATTGAGACTGTTTCTACTTTTAAATACTTGGAGTTCATCGTTGGTGACAAGTTATCTTTTAAGCCTCATATTGAGAACCTGGCAAAGATGCTGAGGGTGAGACTGGGCTTTTATTTCAGGCATAAGTCGGGTTTTACATTTTTATCAAAAGAGAGGCTTATTGAAGTTTTATACCCCTATTAGATTATGAATGCTTGTTCCACTTCACTGCATGAACTGGATGCCACCTACCATTGTGCTTTATGATTCATTATTGTAAATCACTCACTCATCACTGTTCTCTGTATGTAGGCTGGTTGTCCCTGTCTGCTGGAGACTTTTTCACTGGTACATCTTCATTTATAAAGCAATTATTGGACTAATGCCCCCATACCTTCACACTTACTCACTTTCACATCAAAAAGGAAGATGTCATCATACAGTTTGCACTCGGACCTTTTAACTGCCTCTATCCCCAGGACTCATACTGAGTTTGGGAGGAGGGCATTTATGTGCTCTGCTCCCTCTTCCTGGAACAATCTTCAAAAATTGCTCCAACTACAGGAACTCATCTCCATTACTCATTTTAAAACTCAACTCTCAGGCCTTTTATTGTCCAAATTTGGAACGTGTAAATGTTTTAGTGTGATATTTTTTATCATCAGTTAAGTAATGTTTTTTTTAGTGTGTATTGTGATGCAGTGCTTTTGTGTTTCTGTTGTGTAATATGATCATTCCTCCCCAGGATGGACCTCCACTTGCCAACTTCTCTGCCCCTTTTCAGCTCTCATTTCTTTTTCTAGGACTCTGGCTCTTATCCACTGTTCTCATGTGTGTCTTTCTGTGCTTGCATGTTTTTGTTTGTTTTAACACTGCTGTATTGATCAGGCCTTGCTCGAAAAATAGATAATTTGATCTCAAGCAACATGCCTGGTTAAATAAAGGTGGGAAAAAAACATGTTTCTCTGGCTGTTGCAGCAGCAGCTTCACTGTTCTCCAGACGACAAAATAAATCTCAGCATGCAGAAAGGTTATTGCTTTTGTGCACAGATGGAAATAAAAAATTAAGCCCTCTGCAGAGACGTTTAGCCCCACGTTGTATGTGGTGGTTGATTCTGCTGCATCAGCTGGTTCTCTCAGTCTCTCAGAGCATCAGATCCATCTCACCCTGACTCACTTGGAGGGAAATGAGCCTGTTAGCCAACTTCCCTTCATACTGAGCAACTGCAGCTGGCAGATGGAGAACAGGCTGAAAATGTGTCCCTCACACAGCGCAGACATTAATCAAGCGATTGGTGCATCCAGGTCAGTACTGCAGCATGTCAGCTGTCAGCTGGAACGATGCAGTGATGCAGCTCCTTTATGGGCGAATTTAATGACTTTTAATCTTTTAAGCTTTTTTTTTAATAATTCTAAAAGGAAAGAAGGAAACCATCACTGCAGTAAAGGTGATGTCATTTATTTAAATTTAATACTTATCGTTGGATTCTCTGGAGCAGAGTAACATTACAGCAGCTCATGTAAGAGAGATATAGGGGGGTACCTTTTGTCAAATTTTGACAGATCCCAATCAGTCCTAACAGGAAGTCCCGCCCTCCCAAACAGGAAGTCCCTCGCTTTTCCCCGCCCATTCTCCTCCCCTTTTTCCACTCAGACTCCACCTTTTTTTTCCCACAGGTTGTCACAGTTTCGGTCCAATGAGAGTGTTTTTCCCACGGAGGCGGTATTTTCAATGTGGCGGGAGTAAAGGTCTGAATGAATGCTTACATCATCATTTGCACCCCTACCTACCCCTGGAGCTGCTCTTCCACCGTCTGTTGCTCTGTGGATGATGTGATGATGAGGGACATGTAAATCAAGTCATGTGGGGGGCACAGTCTCAGAGTCTCTCTGAAACACAGTTTAAAGTTATTTAGAATCTCAAGACCCTGCAGTTGTATATTTTAAAGACTTCCCCGAAGAAGAAGCTGCAGCACACAATGAGATTAGATGTCATGAACACCTTCAATCTTCAGTCTCAGGGTTCAAACAGAGTTTAAAGGTGTAAACTAATGTTAAAACTAAATAATATTTACCATAGAGGAGCAGCGGTACAAGGGGAGACCAGCTGTCTTTTCCCCCGCCCATTCCCACTTTCTGGTCCAATGAATGACCTTTTCATACGGAGGTGGTATTTTCAATATGGAGGGAAGGAAGGGTCTGTTATTATTTCTTGTGTCACCATCTGCACCCCTACCCCTGGAGCTGCTCTTCCATCTGTTGCTCTGTGGACAAGGGATGTGTAAATCGAGTCATGTAGCGGCATAGTCTCAGAGTTCAGAGTTTAAAGGTGTTTAGAATCTCAAGTTGCATTCTGCAGTTGTATGTTTTAAAGGAAGAAGAAGTGTTGGGGTTTCTGAATAAAGACTGTGCTCACCATGCCCCTAAGGGCGGTTAAGGACACTACAGCCTTCCAGGTGTTTTTTTCTTGTTGGCCTTCAACTCCTCCCCATGTATGATGTCACTGCTCTCTGCTCCTCTGTTGTCAGCTGTTACCCATCACCACCTAATCACTCCCAACTCACCTGTGTACTTAAACCCCACTCCCACTACACTCTTTGTCTGTTCGTCTCCGTGTATGTGCTTCCGGACCTCTGCTACCAGTCTGAGTTTTTTGCCTGCCTTTGGATATAGTTTTGCTTGCTTGTTTTTACCTTAGTACTTCGACCCGCGGACACTTTAAGTTTGGAACTTTGTTTAGTACTGTGTTTTTGACCCACGGACACTTTAAGTTTGGAACTTTGTTTAGTACTGTGTTTTTCACCCACGGACACTTTTTGTTTGTAACCTGCCGGGAATAAAAATATCTCAGCCGTCTTTGTGGTCCTGCGCTTGAGTCCTGTTCCGACCCTAACAGTACGAACAGACCAAGAGATGGACTCAGCAGACCACAACCCCCTGAAGGAGATTCTCGCCCGACAAGGCGCGATGCTGGGCAGACATGAGACCCAGTTCTCTGCCATCGACCAGAGCATGGAGCAGCTGTCTAAGACGCTGAGCAGCGTAACCAGTCAGCTGCAGCAGATGCAGATTGGCCTGGGCTCGATCGTCGGCCACCGGACGTCAGCATCACCGGACGCCACTCGGGACCCCCTACCAACTCATCCGGCCCCGCCAGTTCGAGAACCACGCCTGCCACCGCCAGAATCCTACGGAGGTGAGCCGGGTACCTGCCGGGCCTTCCTGTCGCAGTGCTCCCTGGTTTTTGAGCTCCAGCCGGCAACCTTCCCCACGGACAGGGCCCGCATCGCCTACATCATCACCCTGCTGTCGGGGCAGGCCAGAGAGTGGGGCACAGCGGTGTGGGATGCGCAGGCCCCCTTCTGCAGCACCTACCCGGAGTTCTGTGACGAGATGAGGAGGGTCTTCGACCGGTCTCAACATGGGCGAGAGGCAGCCAGAGAACTACTGAGAGTCCGACAGGGAGGGTGTTCGGTTTCGGACTATGCGATTCAGTTCCGAACCCTCGCTGTCAGCACTGACTGGAACACCCAAGCCCAGTACGACGCCTTCCTCAATGGCCTGTCAGAGGTCATTAAGGATGAGCTGGCCACTCGCGAATTACCCTCAGACCTTCAGGCCCTGGTGGATCTGGCCATCCGCATAGACAGTCGAATAAGGCAGCGTCGTCGGGAGTATGGCACCCACAGCCCTCGAGAGCCGGCCAGACGGGCACTCCACCATCTGCCAGTCCCGGAGACATCCCTGCGTGAGCCCCCGGCTCCCGCTTCCTCGGCCCCCGAACCGATGCAAGTGGACCGCACCCGCCTGACCCAATCAGAGAGGCGGAGGAGGAGAGACTCCAACTCATGCCTGTACTGTGGCCAACCAGGACATTACGTCACCACATGCCCAGTAAAAGACAGCGCTCACCCGAGAAGAGGGGACCACAGGTGAGCAACACCATCGCCCGATCCCCCACCACACGCACTCAGCTAGCAGCCTTTATTAGTGTGGACAATTGCAGACATACTGTTTCTGTGCTACTAGACTCAGGCGCTGAAGGTAACTTCATGGACGCAGGGTTTGCCACCCGTTTGGGCATCCACTCCACTCAATTACAACAGCCATTAGAGGCAAATGCCCTGACAGGGGTTAGGCTCGCCCAGATCACCCATGCCACAGAACCTGTCAGCCTTATCATTTCCGGCAATCATAGGGAGAGAACTGTTTTCAATTTTATTGACTCCCCTCAGTCCCCCGTTGTCCTAGGCCATCCCTGGCTCGCCCAACACAATCCACATATTGACTGGTCTCATAACAGAGTGCTAGGTTGGAGCCAGTTTTGCCTACAGCACTGCCTACAAGCTGCCCCGGCTCCGCCCCGCCAGTCGGTCATCACCCCAGAGGAATTCCCTGATCTTTCCACGGTTACCCCCGAGTATCAGGACCTCAGGCCAGTGTTCAGCAAAACAAAAGCCACATCATTACCACCCCACCGTCCCTATGACTGTGTTATTGATCTCCTTCCAGGAACATCGCCACCCAGGGGACGTCTGTACTCGTTGTCGGCACAGGAGAGGGAAGCCATGAACACTTATATACAGGACTCCCTGGCAGCCGGAATCATCAGACCATCCTCGTCCCCAGCAGGGGCCGGGTTCTTCTTTGTGGGTAAGAAGGATGGCACCCTGCGCCCCTGCATAGACTACAGAGGTTTGAACAATATAACGGTCAAGAACCGTTACCCACTCCCATTGATGGCCTCTGCTTTTGAGATGCTCAATGGGGCTACAGTTTTTTCTAAACTGGACCTCCGAAATGCGTACCACCTGGTGCGTATTAGAGAGGGCGACGAGTGGAAGACTGCTTTTAATACCCCTTCAGGACACTACGAGTACCTAGTGATGCCATTCGGCCTTTCCAATAGCCCCTCTGTGTTTCAAGCACTGGTTAATGATGTGCTCAGGGATATGCTAAATCAGTTTGTCTTTGTTTTTCTGGATGACATTTTGATATTTTCCAGGTCTCTGCCAGAGCATGTCCAACATGTCAGGCGGGTTCTCCAGCGCCTTCTGGAGAATCAGCTGTATGTAAAAGCGGAGAAATGTGAGTTTCACAGAGACACCATCGGGTTCCTGGGCTACGTCATTACACCGAATGGCGTTCAGATGGACCCCCAGAAGGTAAAGGCAGTGGTGGAGTGGCCCAAACCCAGCTCACGCCGTGAGGTACAGGGGTTCCTTGGGTTTGCTAACTTCTACCGCCGCTTCATCCGGAACTTCAGCTCAGTGGCGGCACCCCTCACTGCCCTTACCTCAACTAAGCTAAGATTCTGTTGGAGTCCTGCAGCTGACAAAGCATTTTCGGTTTTAAAGAGACTATTTACTAATGCCCCCATTCTGATCCGACCAGACCCGCCCGTCAGTTCATTGTGGAGACAGATGCCTCGGACGTCGGAGTAGGAGCGGTGCTGTCGCAGCGTTCATCAGACGACGGAAAGGTACACCCGTGCGCCTTCTACTCACACAGGTTGACACCGACGGAGCACAACTACGACATAGGGGACCGGGAACTGCTCGCGGTGAAGTTGGCATTAGAGGAGTGGCGCCACTGGCTTGGAGTACACTTGGAGCCACTTGGAGTATATAAAGACTGCCAAGAGGCTCAACCCCCGCCAGGCCCGCTGGTCACTCTTCCTGTCACGTTTTAACTTCTCCCTGTCCTATCGCCCTGGCTCCAAGAATGGGAAACCGGATGCACTCTCCCGCCAATTTGGGGCTTCTGAGGAGCCTCCTAGCCCAGCCACCATCCTCCCCAAGAGATGTCTGGTGGCCACGGCCCAGTGGGGGATCGAGTCAGTGGTCCTTTCAGCACAGCGGGGTGAGTGCATTCCCAGCTCCTGCCCGGCTAACCGTATGTTTGTTCCCCAGTCTGTCCGCACTCAGGTTCTCCAGTGGGGGCACTCGTCCACCTTAGCCTGTCACCCAGGCATCCGGTGCACCACAGACTTCGTCGGTCGGAGGTTCTGGTGGGCCTCGATGAAGGAGGATGTCCGTAGCTTTGTCTCCGCCTGCCCAACCTGTGCGCGGAACAAGACTTCAAGTCGACCCCCCGCCGGACTATTACACCCCTTACCCGTCCCCAGGAGGCCCTGGTCCCATATCGCCCTGGACTTTATCACCGGACTACCCCCATCAGACGGTAACAGCACCATCTTAACTGTTGATTGATTTTCCAAGTCTGTCCACCTGCTCCCCCTCCCTAAGCTCCCCACAGCTGAGGAGATGGCCCATCTGCTGTTCGACCACGTCTTCAAGCTCCATGGCCTCCCGGTGGAGGTGGTGTCGGACAGGGGCCCCCAGTTTTCCTCACACTTTTGGAGGGCATTTTGCAGGCTAATTGGGGCCAGCGTCAACCTTTCCTCGGGCTTCCACCCACAGAGCAACGGTCAGGCCGAGCGGACCAACCAGCAACTGGAGACGATGCTCCGCTGCGTGACATCCCAGGAACCAGCCTCTTGGAGCAAGCAACTATCATGGGTTGAGTATGCCATTAACTCCCTACCATCTGCTGCCTCCGGTTTGTCTCCCTTCCAGTGCTGTCTGGGCTACCAGCCCCCCCTGTTTCCATCCCAGGAGGAGGAGGTTGGTGTTCCATCCGCCCAGAGACTCATTCAAAGGTGTCAGCACACGTGGAGGAGAGTCCGGAGGTGCCTTCTCCAAGCAGCATCCAGGATGTCACAACAGGCCAACCGTCACCGCACCCAAGCCCCTACTTACCGCAAGGGGCAACAAGTATGGCTGTCCACCCGAGACATCCCACTGAGGGTGGAGTCCCGAAAACTGGCGCCCCGGTTCATAGGACCCTTTCCCATCACCAAGGTGATCAACCCGGTGGCGGTGCGCCTGAAGCTACCCCCTACACTCCGCATCCACCCCACCTTCCACGTCTCAAGGATCAAGCCCGTCATCAACAGCCCCCTTTTCCCAACCCCGGTACCCCCCCTCCCCCCCGCCTCATCGAGGTCTCTGAGGCGTTCACTGTACGCCGCCTACTGGACATGCGGCGCAGGGGCCGCGGTGTCCAATACCTCGTGGACTGGGAGGGGTATGGACCAGAGGAGAGGTGTTGGGTTCCAGCAAGGGACATTCTTGACCCAGCACTAATCCGAGACTTTCATAGAGACTATTCAGCTGAGACGCCTGGAGGCGTCCGTAGGAGGGGGGGTACTGTTGGGGTTTCTGAATAAAGACTGTGCTCACCATGCCCCTAAGGGCGGTTAAGAACACTACAGCCTTCCAGGTGTTTTTTTCTTGTTGGCCTTCAACTCCTCCCCATGTATGATGTCACTGCTCTCTGCTCCTCTGTTGTCAGCTGTTACCCATCACCGCCTAATCACTCCCAACTCACCTGTGTACTTAAACCCCACTCCCACTACACTCTTTGTCTGTTCGTCTCCGTGTATGTGCTTCCGGACCTCTGCTACCAGTCTGAGTTTTTTGCCTGCCTTTGGATATAGTTTTGCTTGCTTGTTTTTACCTTAGTACTTCGACCCGCGGACACTTTAAGTTTGGAACTTTGTTTAGTACTGTGTTTTTGACCTGTGGACACTTTTTGTTTGTAACCTGCCGGGAATAAAAACATCTCAACCGTCTTTGTGGTCCTGCGCTTGAGTCCTGTTCCGACCCTAACAAGAAGAAGCTGCAGCATACAACAACAAGACCAGATGACGTGTCAATCATTTCTTTTTGGAAAAAAAAACATATAGAACAGAGTTCAATTATTGGATATTTTACCACAAAAGGAGAAGAGTCATGTTTACAGATCTATTTACACATAGAATCGTCTTCAGGGGTACGAATTTGTCTCAACAGTGACTGGAAAAAGACAGAGAGAAGAAAGAAGCATGGCTCATGGATCATCAGATCTTCCCTGTAAGCGTTCTTATTTTTTCTTATTGGATACTATTTCCGATCATAGTACAGTGATGTTGTTTAGTAATTATGTTCATTTATTTTTGAATACTTTTACATCTATTTTCTTTAATAACTATTTTTTAAAAAGATACAATAAATTCATTAGAGTTATGATACAGCTATTTTCTTTAATCCTTACATCTCTCTCTTTTTTAAAATATACAATAAATTTATTAAAGTTACAATAAATAAAAAAAATCCTTACCTCTCTCTTTAAAGTTTCTCTCTAAAGTGTGATTTAGAATCATAATGCTGCTGTTTTATTTAACCCTTACTTCTACTCTCTAAGTTTCTATATGTTATAAAGTTATTCATTTATTTTTGAAGTATTTTTTAACCCTTACATCTCTCTCTTTTTTTAAGATACAATCTCTTTTGAAGCAGAAAATATTCCAACAAAAACTACAAACAATATAAAGTTTTAATCTCATCAAACTTTAAAAACTCCTGTTCATCCACTGCTTTACATGCTTTAAATGTTGATATAAATATTACATATTAAATGTAAGAAAAAAAAAGTTGTTTCTGCAACTGTAGATAAAAAAAATAGTTAAACATCAGGAATGATGCTAATGACTTATGGCTTAATGAACATTTATTAATATGTCATAGGAGTAAATCATGTTTTTCTGTCATTTTGATTGTTGTGCATTTATTTTAGTTTGTCCTTTTATTTAAGCTTTTATTACAATTTTTTTTTTGTTGTCTCATTTGGTATCTTTGGAAACTTTCTCTGCTAGCAGTTAAACTAATTTGTGTTGGAACAGAAAGTTTATGTGCAGCAGAAATCTGAGACACTTTCAGATGTTCATTTAACACAAACAGTTAAGAATTAATATCTGTAAACTCGGCTGTTTAGTTTAATCATAACATTTAAAAAATAGTCTGTATTCAATAATTATTAGAATAAATGTATAGTTTTTCTGACCTGAGTCGACAGTCAGAGTTCCTTTCCCAAAAACCATCTTATCTGTTCCCCTCATCACACTGACTTTCAGCTGACTGAAAACCTCAGAATGAAACAACACCTGACTTTTGACTTTTGAAAAAGGTTAATTATTGTTGGACATGCTGAAATATTATTATATTATTTAACTCTTGGGTTTTTTTTTGTTAGTTTTTTACAAAACTCAGCTTTTTACAGGCTCTTAGTGGAACTTTTATTCATCCTTCAAAAAGTATTAAAAAGTTTTCTTTCCTACCTGAGTCTTCTATATTACTGAATTAATTCCATGATTAAGATAATTTAAAGTAACTAGAAGTAATTTAAATATGTTTGATTTAGGTGTTTGAATGTTAAACTCATTGAAAGTTAAACTACACATATTCAGTTTGGTGTGAATGTGTAGGAATTCAACCTTTGAACTGATCTAAATACAGTGAATTGTCAACACATCAATACAGATTACATATTTCAATATTACAATATTTCAGCTAAAAATGCTAATTTAATTCATTTGAAATTACTTAAAGATAATGAGTAAAATCAATTTAAAACATTTATATGGATTTTGATAAATTTATTTTATTTTATTGCATAAAAATATTTATTTTTCTCAGTCTGTTCCTGTAAAACATGTATTAAGGTGCATTTACTCACTGGTTTCAATCTTTAAACTGGTTCCATGTCCAAAGATCAGCTTTTCTCTGCCTCCAGTCTTCACACAACATGAAGATTCACAACGAAAACTCGGCAGAGAAAAACTCAACAAGCTTCACTCATAAATTAACTTTTCAATTAAAAATCCAAATTAGAGTTTAGAAATCTCAATGAAGTCATGTATTAAATATTTTTAGATAAGTCTGTCCTAGATGTTCCATTGTTGGACAGGCTGTAATATTATTATATAATATTACACCTGTTTAATATCTTTTAGCCTAATCTGGTTGTCTATGTATGGATTATTTAGAGTTTGATTTTGTTTATAACTCACTGGTTTCGATGGTTAATGTGGTTCCGCTTCCAAAGATCAGCTTTCAAATCCCATCATTCACACAACATGAAGCATCAGAACACAAACTCAGCAGAGACCAACTGAACCAAACTTCATAAAAATTATTCTCAATTTATATTGGATCTTTAATGATGTGTTCCTCTCATTTAACCACTGTTTGTTTGTTTTTTTTCACCTGAGATTTTAAACTGAATATTTACAAGGTAAAATTTTGCTATGAAATTTGCAGTAATGTTACTGTGTTAAACACAGTACTGTAATGTTACTGTGTTAAACACAGTAACATTACTGTAAAATCTGATTTCTTTTAATCCTATTTATACACAAACTGGTATAAAACTGGACTTACTGGTTTGTATAGTGAGTTTCGTTCCAGATCCAAACACAGTCCTGTAGCCTCCCTGACCCGTCACACTGACACAAACAGCTCAACAAAAACCTACTACAACACAATCAGTGGAATATATATATATATATATATATATATATATATATATATATATATATATATATATATATATATATATATATATATATATATATTCTGCATTTAACCAGCAGTGAAAAGTACTTAGAGTAAGTACAATTTTAAGGTTCTTTGCTTAAGTATTTCCATGTAATGCTTCTATCTACATTTATCTGAAAGCTTTAGATGAAGATGCAAATTTGACATCAAATAATATATATTGTTTTATGTGTTATATGCATTATATACTTGAAATTGAAAATGTTTTCACATGTATTTAGTTGAAAACAAGTACACCTTGTTGAGATTATTTCATTTTATTATGTCAACTAGTCAATTTATCTAACTAGATTTTTTTTAAGTTCCTGCAGAATAATAATTTAGAATTAAATTTACTTTTTTAGCTATGTTTTGTATCTTAACCTTCAATAAAATTAACATTCAGACAATGGACTCAACCAAATATTTTACTTTACTTTTTTCTCATATTTTTTTGAATTGATTTAATTAGCTTGTTTTAAGGAAGGGCAGTACATATTAGAATTTATTAAAAACTGTAAGTATGATTTAATAGCAATTAAGATCTATTCAATAAACCAGATAAACTCATGTAACATTTACAAGGAGTCACAGTACGTTTTTTTCAGGGTAGTATAGCATAAGAGAGTATTTCCATTTTTATTGTATCTTTATTGTAAGTATCTGAGTACTTGTTTCACGACTGCAGTTGATGTTTAAAGTTAATTAATCCACCGACCTGTCGACACAATGAGCTTTGCCGAAGATAACATGTAGAAACTTAGAGAGCAGTAGTAAGGGTTAAATAAAACAGCAGCATTATGATTCTAAATCACACTACTATGATCGGAAATAGTATCCAATAAGAAAAAATAAGAACGCTTACAGGGAAGATCTGACCATCCATGAGCCATGCTTCTTTCTTCTGTCTCTTTCCAGTCACTGTTGAGACAAATTCGTACCCCTGAAGACGATTCTATGTGTAAATAGATCCGTAAACACGACTCTTCTCCTTTTGTGGTAAAATATCCAATAGTTGAACTCTGTTGTGTATGTTTTTTTCCCAAAAGAAGAAATGATTGACACGTCATCTGGTCTTGTTGTTGTATGCTGCAGCTTCTTCTTCTTCCTCAAAGTCTTTAAAACATACAACTGCAGAATGCAACTTGAGATTCTAAACACCTTTAAACTCTGAACTCTGAGACTATGCCCCTACATGACTCGATTTACACATCCCTTGTCCACAGAGCAACAGATGGAAGAGCAGCTCCAGGGGTAGGGGTGCAGATGATGACGCAAGAAATAATACCAGACCCTTCATTCCCTCCATATTGAAAATACCACCTCCGTATGAAAAGGTCATTCATTGGACCAGAAAGTGGGAATGGGCGGGGAAAAAGGAGGGACTAATGTAACGGATACATGACTTTTAACCTTAAAGAAGTGATTTACACGACAGCTAGTCTCCTCTTGTACCACTGCTCCTCTATGGTAAATTAACCTATTTAGTTTTAAAGATTTAAAACGTACAACTGCAGAATGCAACTTGAGATTCAGAATACCTTTAAACTCTGTTCGAACCCTGAGACTGAAGATTGCCGGTGTTCATGACATCTGATCTCATTGTGTGCTGCAGCTTCTTCTTCTTCCTCAAAGTCTTTAAAATATACAACTGCAGGATCTTGAGATTCTAAATAACTTTAAACTGTGTTTCAGCTCTGAGACTGTGCCCCCCACATGACTTGATTTACACGTCCCTCATCATCCGCAGAGCAACTGTTTCGATGCACTGTTTCCAGCTACCCATTTTTATCAGAGATAGACTGGCCCAGGTCTCGTCTAACGGGTCAGAGTCTCAGCCACAACTAGTATTACCCAACTGCTGAAATAAGACTGTTTAACCTGGTAGTGGAGGGATTCACCTAGCTACTCACTGCCTACGTCTGAATGTCCTGCCCTTCAATTTTTAGTTTTGTGCCCAACTGAATAGCCCGATGAGCCGGGCACAGTCACTAATCACATTCATTAACGGCAGCTCTCCTCCTTATGATCGATTGCACTTGGTAATTTGCTAGGATTAGTTTAGAGGCTAGGAACTGAAAGCCTCCAGGACAGAGTTGTTTACTTTACTAGATAAACCATTTCTTAACCATAAGATGTAGTGACACTGGCCTTTACATTACATCCTCAGTACATAACATAGTACTCAATGATAGTCGATACTGCTCCTTTTTAGTTAATGCTCTTTATAGAAGCGTTTAGCAATGGCAAAGCAAATTATTAATCATCACAATATTGATCACATTATAATTTTCCAATAATCAAAAGCTTAAACAATAAGTTCCTATCTCAGCTTGTCTTGTAACAGTAATGTGGTGATGATAGATATAAGTTTAGGAAGGATAAGGAGTGGTCAGTCTTACGGCCGGTAGCTGAACTCTTCCCAGTTCAAGTCCTAGGTCAGTGAGTCATGCCCTTGATACAGAGGCAACAGGCTCATTGCTTACAGTCCCGATCCTGGGGTGAACAAAGACTTATATTCCAAATTGTAATCCTCAGAAAACTGGTAATGATGGCAAAATCCTTTTTATATGGTCCTCTCCAATGTCTCTGAGAATTGTCCATAAGTTCTCCTACGATGTTGGATTGTCCACTGCTCCTTTTCCTTACGGTGGAGGATCCCTAAGAACTCTCAAAGATACTCCGCCGTCTTGACTCTTATATAGCTTATGTCTTCATCATTTACTGGTGTGGCTGACTCTCTGTCCTTCCCTTCAACTTTTACTCACTCACACACATTACCTCATCTCAACAGCTGGGCTAGTTCCGCTCTTATTGTTGTTACCACGGAAACCGTGACTACGGAACAGTTCACTATTCTTTGGGGAGGTGCAATTACGTTACATACTACTGATTTGTTTATTCTTCACTCTCCCGTACATACAATGATACAGTTACTCTATTATTCATTCCAGATTACATATTATATATGCCAGTATACTTTAGCTTAGCTCTTTTCTGCATTTTCCCACCAGTTTCTCCCTTCTCCCACTAAACATATACATATCAAGTATCATACAATTCAGTACAACACACTTCATTGTTTCAGTATTGCACATCCTAGCATGACACATTTCAGCAATCCCTACGTCCTAGGGACATAGAGCTAAAGAGGTCGCTGCTCAAAAAGCCATAACGAGGGGTGTGGGACTCTCAACTCCTGTCTTGAAGACTCGTAGAGCAAGTCGGGAATTCAACTCTTCTTGACACAACGGACGGTGGAAGAGCAGCTCCAGGGGTAGGTAGGGGTGCAAATGATGACGTAAGCATTCATTCAGACCTTAACTCCCGTCACATTGAAAATACCGCCTCCGTGGGAAAAACACTCTCATTGGACCGAAACCGTGGGAAAAACGCTCTCATTGGACTGACAACCCGTGGGAAAAAAGGTGGAGTCGGAGTGGAAAAAAGGGGCGGAGAATGGCCGGGGAAAAAGGAGAGACTTTCTGTTTGGGAGAGCGGGACTTCCGGCTAGGACCGGGAACACCCACTTATGAAGTGGCAGCTTCTGATTGGGACCTGTCAAAATTTGACAAAAGGTACCCCCCTATATCCCTCTCATGTATTATATACAATACTACAGAATTATACAAATGTTATTTTACTTATTTAAAGGTGCAGTGTGTCAGATTTAGCAGTAAAGCAATATAACATTCAAAAGTATGTTTTAGTTAGTATAGAATTTGGTCAACATTAGAACAGTACTGCTTTTATGACCTTAATTTTATAATAATAATATTTGGTGTCAGGTCTCCATGCATATAAAAATGAATGATTTACAACAGGATTTCTATTTTATCTCAATTTATTTTAGACTTTATCAACACTAAATTGCATCGCTACTTAAAAATAAACTGCAAATATGCAATAAAAAGGGAGATACTGAGACAGACTGACTGATAACTATTTTATCTCAGTTTATTTTATAATATTATCTAAATACATTTTTTGCCAAAATAAACTTTTAGTTTAGTTTTTTTAGTTAGTTTAGTTTATCTCAGTCATCACACACAAATATTTTTATTTCCACTAGTAAAGCACAATACTCTTAGCGGGGAAAGGCAACACAATAGAGATAACACAATACATCACAGAAATCTAAATCACTCATTTTAATGAATAATGATGCTCATGTACTGTGATCTTTCCAAATGATTTGCAACCGGCTGCAAACAGGGTTTGTTCATGTGGTGTTGCTGTCCAAGATGGCGGAAACAGTCAGACCTGACTGCACATGTGCAACTCACCTCAGGTAAAAACAGGGTGGTATCAGGCTCATGGATGTATATTAGACCTGGATATGGATCCTCCTCTCAGCAGCAGCTGATTTCTCCCAGTGGTCCCTCATGGTACTGCAACAAAAAATCCTTTGCGACCCAAAAAGCAATATTCCCATAGACGTCAATAGTAAAAGAGAAGCCTGTAAAACAGTTAACAGGACATCCCCAGCTATAACCATGTTCATTATTGATCTTTATATTCTAGATTTATAAGTCATGGACTTTTTATCCATCAAAAACCTTTCTAATGGCCAGAAAAGCTCTGCAAAAGTCTGTATTCCCGATGACGTCACAGCTGTGTGAAGCAGCGCTGTATCTCGAGAGCGAGGACAGTTTATTTATTTATTTTATTTATATGTTTTTCTTTGGATGTGATTCTACTGATCAGTCTCCATGGTCCAATAATAAATGAACCCGAAGTCAGAAACTTTTTCAGTGTCTGCGGCAGGCGAGAAACTAACACTGGAATTAATGGCAGTCATTTTTTAGTCTGTTATCCAGTTCTATAATACATGCATGACTACATGAATACATCCCTCACTGGTGGCCATGTTGGGAAGGTCCAACTCCATCTGTGATCTGATTGTCTAACAGCAATAAACTGATTGATCTGCACAGGTCAACATACTCATAACTAACTGAAATTTTGACCGGTTCCCAAATGGTTTGGTTTGTTCCACATGTTTTTTCTGCTTATCCTTATGTGAAGGTTCTTCTATTGTGATCATGTGTAAACCACTGTAAGTGTGTGTGTGTATACACCTAAAACTTTAACTATCTGCATAATGTTATTTTTATATGAAAGTTATGATTAATTATTAATTATTTATAATTACAAGTAAGGTGACAGGTAACACAGGTAACACAATACCAAATACAGTATGTCTTTTCCATTTATATTTATGATTAATTATGAGTGTATCTGATCATGTTGTGTTGGAATTATGTGATAAAGTATAATTATTTAGGCCCTATAAATCTTGAAATATCGACTGTGCCACTTTTTTGCATGAGTGGTTTCAGGTCAAATGGGTTTAGTTAGATCTGTCATGCCAGGCTAATTACCAGGAACATTTCTTTCATTCTTTTTAGTTAATTTCAGTTCAGTCTAGATTTCAAGTATTATCTCACCCACCATAGAAACCATAAACTAATGAAATCACCATAGAAACCATAAACTAATCAAATCACAAGTTACTTGTCAACTAGGCTTGTCCCGATCCAATATCGGCATCGGAATGGCCGCCGATATTGGCAAAAATATGCGTATCGGTATCGGCGCGGCGGCACGGAAAAAATCCGATCCGTTTAAAAAAGTCCGGGTTTTCCAGCCCACCTATTCAGATAATCCATTCCAGTTTTTTTGCTGTGGTTTCGCTAAAATCCGGTCCGCATTTTCCAGCAATCCAGCATTAGCGTCTCCCCAGATTTGTTCAGCTCGGCTTGCCTCGCGTTGCATAGCAACCAGAGACGCGCTCAGACTTGTCGCTCTGTGGCAAACGGCACAGACAGACACCGAAACAGCGTAATTACACTGAAACGAGCACACTGGAATTGTTCCAGCACTCGGATAATGTAACTAATGTGACTTCAGTACATCGTTTTCTTTTTTTAACATGGGATGTTGACTTTAACGGAACGCATCTCCGCAAATCTGCGGAAATGTGAGCGCGACTCCGGTGACTGGACTCGACTGTGTGTCACCTGATGCAGGAATAACGACGCACCAAAAAAAAAAAAAATAAAAGTGTTAAACCAGCATGTGTAAACAGAGAGAAGATGTATAACAGGGTGTTGAATATCCATTCAATGTGACAAATAAAACGTTTAGACGTCTTTATTCTGTCGGAAAATCCCACTTTGAAAAAACTTTATTAAAAACACTCCAGACCGCCATTACATTTTTTAGCTTGCGCACTCCCGAGTGCACTAAACCTGAAATGGCCCATTTGACCTAATATCACCCTATCTAGTATCTGGTAACATTAATGACTTTTTATTACAAATGTAACAGTTTGAAAATCAATTGAAAATTGAGTGAGTTCTGGTCATTTTGATAGTTTATCCACCATGGTGCTGTAAGTGAGCAGACTGACACAAGCAGTGTTGGGTGAGTTATCTCGTGTTCTAAGCAGAGTTGGAGCTAATGGCTTTTAAACAACAACAAAGAACTTAGAACTGAAGTTACTAGAATGTCAAAAAGAAAAAAAAATACTAGTATTTGTTCATAAAAGATGGAGGCAGAGAGAAGCTGAAGTGAGCTTGAACCAATCACAGCTACTGCTGTCGCTGTTGCTGGGCAGAAAATATCAGAAACAGTATGTGTGTATTGATGTTGCAGCTGTTTGTGTTTTCATATCTATAAATAGATAAATATCTACACTTCTGTTATGAATGTCATTCTGTAGCTGAATACTGTCAGAATTCCAAATATAGGACTCAAGATAAAACATTACTGCTATAAAATTCAATTTGAATCAGTTTAAAACCAAATGAAGTTGTCAAAGGAAATAACGATGTAAGGGAACAATAACAGAGCTTGAAAAATATTGTGAATTATAGAACAGAATAATAAAACAGAATATTGCTCTCTTGTGAAGTGTTTGTATTATCTTCACATCCACAAAACCCTGTGAAACCAGTATTTTAATTATTTATACAGCCAGTATTCAGTAATAAGGCTGTTCTGTGCAAATTGAAAATAAATAATAAAAACATGATGATGGAAATGTAGAGAGCTGAATGCACGAATGAATGGATTTTCACCTTCTGTTACACACCTGTATCATCACATTCCTGCTGTGACCTTCAGGATAAATGACTTTGTTCAGCTTGTTGGCTCCTGACAGACGGATGTAGATCAACTCCCACAATGATTAATATTGTGTGTGCGTGTCTGTGTGTGTGTGTCTGTTGCCCTGAATTATTTATATTTGCTGCAGGATTTATATATTTATCACCACCATTTATTTAAAAAGATGCTGATGTATAAATGCTGCTTGTTTAGTAAAGAATCTGAATATTTTTCTTTGATAAAACATCTGGAAAAAAAATCATATTTTACATCAAAATCACATTCATAATTTTCATTCCACCAATGGGGATAAATATAGATGTATAAATATAAATATATGGGTCAGTGACAAATAATGTTTGGCAAGATGAGAAAGTCAAAAACTTTTTAAAATAGAGTTTTATTCATCAGGTCTCTCAAAATGTACGTTGTGTGTTCATGTTGGTTTCTTGTTATTTAAAAGCCCATTTGTATACATTTCTTTACAAAGAAACTGAGGAAACTGGGAAAAAGTAATAATAATAATATTGATGATGATTTATGCCCAGTACGGCGCCCCCACTTATTGTTTCCTGTGTAGAAAAAAAACAAACACATAAACAATAACAAACATATTTGTAAATTGTGTATGTGGTCACGTGGTTCTGGACCCATATATGCATAAAATATATTTAGTCATGATGATAGGGAGACACAAATCATGACTTGATCAAGTTTGAATTGTTCACAAATGTTTGCTCATTTAAAAGGAAAAAACGCAGTTTATGGTAAAACTGTAGAAGACGTAAAATACACAGTCGACAACAAACATGAAACTAACTGTCTCTAAAGAATTATAAGGTTGTTATTGTTTGTTTTTATTTGCCTTATCTTCCAACATTGATTTCCACAGAACAGATTTAATTGCTGCCTTCATCCTTCCCTGATAATTGTCGCTGTGAAACACCATCTTCACACTCAGCTGGGATAAGGACACCTGGTTGCTATGACAGCAGAAAGCTAAAGCTGCAGGAGGTGCTGATCTAAGATCTCAGCATCGATCTCAGTATTAGTCACACGTCAGTGAGGGTGATGGAGAAGGCTGTGATGTCCTTTCCTGCTGTTCTGATGATTCAAGGAACAACCTCAGCAACAAACTGAGAAACAAACTCAGCAGCAATCGCTCTATTTCTCTCCCTATTTGCTTTTGCCGTAACATTTAATCAGTTGTCTTTTTCTTCTTTTTCCAGGTCACATATACAATTTTTCTTCTGCTTTTTTCAACCTTCGAGTTTATCTGAAGCAGCTTTTCATTAGAATATTATCCTTCCTGTTTCATTAATTCTAACATAATTGTCAACACCTTTAATTTCCTGTTTGTGGTTCACTCTCCTTTCATTTAACCTTTTTCACATATCTTCTCCATCTGCATTTCCTCTTCTTTCTCCATAACCTTCATCTTTGCCAATATTCTCTCTCCCTTCCTGTTATCTGCATCTTATTTTCTGTTTAGTTTGTATTATATCCTGCTGCTCCTGTAGTTATATGTTTTATTCTCTTTTTTTCAGTCAGGTGATTTACCGTCACAGGAAAAACAAAGCTGAGCAATCATCACTAAGTTTGGTTCAAATCTTTTTTTGATATTTCAGTATTCCTGTCAAACCATCAAGGTTTGTTTTAATGCTGGCGGAGCTTATATTACAAAACATGTCATATCTTCTCTCAACCTCTGATACAACATCAGCAATTATCTCAGCAACAAACTCAGCAACAGTCTCAATGACAAGCTCAACAACTCTAGTGACAACCTCAGTAACTTCAGCAATAACCTCAGCTACAACCCCTCAGTGACAAGCTCAGTAACATCAGCAAAATATAATGCTAATCAATTATTTCATTATCATTCAGATTAAAAAGATAAATAGTAAACAGAGTTTAAAAATTCAGTTAAAGGCAAGTGATTATTTTGGAATTAACATTGTTATTCAGAATCGCCAGTAGATGGTGTTCAGTGTTTACAAAAAGAAACTTTTTATGAACAGAAGAAGAAGAAATCAGAAAATGAAGCTACTAAATGCGATCTGTCATGTATACTTTTTATTTCTTTTATATAAAAGGTAAAAAGCGTTCGCCTCCAGCTTCGTCATTTTATTCACCCTTTTAGAAGCTGCAGTTAAACTATTCCCACATTTTTTGGTGCCGAAACCCGGGAAACGGGATGACTACAACAACGGGAACAGTTAGCCGATAGCTGCAACTACGGCAAGAACAGGAAGGATGGCGGAGAGGTTGCAAAGACTCAAACAAAGACGTGGAGTTATAAGAGCATCCACAACGAAACTACTGCGGAATATCGACGAGGAAGTAAATAAGGACGATGCAAGACATGACCACATACAGGAGCTATTGTCTATGTTATCGGTCTATGTTACTCTGGGGAAAAAAAAGAGGACTGGAATCAGCAGATTTATCAGGTAGCACTGACCAGGAGCAGGAACTGTCTGTATTGGTAGGTGCTGATGTCTACTGAAAAATGGTTTCTGGTATAGTTGAAAGATTGCCAGACACCTTGGTTGCCATAGAGACAATGTTTGGCTGGACAGTACAAGGCCCAGTGTCCATGTCAAGCATGAGTGAGGCTTCATGCATGAAGACCTGCACTGAAGAGACCTTGCAGGTGTCAAATCAGCTATGGGCATTCTGGGAAATTGAGTCTCTTGGCATCTCCTGCAAAGATGAAAATCGGGAAACAGACACAGAGGCTCAAGAGCAGCAGGTCAGTCAGCTCCAAAGAAAGGCGTTATGAAGTTAAGTCAGTTAAATCAGAGCTTCCAGATAACCTGAGAGTTGCTCAAAAAAGATTTGAAGGTCTCAAAAGAAAATTGAAAGCTGATGTGACACTGTTCAAAGGATACAATGATGTAATAGATGATTATCTGCAACAAGGGATATGTGAGGGCACAGCTGGAGCAGGAAATAACAACATCAAATACTACTTGCCGCACCATGCAGTGATAAGAGAGGACAAGCCAACAACCAAGCTGAGGGTCGTCTTTGATGCTTCTGCGCATGAGAACGGCTGTCCATCACTTCATGACTGTCTGCTCACAGGACCAAACCAGAACCCGGACCTCTTCAACATTCTCGTCAGGTTCAGGCTGCATGCCATTGCCTTCATGGCAGACATCACAAAGGCAGTGTGCTGAGATTCCTGTGGCTCACTGGTCACCCTGATGCTGAGGATACAAAACTGCATGTGCTGAGAAATACACGTGTGGTTTTCGGGGTGTCATCAAGTCCATTTTTGCTGACAGCCACGATCAGAAATCACCTGGAAAGGTACCAAACTAGCCATACACCGTTCACTGACACTCTGAAAAACTCTCTGTAAGTCGATGACTTCATTACCAGCTCAAGCAGTGTTGAAGAGGATTATGCATTGACAGCAAGTGCCAAGGAAATAACGTCTGATGCAACCATGAACCTCTGTAAGTGAACTACAAATTCCTCTGAACTGTGGCAGTAAAGTGACTTTGACTTTGCCATGGATCCTGAGACAAGCGGCTGTGTGTTGAAGGTGCTCGGCCTTGTGTGGAGGCCACAGACTGATGACTTTGTTTTTTAACTTGCAGCATCTTATGGACATTTTCAAAGACAGGGAGAACACAAAGAGGAGTGTCCTGCGCTCCTCAGTCAGATTGTACAACCCCATAGGATTTCTGATGCCATTCACAATCAGAGTAAAATGTCTCTTTCAGGATATGTGGCAAAGAGGAATCAGCTGGGACAGAGAGCTGCAGATGATCTCTCAAAAGTTGGCAGCAGTGGTGCATGGATCTCCTCCGGCTCCATCAAAGATGGACCACCCAGATGGTATGGAACAGAGACACTGCAAAACAGTCAAGTACAAGTTCTGCATGTTTTCAGCGACACAAGTGAAGTGGCTTATGCTGCAGTACTTTATCTTCAAGGACAGACAACTGAGGAAAGCCCATGACTAGACTGGTCATGTCTAAATCCAGAGTTGCCCCCATAAAGACTCACACTGCCGTGCCTTGAACTAATGGGGGCTCTGATTGCTGCTCGAATGGGGAACAATCTGCTTTAAGCACTGAACATGCAACCAAGTCAGATCAGAATATGGACAGATTCCATGATTGTGCTTCAATGGATTTCCAGCTCACACATATGGAAACAATTTGTTGCAAACAGAGTGATGGAGATTCAGTCCCTGACCATGCCAGAAACCTGGTCCCACTGTAGTGGAAAACTTAATCCAGCAGATCTTACTACAAGGAAGCTGTCAGTCACGAGGCTGAAGGAGGAGAGCCTCTGGTGGTCAGGGCCACAGTTCCTGTGATCAGCAGAGCAACAAGTGTTTCCTGATGAAAGGCTCTGTGAAGAGGAGGTGAAGAGTGAGCTCAGATCAAGTCAAGTTACCATCCAGCTCAACAAAGTGGAGCCAACATCACCAGATCCACTGTTAAACCTGGAAGACTACAGTAAGTTAAAGGCAGTGCTCATAGTCATAGCATGGATTAGAGAAGATTCACACATAACCTGCGATCAAGTGAAAAAAGGAAAGGAGAGCTGACAGCCAAGGAGTTGGCTGAAGCTGAAATACACTGGATTCAGGAGGCCTAAAATCAAGGTTTCCAGAGGGAGAAAGGTGAATTAAAAACAGGAAAAGACATTCACAGAGGCTCGAGAATCAGAGACATGAAACCGTTTCTGGATGAGCACAGGTTGATCTGCCTGGGAGGAAGACTACAACACTCAGACATGAGCTTCAGCGAGCGGCATCTATACATACTGCCTTCGGATCACACACTCAGAAATGTTGATCAAACGCTGCCATGACCAAGTGATGCATTCAGGTATGAAAGACACTTTAATGCAACTAAGAGATACATATTGGATTCCAAGAGCCTGACAAATGACAAAGTCAATTAAAAGATACAGATTAAAGGCAATGCAGCAGACAACAGCGCCCCTGCCGAAGGATCGGATTACAGAATCACCTCCGTTTGAGACTGTGGGTGTGGACTTTGCAGGCCCTCTGTATGTCAAGACTAAAAAAGACAATTTGTAAAAGGCAGACATAGCACTTTTCACCTGTGCTGTGACACAGGCAGTTCATCTGGAGTTGGTATCCGACATGTCAACAGAGGAGTTCCTCCTGACATTTAAGAGGTTCATATCCAGAAGAGGCCTCTGCAGGATTGTGTATTCAGAAAAAAGCTTCACTGAGTTATGAGGAGATGACATCTCTATTGGCAGAAGCAGAGGCAGGTCAGGTCTGGAAGACTGGAATCATCAAGGAGCTTTTTCCAGGAAGAGATGGACTTGTTAGAGCGGGTGCTGTGCGCAAATTTGACGGGACAATATTAAGAAGACCAGTGTACCCCCTGAACTGTCTTCATGGGGGGGGGGGGGGGGGGGGGGGGGTGTTGTACCTTTTTTTTGTTAAAAGCACTTTAGGTTTACTGCTAATCAATTACTTCATTATTATTCAAATTTTAAAGATAAATAATATTGAATAATATAATATTGTCACCCATCTACACGATATCCCAGATCCGGGATGTCCGTCCTCATGGGAGAGGCTTCCACTACCTTGACCCGAGGAGTGGTCATGGGTCTTCGGGAGCCTGATCTTGGATGACTCGCTCCTCCAGGACTTCTACACAGCTCACCCTGACAAGCCTGGGAGACTGCCAGGCAGTGGTCGTTGAGGGGGGCTACTGTGGTGGTGGACACTTCCACTCTTATTTTGGTAACCTGTTTTCCAGGGCAGTGTGGGTTGCAGCTAATTTTTCCTGCATCTCTTGGAGCCTCACTTCATCCCCTGTTCCTTCCTCACCTGTTCCCAGTTAACCATCAAGCCATGCTACTTAAGGCCAGCGGTAACACTCCTCGATGCCAGAATATCCTGATAACCCCCACGGTATCGTCTCAACCCCCATGGTATCGTCTCAATTCATTGGTCCATTCATTATTTTTGTCTACTTGTGTCTCTCAATTTTTCTTTCAGTGCCTCCCACTGCCCAGACCACCCAGCACTCCCTAGTGACTTTTCCCCCTTTTTTTGGATTGCACCTGAGGTCTTCTGCACTGCCTGTTATATGGGATTCACTCACAGTTGTCAATAAACACTTGGAACTTGTACTGCTTCCGCTCCTGGCCTTTATCTCCCTCTTTTTTTGCAAACTGCGCAAAGTGTCCACACAGCAAAACAGCTGATCCTCCTCAGCTTGAATTTATTTTCCATCTGTGATGTTTTACAGTAATTCTAGTGAAGATGTTTTACTGCAGTGACTCAAACATAAAGGAGATAAATGATGTTTCTGTTCCATCTGTTACTGAGCTATGACAGGACATTATTCATTTAAAAAACACATTTTCAGATGTTTTTTTCCTTTTTTTGATTTCTGCAACTCTTCTCTTTCAGCTCAGACATTTAACAGGACATACATCAGTTCTCTGTTCTACATATTTTTCAAAATTTTCATTCATGTCTTTATTCTTTCATTATTTCTTGTCTCCATTTCAGAGAATGTCTTCGCCTGTTCTGTGGTTTAGTTTTTCTCTCCTGCTGCTTCAGTCACTTGCTTCATTTATTCCCCTGATTCCACAAGTCCAGTTTATGAAAAAACATCCATCAAAAGTCTCTCTCCTTTACAGATAAACGTCTCCTTTAAAACAGTTTTTATCATTATTGGAGCCACCTCTAGGCATCATCATATTTAAGCATCCGTTTGGCATTTTTATCTTTCACCTTCCTGACAGTTCAGTCTGAATTAATCATGGTAGGAAGTAACAGAGCAAAGACAGGATCAGGCTGCTGGGATCTGATGGAATTATAGAACAGAGGACAGGCTCAAAGAGCCAAACTGAGTCACCTCTTTGCTTTTTTATGGATGATTTGAGACTTGGTTCTCCTAAATGATTTTTATCCTGCTGTACTTTCATAATCATGAATGACTGATGATCAGCGGTTCACTATTATAGAAGACTAAAGCAAATAATCACAGAAGAGAAACAAAATGGAACCAGAGAATTTGGATGTTTTCTTCTTTAAAATGATTCAAATTGATTATCAAAATAGTTGGCAATTAATGTAATAACTGGCAACTAATCAATTTGACTAATTGTTACACAGTGATTGATGTAAAAAATATGAAAGAAACACAAAAGTGCTAAAAATCCAATTTAATATGAAGCAGATTGATCTTATAGTGTCTCAGTAATGTTTGGTTTCTAAACAGCATTTTCCTTAAGTTTCAGCCCTTCACTGCTACACGGCATCAACATAAATAAAGTCCATCATGCAGCCTGCAGGTATTGAGTATTGATTGAGTCAACACACTGTAAACATCAGCTTTTCTGTTCCAGTTCATAAATATATAAAACAAGACTAAATATAAATATATATCATGAAAAGGCAAGAGCATTCATGTGTCAGTTGTGGCTCTGTGTAGATTCTTCCTCTTCTCTCTGCCGTTTCTCTTCCTCCTGGTCATCCCTCCATCGTCTCGTCTTCTGTCTTTCTTTGCATTTACGTCTCTTTGTCCTTATCTTTCTCCGTCAGTCACGACGCTCCCTGGCGCCTGTTTAGTATTCACCTCATCACATCTGTCGCTTGTCCTCAATCACACACACACACACACACGCACACACACATACACAGTCACAGACCACAAATTACACAATCAAATAGAAACAGACAGGAGGCAGCAGCATACCAACACACACACACAAACACACACACACACATTTTGTTCTGGGCTTTATGTGCAGCAGAACACATGTTATGGTCCAGTGTCATGGTCACTTTATATAAAGAGGAAGTGTTGCTGCAGTGTCAGGTTGTTTCTACCAAGGACGACCAGACGTCTTGTCTTATTACTGCGTTTGTGTGTGTGTGTGTGTGTGTGTGTGTGTGTGTGTGTGTGTGTGCTGCCTCTGTCTTATTACCGACGTGTCCCCCTGTGGATGTGCGGCTGTTTCTGTGTGATCCCATGAACTGAGGACTTGAAACTGCTGCACACGTCCAAACATCATTAATCAGGCTGCTGATAGCAAACATTCATGTTCCTGCCTCCATTCACTTAACCTTGTTACTGTTTCAAGATGGCAGCCACGAACAACAGGAGCTAAAAGGATTAGGTTTACACTAATTTAATGAGCCTATTAAAATGTTCTCAAGTACACTAAAGGAAACAGAAACATCCACAGAATGCAAAGTGAAATTCAGAAAAGACAAATGAAAGACACAGGTGTTCAAGCTTTCTGAAATTTTTGGGGAGCAAATCTGTATTTTGGTATAAACACCAAACAACCTCTGCTATAACTCAGTGTGAAGCCTTTGAGGTTTTTATTAAAGGTCAAATCTTAACTTCCACAAGTAGAAAAACCCAAGAGAGAAATCCAAGAGAATCCCAGATTAAAATAGGGACAGGAAATCTCTATTGTTACTACTCAAAAAGACATGAGTGACTAAATATTTGCACTTTTTCTGTGCCTACATCATACTGTAAGTTATTTTTGTTGTTTGATGTGTTGTTAACAGCTTTATTCTATAGTAAAATCCTCCCTCCTTCAATAATAAAATCTGTGTGAAGCAACAAGTCAAACACACTGAAAGTTGTTTTTATTTTTGAGTTACATGAATATAACATCGTCAAAATATCTTTAATCTGTTTCATGTGGTGTTTTAACCATTTTAATGCCAATTCTATGGGCAAATATGTGCCACCAGAAACTAAATTTGAATCACATCATTTTAAATTGTATTTGTTTTATTTGAATCATTGCATTGAAAAACAGAATCTGAGTCGTACAATTTAAATTCATTGGTTTAGAAATGGAATCTGATCAAGTTTAAGTTTATATATCCTTACATTCAGATATCACAATTCAAATTCATTTCCCAAATTTCATTTTCAAATTTACTGTGACAAACATCCAGGTAGCTTCCTGCTGCTCTGTTCACATTCCTCACTGTTAAAAAGGAAGAAAAGTCCGGACACTAAAGGAGAAACGGAGCTGCTCGTCAGTAAGCTGTTACAGGACAATGCTGTGTTAGCTGTGTGTTAGCGTAGCATATGAGGAAGTCATCAGTGAACACGGTCACCAGTTAAACTACAACACGAGGTCCACTCACAGTGCAGCAGAATGACCAGTGAATCAGACCAATATTTATCTAATGATGAGTGACTATATGCTCATGGGTAAAATACTTTCTATAGATGTGAAATGTATTGAAATGAATGCTGTGCTTGTTGTTCCATCAGGGCAGAGGGCCAGAGGCCACTGAGCAGGATAACTGACCTGCAGGGGCGGGGCTTGGGGCTTTGGAGCTGTTTAAAAAGGGTGAACACTCTCAAACACTCTCTCTTGGAAGCAGAAGAGGAGGTTGGGCTGGCTGCAGGTGCTGCTGGTTTTTGTGTTTGATTTTGTTGTTTAAGTTTGTTTCCTGTCTTTTTGCTGTCCAGGCCTGGAATCCATTAAAATGACTTTGGATTTTGCTCACACCTGCCTCCTGTCCATTGTTATGGCATCATTTAATGTTTCCTCTGATCTCCCAGTCTGTCACACACCTACATGGTAACAATGATACAATGATACTTTAATAGAATAGCACATATAAAGTGAAATTAAATAATTCAAAATTCAAACTTTATTTTAAGTTTTCATTTTGTTTATTTGACATAACTTTATTTGACTTTCAATATTTTAATTCCAACAGTGATCATATTTATGGTTTTGACACTGATAGAAGTATATGACTGAAAAAGTCACTTTTATATGTTAAAATGGGTTTATTTTTCAGTCCTTATAAGGTCATGGCTGCTTCATCCAGCTACTGCACAGCAAAACCTGTAAATTCAGTCTTAGATTCATTTAGCTTTAGACATTAAATATTACACTGTCTTTAAAGGACAGACGTGTATATAAAGACCAATTTATCCTACTGATGTAGAATAATATTATCATCAACCTAAAAAATTATTTTTCCCTCTTATAGGTTCAGTGTGGATCAGCTGGACTGTGGTGGAAAAGCCTTCAGCCCTTCTTCCTCCTCTTCCTTACATTTGCATTTGCACTGCTTTGTCTGACTGGAAATACTAGATTTCACATTCACATTTCACATTTTAGTCTTTGAGAAATGGAATGGGGAGAGCTGAATTTGAATTGTGAGATCTGAACGTGAGGATATATAAAGAGTTAAAATTTCAAATTTTATCAGAATATAGTCACAAACGAATACATTCAATTGCAATTTATACTATTTAGACTCAGTTTTTTAATTGCAATGATTCAAATAAAACAAAAAATACAATTTCAAATTATGTGATTTTAAATTCAGTCTCCAGTGACACATATTGCCCATAGAGCTCAAACTAATTTCAACAACACTGTTCCAGGATGGCTTTGATTGGTTTATTATCAGCATCTCTCTAGAAATGCTGGGCCATTCTGGTCTCAATCTCTACATTCAGGCTCTTTAATAGAAGTCCTGGAGGCTTGTAAATTATTTCTCTATCAATAAAATCCAAGGCTAAAGAAATGAGTCATTACTTTAAAGACGTGATTTGAAAAATATAACTAACCTTTCACCAAACGTCTGCAGTTAATAATCCGGAAGAGAAAAATGAAGAGTGTTGTTAGTGTGTTGGTTTGTTGCTGCATCAATCAGCAGAATGAACAAGGATTCTATTACATAAAGATACAGCATCAGTGCTTTATGTCCCATAACGCTGCAGAGGATTAGGCAGCGAGGGATAACGAGGGGAGGAGGAGGAGATGGGAGGGCAGAAAGCTTGAGGAGGTGAAGAGCAGCAGTAAAAACGACAAGTGAAGGTTCTGCAGTGTAATGAGAGGAAATATGATCTAGAAAGTCCAGGTTACATCAAACGCTTTTAAGGATATCCTAGCAACAATCATCATCATCTTTGTCAACGTCTTCATCTACAGCAAAAAAAACCTCCAACCTTTACATTTCATCAAGGATCTGCTTTACTCTGCTGACTCATCACATCACAGCAATATTAGATGATTTGATTCTGTTTAGAGACACTGGAGATGATTTTAACTTCCACATCCTTACCAACAGGAACAGTCATGGTTTCTAAGTAATGACCTTCACAATAAAAGCATTGTGAAGAAATGACTGATGGTTTCTTTGCTAGAGGGCTAGAGAGTTTTTAAATTGATATATGTTTGTATCTCATATCTTTACAGATATGGAAAATAAACTGATTACTAATGTCAATAAGACATTTTCACTGTCTCTACATATGGAAAAGGATTATGACCCATAATTTAGACCAAAATAAAGTGAGAAAGCAGGTTTCCTTATTTTCTAATGTGAGGATAAAAAGACAACCTGCTTTTTTTACAAAGCAGGTTCAGTAAGATCAGGTCCTGAGTTTTCTAGACAAACGTTAGGTATTTTTAAACTCAGATGAAGAAACAGATGAGAGGAAACACTCAGTGGCTGCATCCAAAACTGTAAGTTAGCCAGTAGAAGGCTCAATTTGATGTACTACAGCAGCCATCTTGGCCGTCCTTAGAACCCAGATGTTCAAAGGATGAACTATTGGACTGCTGGGAAAAGTTCCTCTGATGAAGAGTCACAAGTCAATTTAGGCAGAACTCACATAGTTGGTTCAGCTCTACAATAGAGAATATCGCACCAAGGACAAAGAAATATCTTAGCTGAAAATATGGACCAATACAAAAACTTTGTAATAACTTTATTTGAACAATTTTAACAAGTTGTAACGCTTAACTGAATAAAAAGTCAATGTCTGATGTGGTTGAAAGGTGAATGATACGATGAGAAGGATTATCTCATTGCAAAAGACGGCCTGAAGTGGAAATTCTTACTTGAATTTGTAATTATTGTATTGTTTATTAAATTTTGGGTAAAAAAATAGGTAAAAGTTCTTCTTCTACTGCAGTTATTGACCTCCTGATGACTTCTGGGATACGTGGTGTAGTTCTCTTACATACTGAAACATATGACCTGATGTAGTAAACCATCTGGGTACCATTCACGTACTAGTTGAAAGTCGACTAAGTTATTCAGACATCCTACTTAGTGGATTCATAATTTTTTCCGACTACATAGGTGTGAAGTAGGCAGTTTAGGATGCAGCCAGACTCTCCATTTTATCATGAACAGCAGCAGCAGTTTGTTTTTCCCAGATTTGAGCTTCGGCCTCACACATCAACCCAATGAAGCTAGTTTAATGAAGCAATAGACACCTGCTGCATGTAAGGACACAGGTGGATGGTTCTGCGGGATGATGATTGTGATGAACAACATGGAGACAGGCTGAAAACTGCTCAGCCGTGTGTTAAAGGACCCACACACACACACACACACAGGGAGTCTCTGGTTTTATTGGGTTTAAACCTCCATCAGCCTCTGTGGAGAATCCATCTCTCCATTATCTGTGTCCTTCGCCTTCACATATTTTACAATATCAGCCTTGAATGTGCAGACAGTTTATCAGTGCTGGCTGATCTTAGTAAAGACTCTATGTCAGGAAGTAAATAAGACTTTATTTATATATTATTATTTAGGTTATTTATAGCAACTTTCATACAAAATTGCAATTCAAAGTGCTTCATATACAGTGCATCCTGAAAGTATTCACAGCACTTCAGTTCATAAAATTATTATTATTTTCCTCAAGATTCTACACACAACACCCCATAATGAAAATGTGAAAAAAGTTTGAGATTTTTGCAGATTTATTAAAAAACTCAGAAACCACGTGTACATAGGTATTCACAGCCATTGCTCAATACTTTGTTGATGCACCTTTAGCAGCAATTACAGCCTCAAGTTTTTTTGAATATGATGCCACAAGCTTGTCACACCTATCTTTGGGTAGTTTTGCCCATTCCTCTTTGCAGCACCTCTCAAGCTCCATCAAGTGGGATGGGAAGCGTCGGTGCACAGCCATTTTCAGATCTCTCCAGAGATGTTCAGTCAGATTCAAGTCTGGGCTCTGGCTGGGCCACTAGCGTTCACACAGACATTCACACAGTTGTCCTGAAGCCACTTCTTTGATATCTTGGCTGTGTGCTTAGGGTCGTTGTCCTGCTGAAAGATGAACCGTCGCTCCAGTCTGAGGTCAAGAGCTCTGGAGCAGGATTTCATCCAGGATGTCTCTTCACATTGCTGCATTCATCTTTCCCTCTATCCTGACTAGTCTCCCAGTTCCTGCTGCTGAAAAACATCCCCACAGCATGATGCTGCCACCACCATGTTTCACTGTAGGGATGGTATTGGCCTGGTGATGAGCGGTGCCTGAACTCAGACAGTTGAGAGAAGACATCACATGAAGAGAAAAGATATTATGAATAAAGAGAGTTCTCAGTCTACTGGATATCATGGCAATTGGTTTCTGTATGTGACTACGAGTATGATTTTGAGTCATGAAATGATGATGGAATAGAATAGAAATAGAATGGAATTGAATGGGCAAAGAGAGTAAAAAGTAAAGATGTTGAGAAGGGCCCTGAAATCACACAATAACCTGCTCACAATGTCCTAAAACAAATTAAAGTCCTTTAATAAAATACTTTGATATGAAATTTGATGTTTTTCATTGTAATTTTGTGAGAGTTGAGCTTTTTAAAGGAATCATCCATCCTCAGATCAACGCTGATGTTGACGCTGTTATTTCCCCTGATATTAGTGTTGTGCATGTAGGGGCTATAAATAGTTATTAGTAGTAATTAATAATTATCAAAGATGATTATTAATTATAAAAATATTAATTAAATTTATTAATTAAAAATTAATAAATTAAAAACGGGGCACCACCGGATGAACCGGACTAATAACTATAATGACCAGTCTCATAAAATTATTACCTTATAATTAGCTTTATGTTAGAACATAAGTTAATAGAAGGTATAAAAAGGGAAGGTGTGAATCCGTACACTAGCCCAATCAACCAGCTCTTTGTGACAATACATGGACAAAATACAAGGAGGCTTCTCTTTAAATACACAAAAGAGTTTATTTACAAACAGTAAACACCTTACAATTAATACTGTTGTCAATATCCTCAACTATAACTAAATGAGTATGTAACTACAAAGACAGAATAAGCTAAGTATAACAGAGAGACAAACTAAGTAAACAGTGTAAATAGACAAAACCAAGCCAACAGCAGGGGGTTGTATGTGTGGGTGTGTGAGTGGGCGTGTGTGGGTGAGTGCGCGCGCGTGTGAGGTCGCAAAATGGCGGCTACGCCGGGACAAAGTGGGACTCTCAAGATGGCGGCTACGCCAGGAACGGGTGTTACGCCACTAATGGTCACACTGTGACAATACACCCACGGATACTTGTGTGTGAGACAAGATGGCGACTTGTCCACGACACGTAATCCGAGACAAAGAAAGCGCGGGACTACACTTACGGATACTTGTGGGTGAGACAAGATGGCGACTTGTCCACGGCACGTAATCCGGAGCAAAGAAAAGCACGGGGGCGTGCGTAGTGTGGTGCGTGTATGTGTTAATGTAAGTGTGCGAGTGTTCGTAGTAAGCGAGAGGATGGAGAGCGAAGAGGAGAGAGAGAGAGAGAGAGAGAGAGAGAGTCGTCACCGCCCAGTGACGCACTACAGCCAATCAGAGTCCGCTTTCTGTGGGACCCCTGCTGGCATTACCTGTGACGTAGTTGCTGGATCCGACGGAAACATGGGTGGCGCTGTTGAGTACCACCCGGGGCTCTTTTGTTTAGGGACACGTGGCAAAGGGGTTTCCTTTGTCTCTTGAGACAAAGGAACTCAAATCAGGCTTCAGGCTTGCCTGCAGGCCTGAAATTCCTCAGGGCGAGGCACAACAGGAGGATGAATCGGGTTAATCTACAAAGGAGAGCCACTCCTACTTCCCCTAAAAACCCATCAGAGGAAGAGAAGACTATTGTAGAGTTAAAGGAGATTGTCTGAACAGTTGTCGTTCCTGAGTCAAGACTCTCTATTTACTGCAGAACTCTGAAGTGAACCATTACACAGTAGTGCACATGCGTTGTTGCCCATTACATACAAAAACTATCAATGCGCAACAATGAAATAAAATAGATCCCAATATCCCATACATAACACGTTAATTTATGTTTGCATACTCATTTTGTTGTTTTATAGCCAGACTTCTAACAGGAACCCAGAAAAGAGATCACATTACTCCCATCCTAACCTCTCTCCACTGGTTACCCATCAAATCCAGAATCCAATTCAAACTACTTCTCTTTACTTATAAATCCCTGAATAGACTTGCCCCCACTTACCTCACTGACCTTTAACCCTTTACACCACAGTGAGATCCCTCGGGTCAACCAACCAGTGCCTTTAACAGCAAAACACAGCTATTTTAACACAGAGGTGACCGAGCAGACACTGCACACACTCACACCTACAGTGATTTAGTGTCTCTAATCAACCTCATCATGTGTTTAGACTGTGGGAGGAAGCTGGAGAACCTGGAGAAAATCCACCAGACACAAGGAGAACATAAACCTCCACACAGAAAGTACGCTGGGATTGGCTCCAGCAGACCATGTGACCCTAGCGAGGAATAAGTGGGTATAGAATATATATATATATATATTTTATAAATAGGCCTACGGGGAACAGGTTATGCCCTTTGGTTTAATTAACACTTCTGCTGTGTTCCAGTCCATGGTCAATGATATTCTGCGTGACATGGTCAACAAGTTTTTGTTTTATTTGGATGATATTTAGATTTTTTTTTCCAGATCCTCCCTGAACACATCCAACATGTTAGGTCTGTGCTCCAGAGACTGCTGGAGAACCAACTGCGTCTTCCACCAGACCTCAACTTCTTTTCTTGGTTTTGTTATTACCAAGGGGGGGATTTGGCGATGGATCCTGCCAAAGTAAAGGCAGTGATGGACTGACCTACCCCTCAATCGTGCAGAGATTTACAACAAATTCTGGGATTTGCCAACTTTTATAGGAGGTTTCTGTAGAACTATAGCTCCATGGCAGCCCGTCTGACGTGTCTATCCTCTTCATCCATTAGGTTCAGTACGACGTGGCAAAGAAGGCTTTCCGGGACCTGAAGTCTTCACATCTGCATCCTGACCCCACACGCCAATTCATTGTTGAGGTGGGTGCCTTGGACATCGGAGTAGGGGCTGTTCTGTCCCAGAGGTCCCCTACTGATAGTAAGGTGCACCCATGCACCTTCTTCTCTCACAGACTGTGTCTCTCTGAACAAAATTATGATGTCAGGCAATCGTGAACTCCTGGCTGTCAAGTTGGCTCTACATGAATGGCGGCACTGGCTGGAAGAGGCAGAGCATCTGTTCCTCATCTGGACGGACCATAGAAATCTAGACTACATGATCTCTGCCAAGCACCTGAATGTCCACCAGGTGGTCTCTGTTTTTCAAACTAGTCAAACTAGTCTTTTTCTTCAATTTGTCTTATCCAGGTGCCAAGAACCTCAAACCAGATGCCCTTTCCCACCAGTTCTGTGGGTCTACAAAGCTTGTCGCTGTACACCATTCTGCCCTTCCAGTGCTTCAATGGAGCTGTGTCCTGGGGGATCAAGAGATGGGTTGAGAAGGCCTTGCAGAAGATAGTCAATCCTAAAGGCTGTCCTACTAACTGTCAGTTTGTCCGTAGTTCTGTTCAACCTGAGGTGTTACTATGTGGTCACACGTCCAACTTGGCATGCCATGCAGGGGTCAGGAGGACCATGGCCTGTCTCCAACAATGCTTTTGGTGGCCCAAGATGGTGGATGACATCCGTTCCTACATTGCTGCCTGTAACAAGTGTACCAGCAATAAAACCTCCAACCAATCACAGGGCTTCTTCCGCCTCTTCCAGTTCTCAAGTGACTTTGGTCCCCCATAGCCCTGGACTTTTTTACGGGACTTCCCCCTTCTGACGATAACACAACAGTGCTCACTATTGATAGATTCTCCAAATCTGTGCAAATCTTTGTTCCTCTTTCTAAGCTGTCTTCTGCCAAAGAGACTGCTGTTCTGGTAATGGAACATGGTTTTAGGATTCATGGGCTGCCATGTGATGTCAGACTGGGGCCCTCAGTTTGTCTCTAAGTTCTGGAGGGAGTTCTGCAGCGAGTGGCAGACCAGTGAAGAGTCAGCAGGGACAGAGGGTCTGGCTTTCTTCACTACAGACCTGCCGTTGAAGGAACACTCACGGAAATGCACTCCTCAGTTCATCGGCCATTACCTGATTGAGCGAGTCATTGGTCTGCTGGCGGATATGCATTATACTTTACATCATTTTCCCAAACATCCAGACACCCACTCTACATTACTGATTTTACAGACTTCCACAAGCCACTGCTTTGGTTATGTTGGTTTGCTTTATTATATATAATTATTGTATTTACGCTTCAAATATTGTGTCCTTTATCTTTATCATGTCTTTTGTTTTGGTTGTGACATTAGTTATATTTCTAAAACGGACATGTGCATGACAGTGTTTTATTTTGAAAATAATCGACCAGTATTTTTTCCGTCCTCCTGTTCACAGTTTCAATTATAAAAGTGTCAGTTTTGCAATCAAACTCTCACGTTTATTCTAAATAACTACTTGTCTGTGGTCTGATCTGTGGGAACTAATTTCCTCAGTACTGAAACATGTTGCTCAGAGAGTTTGTCCATTAAAAGCTTCCACTGTCTGTCAGTCTCAGTCCAGTTCATCTCAGTAATTAACTTTCACCTCTTTCTGGCTCTGTTTTCACTCTCGTCTTCCCTCCTTAGTTCCCTCCTGAGACAGAAACTAGAGGAGATAATGGAGGATGAGGATCACAAGGGACCAACATCAATTTAGAGCTGAGAGCCGGTGATGAACAGGCACACACACACACACACACACACACACACACACACACACACACACACACACACACACACACACACACACACACACAGTTAGCTTACATACATTTACCCTACCCTTGTTGGCCAAAACTGAAGTTAACATTTAAAGTTCTTATATGTTTGGTATATTTGTACCTGAAGTACATGAAGACATTTCCTGTCTGACATTTCAGAGATGTTTTTCTATCCTCTTTCTCCACTAAAGGATGTCTGAGTGTTTATATTTCTAAAAGCCACAGTGATCTGAAATGTCATCTTTTTAAAAATAAGATTTTCAACATGGCTGCTGTACTAATGTCAGCTTGTGTTCCTGTATCCTTTCCTCTACTCTGTGATTCAGGCAAGTGTATCATTGTTCCTGGGTCCTGTTCTATGACTGAACTGACCCTTCATGTTCCCCACTAACCCTAAACCCCTAACCCTAACCTGAGCCCATAAGGGCTGACTCTTAAAGGCTAACTCTTCTCTTTCTTCTGGACCCCAGGGACCTTATTTCATATTACACTTCTCTTTATCCTGTTTGAACTGTGCCATGAATCATGCACAGGATGTTAAAATATAATTTTACAAAACTGTTGTATAAGACTGAAAATATGTAACTTGACACATTCTACACCTGAAAGTCAAGTATGAAGTAATCTTCTCTTCACCAGCTACTGAGAGCATCTGAAGCTAATGTTAACCTTGAGCCTGGAAGCTAATGTTAACTTTGAGCCTCTGATGCTAATGCTAACCAAGAGTCTCAGAAGATAACACTTATCCAAACCTTCTGAAGCAAACAATAACCCAGAGCCTGTGATTCTTTCAGAATCAGCTACTTATCATAAATAAATAAATGACATGTCCGTACATTCCCATACCGCTTCCTGGTCTCTGGTCAATGCATTTCCCCATAGACGCTGAGCGTCTCTGAGAGTGAATGGGGCTTTTTTTTCATCGCATCTAAACTCGGCGCCCATTGGATAAATGCTGAAAATTAGAGCCCGCCCGGACGCTGAGCGTCTCTGGGAGTCAATGGAGTGTGGGCGGGGCCTGGACGCTGAGCGTCCACATGCTGATTGGATGAAAATCAGAATGTAGTGGTGATGCATGGTGATTGGAGGAAAATCAAACTTGTGTTTGCATGACGTCACCTCAGCTGCTTGATATTCAGACAAATAGTCTGTTTGTCAAATGACAACCAGAGACTATTTGTTGGCCTTTCCAGAGTGAAATAATTCACTCTTACACTGTAAATAAATCACACTCACATATTGCATTGTTGTATAACTATTAAAGTTTCCTTGTTCTTATTGTTATTGTTGTTGTTCTAGTTTTAATTACCTTTTGTTCGATAGTGCAATCATACTCGGCTAGGTCTGAGTGACAGTTAGCAGATATGATGGCAAACAATGCTAACATTGGGCCAAGTCTCCCAGAAGTTCCAGTAAACATCTCAATAAATGACAAACATCTCCCTGAAATGACTTTTTGGAACTTGGGATGTCTGTAAATAACATGTTGATGATGTACGACAAATATGAGCTTCCCCTGTTTGAAAGATCACAAATCGCCACTGGTTTTCACCAGGTACTCCGGCTTCCTCCCACAGTCCAAAAACATGCTGAGGTTAATTGGCGACTCTAAATTGCCCGTAGGTGTGAGTGTGTGAGTGAATGGTGTGTGTGCCCCACGATTGGCTGGCGACCATCTGGGGTGTATCCCTGCCTCTCGCTGTAATGCGCTGGGATTGGCTCCAGCAGACCATGTGACCCTAATGAGGAATAAGCAGGTATAGAAGATGAGATGAGATGTTATCTTCCTTAAACAATACATTTCATGACCAATTGACTACCTTAATAACTGGTACTATATTAAAGATAAACAGTAAAAGCATGTCTGAATGTGATCAGACAGACTGTATTTCTTTGCATTTTTAAAGCTTTAAATTAATTCATCCTGAAAATAATTTTAGTTGTGAGGAGAGTTCAGGACCTTTTTCTCACCAAATTAAATAAACTGACATTTATATTTAGTATCAGCACATGTGCTTCTATGTCTATATGTACTATACATGGCTGTTTGTACTATAAATACAGGAGGGCTGTTTGTGTTCTATGAAGAACAGTACACCGCGTCCATGTACATGATGGTACTTCTCACTTAAATGTGTGTTTTAGTCAAAAAAATACAGAATTTAGTCATGCATTTGTATTTCAGGTAGATGAAATGTCAGGATTTTTGAGCTGAGGGCAGAGCTGTGTTCTGCAGATTTATATGAGACAAGATCTGTTTTAATGGACAGAAGTGTTTAAAATTTAACTAACTGATGTTGAAAGTAAGCAGTACTTCACATCTGCACCACAACAGAGCAGAAATATAAAATCCAGGACATAACAGACCTGCAGCAAATAGCACAGGGGGTAAAACTCAGGTACCGAATTTGTAAGAAGTTCTCCCAGTGCAGCTAAGCCCTGCCCCTTCTTCTGCATCTAAGCCCCGCCCTTTACTTTGCAGATAAACTCCACCCCTTACTCCGGACCACAGATAACCAAAATTATGATGAAAAAGGGGGTAAAGGAAGCTGTCGACTTTAGTGATCACAACCTTTTTTCACAACAAATTTTAAAATATAGATGTAAAATATTATATTTTATGAGAGCTGCTTTAAATGATATTTTCACAATTTAAGAGACGATAAGTTAATAAATGAAGTTTTCTAGCGTGTGCATGGCTGAATATGTGTAAGGGTGTGTGTGTGTGTGTGCGTGCATGTGTGTGCACACTAACTCTCATTAATCTGATGCTCACATCACTTGCAGTCTCATGCTGAGTTAGAGCTACAGTATTTATTTATTTATTGTGAATAGAGCAGAAAGATCATAAAATCGATTAAGAAAACTGCAGGAAAACAACCATGGTGAAATTTTCTTTGTGATGTTTTTACAGCAACAGATTGTGAAGACATATAAAAGTGGATACAAGTGCAAGTTGTGTAGTTTATACTGTGTCCTGCTGGAATCCCTGTGGTTATTTCCCCTGCTCATCATGTCCACTGCAGCTTGTTGCCCTTTTCCTCTCCCTTCTTTCATTCTGTGCATCATGTTTCTCTCCTGATTAGTTTGTGTCGCCCTCTGAGACGTACTCGTGATGAAGAGAAGAGGAATCTATTCAACGTGGAAGACAGACGTCCTTCAGGCTGCTCCTATCCCCTGGTGAAGCAATTAAGGCATAATTCCTCCTGTGCAACTAAGCTGCTGTTGTACAGACGAGGCTGGAGTGAGTGGAGTAAAGTGAATCACTCTGTTGTCGACCTTACCTGGAGGATAAAGGTTATACAAACAGCACAAACTGCTCTCAGTTCAGCTTCTGTGAGCAGACACATGCAGAATGTTGGTCAATATAGCTGCAAAAAAAAAAAAAAAAAATCAAACAGAGCATCTGCATAAGCTTGAAATGCTGTGATATACAGCTGCAGCACCCCCCTGTGGCAACAGATGGTACAGTCTTTGTTTTTGCTCTGCTTTATTGTTGGAAATATTCTGTATTCTTTATTTCTATGAATATTTTATCCATTTTATGGATTACAAACCTTGAATATTTTTTAATAATGTTTGTATCACATCTACATCTACATTAAATGTTCTCACAAAGACACTGGTCTGAAAGTAATCTCCAAGGGCAACAATAAGGTGGCTGTGGGACCAAGGTTCAAGACCTGAGGAATGCATCACGTGGATCATCCTCAACCTGTCTCCCACATCCTGGTTGCCATGGAGACTGAGATATGCTGCTGTATAAAGTTCTGTGTGCGAGTTTTGTTGAAACTAGACCGACCAGCAGTTGGCTCTGTACCTCTGCCTGTCTCCTGCAAGTAAAAGATGTTTTTTTTTTTTTTGTTTTAAACGGTTCTGATCTCTGTGTGATTATTCCTGTTAGTTCTGAGAAATATCTGACATTTATAATCATCTAATTTCCTTCCTGCTCGTTTTCACGAGTAGCTGCTCAGCTTTTAGCGGTTGGAAATGTGTTTGATAAGACTTCACACCCATATCAGAAGAGATTTGAGCCACTAGATATGATTGAGAATTGTGTCAGCGATCAAAGGTCAACGGCTGATAACGTGACTGTGATTCAACAGGGTGAAAGAACTTGTTCTATTCCGAGTAAATAGAAGGCAAAAGCTGTTAATTTATCTGAACTTAAAGCTGCAGGTCACTGATCTTATATGAAGCAGTGAAGAGGTAATGACTCTGATCAGACAGATAATAAGAAGAGTGAAGAGGGAGTTCACAGTGAAGGTTTTCACACACAGAACAGGAAGAGAAGATCAGTGTGGGCAGCGAGGCACAAAACACTCCTGGGGCCAAACATACAGTAATAATGCACATTTCAACATTTTTCACTTGCAGTTTTTATTCAAAAACCTTGTTTTTATACTAAGAATCTATGTTCTGAAGACATCCACTGTGAATTCTAATGTTTTTTTATGTTGTGTTGTATTTTATATTAAGCTGCTGATTGAAATCAGCAAACTGCAAAGACCTTTTTGTCTGTGACATCAGTGGTTTTTATGCACAACCTGATAAATAAATAAATAAATGTGATGAAGTGAACTGAACTGAAGGTGATGCTTTACAAAATGAATGAATGAATGAAGTTTATGTAATCATGACAGCACAAAAACAGAAAACAGCACAACAACAGAAAATCATTGTGCAGCATTGACATTTCACACAAAACCAATAATCATGTGTTGAACAATGACTGAAAAGGCAGAAGAAAACAAACTGCTTATAAAAGCCTGTCCTTTATTATCAACTTGTTACTCTTTTATGGCTACCAACCTCCAGAAAAACAAAGAAACAACAACAGAAAAAGCACATTAACAGCAAAATTAGAATCAAAGAATTTAACTCCAATAATGGAGACACATCATTTTTATACCTTTTTTTTTAACCTTTTTGTACCGTGAGTTTAAACATCTCTGAACAGAATTTGCATTATTTTATAGTAAAAAACATAAAATTTAATAACATGAGATGTGGCAGCGTAGTAATCAGCCTTATTGATGATATACGCAGTTCATTTTTGCAGTTTTATTATTGAGGTGGTCTTAGGTGGTTTTAAAGGTGGATCCCCACAGTTCCACACAGTAAGATAAATAGGGAACAAGCAATGAGTAGTACATCAAATGCAAGGTCTTGGAATTCAATGTGTTTTTTGATTTATACAGGATTGCAAGTGGTTTTGAAATGTTCCCTTTAACCTATTCAAAATATCTTTTTTCTATATTAACTTTTACACAATTAACCCCCCCTTAAGGAATTTTGTCTCAAGAATCCTTTCAATGTTAGTATTAGATTTTTTATCTAATATTTTATTTAATATTACAATCACTTTCATTTAGATTCCCAAAAACCATGAATTTGTTTTTCTTAATATTTAAAGATAGTTTATTGACATCAAACCAGGTCTTGAGATTTTCCAGCTCTCAACCAACCAACATCACAACAAAAACAAGACATTCTATTCAAATCAAATTCAGGTGGTGAAATTCATTTAATAATTGATCTGATCATTTGTTTCTTGGACTGTGAATCCACACACTCTGTATCCTTGGTGCATGGCGCCCCCTGCTGTTGCTCTGCTTCCATTCACATTACACGAAATAGTCGTCCAACTACCAGCAGGTGACACAATTTAAACTAAAACTATGGTTTGCTACAGTAGAAGTTTGTATTTTTCTCTAAAGGGAAAACAAGAAAACAAGGTTTCCTGCTGAGTTTAGTTCTGGAAGGTTGGCTTGTCTCCTGACAGGAGACGTATGGAGTCACTGTGAGAAGACGATACTGGACCGCGGCCTGCTGGCGTTTCCTGTGTGAGAGTGTGTGTTCTTCCTGTGTTTCAGTGTCTTGCTGCAGAGACGTTGAAGGTCAGGTTGAGGATAAAAGACTCTAATCTCCACTAAACATCTCCTGCAAGATAAGAGAAGTTGGAGCCTGTTGAATGAGTGTAATCAGAGCTGCTGATCTGTAGAGGATGTTGTTGTTGTGTCGTTTCTTCTGTTTCTTTCTGCTGCTTCAGTACAAACGGCTGGAGAACTCACACGTTAATATCCTTCCTGCCAATTTACAACAATATTAATGACTGAGATACAGGAGAAGAATTATGTTTTCTAATGTTTTTTAAGAACTTTTACTATACTATGTTGTAGTATGACCTGATTGAGAACGTCACATGTACTATTATATTTATGTGAATGAATATTGAATAGAAACAGCTCAAAACATGGCCTGTTTCTTCATGTTTGATGCATAAAGGGAGAAGTAAAATCAGTGTGAATTAAATGAAATATAAAAGTACTCATTATAAACTGTGTTATATTATTGTAGTATATTATACTATTTCATATAATTTCACAATATATACATACATAATGAGTATTGCAATCTTAGATACACATATATACATGCAAATATATGTATAGTATAGATCATTCAGAATATTTAACTTTAAATAATAATCTGCATGTTATATTAACTGCAGCTGTCAGATAAATGTAGTAAATACAAAGTAGCTGCACATGGAAATACTCAACATACAAATACTTCAAAATTAATTAAATAGGCTACGTGAGTAAATGCAGTTAGTTACTTTCCACCTCTGGTTATATATGAAGTTTATTATAGACAACTACCTCTCGCTCCGCGCATGCGCGCTACCGCCTCGGTCTGTCAGGGCGGTGATCCCTCTCTCTCTCTCTCTCTCTCTCTCTCTCTCTCTCTCTCTCTCTCTCTCTCTCTCTCTCTCTCGCTGTTTCTGAATGTCTCTCTCTCTCTCTGGGAAAAACCCGAGCAGGAGGAGAGCAGCAGAAGGGGAGGAGGACTCCTTCTTCTTCTTCTTCTTCTTCTCCTTCTTCTTATTTTCTTCTTCTTCTTTTTTTTCTTCTTCTTCCGATACAGCGGCGGCGGCGGCGGCAGGATATTCAATCAAATCAATTACAAACGCACCGACCCCCGCGGTGCGGCGGCGCGGCGCGGCGGAGCGGCGCGGAGCGGAGCGGCAGAGGAAGCGGCGAACAAACACACGGATGTGCCTCCGAAAGCGCAGCAGCGGATACCGCCCTCCGGACCTGATTCATGCCGAGATTGTGAGTATGTGGTCGGCTGCGGATCCAGTCAGAGCCCGGGGGGATGGAGGGGTAGGGCATGGGGGTCGGGGGCTGGTTCCAGGTTAATTTACCCCTCAGTCCAGGATCTATAATAATATCCGTCCGCGCTGCTCAGGAAAAAAAGGTCCGCGGGTCCTTCCCTCGTTTCCTCGTTTCCTTCCTTCCTCCCTCTCTCACCTCCTTGAGGAATCAAGGAAGCAGCTGCCAGTGTTTAGGAGGAAGAGGAGGAGGAATCTTCTTCACAGTAACTAATTACTCAAGTACAGTTTTGAGGTACTTGGACTTTGAGTATTTCCATGTGCTGCTACTTTATACTTTACACTGACAGATGCAGATTTTATTATTGAACGATAAAATAATAATCGTGAATATTTTATATTATCTATATTATTATTTTATTTGAACTTGTGTGAAAGATGACAGACATTATGGTACAGTACTTTTACTATTATTAATTAAAATGTTCTCACATGTATTTAGTGATTAAAACAAGTAGTATAATAAACTATAATAATATAACACAGTCTGTATACTTGTAATACTTGAATTACATGATAATACTGACATATTTTCACTTTCAGTCCAGGACTTTTTGTTATTGAGTATTTTTAAATAACAGTTTTTCTGTTTTAGTGCAGTTAAAAACAATAAAAAGTACTTCACTGTTTTTCGCTTTCTTTAAGTTTTCACTTTATTTAAATCAGTAACAGGAGGTTTAACAATATTATAAGATGTTGATTTTAATATTTCTCATTAATTTAATAAACTTTAACAAATATATTATGATACTGTACCTTTACTATGAAACATTTTAAATTAATATACTCTCACATGTATTTAGTGATTAAAAGTCTTTTAATTTACTTTTAATTTTGCTGATAATACTAATGTACTATCGCTTAATAAAATATTTTTAATTCAGGACTTTTATTTGTTATTGAGTGTTTAAACAGGGCGACACGGTGGAGCAGGAGTTAGAAGGTCGCAGGTTCAAGACCTCCTTGGTCCTGGGTCTGGGACCTTTCTGTGTGGAGTTTGCATGTTCTCCCCGTGTCTGCGTGGGTTTTCACCGGGTACTCCGGCTTCCTCCCACAGTCCAAAAACATGCTGAAGTTAATTGGAGACTCTAAATTGCCCGTAGGTGTGAGTGTGTGAGTGAATGGTGTGTGTGCCCCACGATAGGCTGACAACATCTGAGGTGTATCCCTACCTCTCGCCGTAACCCTCTGGGATAGGCTCCAGCAGACCCCTGTGACCCTAATGAGGAATAAGCAGATATAAAAAATGACTGACTGACTGAGTGTTTAAACAATTTTTACTGGAGTTAAGTATCTTCACCACTCATTTTCTTTAAATTGTGAGTTCAGTGTACATAAATGATAAATAAACAGCTTGAGTTAAAGACATATTAAACCACCATGTTTGATAATTACATGACTGATGTCATGAAGATTTTATTTCCAACTTGTGTTTTCTCTGTTTATATCTGAGCAGAATTTTAAGTGGTGAAATCATGTTTAAATAAAGAAGAAAACTGATCATTTAAGTCTCCTCCTTAAACTGTGTAAAAGTTAATTATGTTTTAATTAGCGTATAATTCATGTTAAATAAGAAAACTTGTGAATTTATAATCTTAGATTGAGAGATTGAGATTTTTTATCTAAATGAGCAACATTGGTTGCTGCCATAGAGCCACCATGTTTCAACAGAAGCTTCAACAGCTAGTTTATGTGTAAAAGATATAATTTTACGTTTCAGAAAACTACATACTGGCCCTTTAAGAACTAACTTCGGCACCTACTAATGAACCACGTCTACATGTCTGTTCTCTGTTACAGTTCCTATTACTGTAACCGTTACTATTACTATTACTATTAATTAGGGGTGTGACGAGATCTCGTGTGATGAGATATCGCGAGATGTGATTTGACGAGATTGCTCGTCGCGTTAAAATTCTGTCTCGCGAGATTTATCCAGCAAGCAGCCAGAATGACGGAAAACACAGGTATGACTATTGACGACGCCCCCGCCGCTTTTAAATTGTTTGGCAGCATTTTGGGTTCCCGGCAGAAATGATAAATGGTAAGAGAGTGACTGATAAGACACGGACAATATGCAGACACTGTATGCAAACAATGCTGTACAGCGCGGTGAATACGAGCACAATGCAGAGACATTTACAGCACTACCACAGCTCAGTACTCAAATCAACAACTGCTGCTGACAGAGAAGAACTTTTTGTTTTGCACATATTGTTTGCACTTGAAAAAAAAGGACAAATGTATAATTTTTTCTATATATTTTAACTTTTATAACATTTTATTTTAGTTTCAATTTGTAGAGGAAGAAGTTCATTAAAAGGAAGAAGTTCATTAAAAGTTAACGCTTACAGAGTTATAAAATCCATGTGCAACTCAGTTAAATAAAAGTCTGTTGTCCAGGCATTCATATAATTTGTAATTTAGTTTTCTTAAAATCTTGTCTCGTCTCGATCTCGTGAACCCAATCTCGGGTCTCGTCTCGTGAGCTGAGTGTCTTGTCACACCCCTACTATTAATGTAACTGTTACTGTTACTATTACTGTTACTGCAATTGTAACTGTTAGTAATTGCAACTGTTACTGTACCTGTTACTATTGTTGTAACTGTAATTGTAATGGGGCAACGCGGTGGGACAGTGGTTAGTGCTGTTGCCTCACAGCAACAAAGTCTCAGGTTCAAGACCTCCTCTGGGACCTCTCTGTGTGGAGCTTCATGTTCTCTCCAGCTTCCTCCCAAAATCCAAAAACATGCTGAGGTTAATTGGAGAAACTAAATTGTCCATAGGTGCGAGTGAATGAGTGCTCCATGGTACGCTGGAGACCGTCTGGGACCTGCAATGTGCTGGATAATTGGAACTGTAATTATTACTGTTACCAATATCGTACATGTTACTATTACCGTAACTATTACTATTACTATTATTGTAACTGTTACTATTACTATTACTGTAACTGTTACTATTGCCGTAACTGTTACTGTTACTGTAAGTGTAACTGTTACTAACACTGTATCTGTTACTATTACTGTAACTGTAATTGTAACTGTAAATGTTACTGTTATTATTACTGTAACTGTTACTTTTTCCATAACTAACTATTACTATTACTGTTACTGTAACTGTTACTATCAGTCTAGCTTTAACTGCAGCAGTGTGTTGTTATTTTTCAGTTATTTTTCACAACTGAATAATTGATGTTATTATACAAAAAGAAATCAGTAAATTGTCAATGTGTTTCCTGCAGCAGTAGGAAAATGTAGATCAATGTTTCCCAAAGCTAGAGATTCAACCTAAAATGTATTTTTTTTTGTCCAGGCCAACACTTCACAACCCAAAGATCATCAGTTTACTATTATAGAAGACTAAAGAAATGAGAAACTAATCAAAGAAGAGAAGCTGGAACCAGAGAATTTGGACATTTTCTTTTAGCAAAGACTCTTAATTGATTATTATTTAAGAAGGTCGCAGGTTCAAGACCTCCTGGGTCTGGGACCTTTCTGTGTGGGTTTTCACCAGGTACTCAGGCTTCCTCCCACAGTCCAAAAATGTGCTGAGGTTAATTGGCGCCTCTAAATTGCCCGTAGGTGTGAATGTGTGAGTGAATGGCGTGTGTGTGCCTCACAATTGGCTGGCGACCATCTGGGGTGTATCCCTGCCTCTTGCCGTAATGCGCTGGGATAGGCTCCAGCAGACCCCTGCAACCCTAATGAGGAATAAGCAGGTATAGAAGATGAAAATGGTTGGTGAGTAATTTAAATTAATGGACTGATAGTGATATCCTTGCAGGATGTCTGCCAGTTACGATGCAGCAAAAGTTGACTCAACTATATTCACTCAGTTTATTATGATTTTAGTCTTGTGTTAACTTGCACTCAAACTGGTACTAACACTTGTGCTCTCGTGCACTGGTGCACTCGCAGTCTTGAGTAATTGTTCTTTCAGAAATTGTATATTGAAAAATGTCAATATTATTTCTACTTTATATGATTTTGGAGATCATTTGACACGTAAATCAAAATCGAAATCAAAATTGTGATTAGATTCAATTTATTGCACTGTCTTATGATGCTGTGAATATGTCAAGTAGATGGTGTGATGATAGTGTGTAGATGGTCTGTAGATGGCATGTAGATGGTGTGTAGATGGTGTGAAGATGATATGATTATGGTGTGTAGATTGCGTGACGATGGTGTGTAGATGGTGTGATGATGGTGTGTAGATGGTGTGTAGATGGTGTGTAGATGGTGTGTAGATGGTGTGTAGATGGTGTGTAGATGGTGTGAAGATGGTGTGATTATGGTGTGTAGATGGTGTGTAGATGGTGTGTAGATGGTGTGTAGATGGTGTGAAGATGGTGTGATTATGGTGTGTAGATGGTGTGTAGATGGTGTGTAGATGGTGTGAAGATGGTGTGATTATGGTGTGTAGATGGTGTGTAGATGGTGTGAAGATGGTGTGATTATGGTGTGTAGATGGCATGTAGATGGTGTGTAGATGGTGTGTAGATGGTGTGATGATGGTGTGTAGATGGTGTGTAGATGGTGTGTAGATGGTGTGAAGATGGTGTGATTATGGTGTGTAGATGGCGTGACGATGGTGGGATGATGGTGTGATGATGGTGTGTAGATGGCATGTAGATGGTGTGTAGATGATGTGAAGATGGTGTGATGATGGTGTGATTATGGTGTGTAGATGGCGTGACGATGGTGGGATGATGGTGTGATGATGGTGTGTAGATGGCATGTAGATGGTGTGTAGATGATGTGAAGATGGTGTGATGATGGTGTGAAGATGGCATGATGATGGTGTGAAGATGGTGTGATGGTGTGTAGATGGTGTGATGATGGTGTGTAGATGGTGTGTAGATGGTGTGATGATGGTGTGAAGATGGTGTGATGATGGTGTGTAGATGGTGTGATGATGGTGTGTAGATGGTGTGATGATGGTGTGTAGATGGTGTGATGATGGTGTGAAGATGGCATGATGATGGTGTGTAGATGGCGAGATGATGGTGTGTAGATGTTGTGATGATGGTGTATAGATGGCATGATGATGGTGTGTAGATGCCGTGATGATGGTGTGTAGATGGTGTGATGATGGTGTGTAGATGGCGTGATGATGGTGTGTAGATGGTGTGACGATGGTGTGTAGATGGCATGATGATGCTGTGTAGATGGCATGATGATGCTGTGAAGATGGCATGATGATGGTGTGTAGATGGCATGATGATGGTGTGTAGATGGCGTGATGATGGTGTGTAGATGGTGTGATGATGGTGTGTAGATGGCATGATGATGGTGTGTAGATGCCGTGACGATGGTGTGTAGATGGTGTGATGATGGTGTGTAGATGGTGTGATGATGGTGTGAAGATGGCATGATGATGGTTGACTCAACTATATTCACTCAGTTTATTATGATTTTAGTCTTGTGTTAACTTGCACTCAAACTGGTACTAACACTTGTGCTCTCGTGCACTGGTGCACTCGCAGTCTTGAGTAATTGTTCTTTCAGAAATTGTATATTGAAAAATGTCAATATTATTTCTACTTTATATGATTTTGGAGATCATTTGACACGTAAATCAAAATCGAAATCAAAATTGTGATTAGATTCAATTTATTGCACTGTCTTATGATGCTGTGAATATGTCAAGTAGATGGTGTGATGATAGTGTGTAGATGGTCTGTAGATGGCATGTAGATGGTGTGTAGATGGTGTGAAGATGATATGATTATGGTGTGTAGATTGCGTGACGATGGTGTGTAGATGGTGTGATGATGGTGTGTAGATGGTGTGTAGATGGTGTGTAGATGGTGTGTAGATGGTGTGAAGATGGTGTGATTATGGTGTGTAGATGGTGTGTAGATGGTGTGAAGATGGTGTGATTATGGTGTGTAGATGGCATGTAGATGGTGTGTAGATGGTGTGATGATGGTGTGTAGATGGTGTGTAGATGGTGTGAAGATGGTGTGATTATGGTGTGTAGATGGTGTGACGATGGTGGGATGATGGTGTGATGATGGTGTGTAGATGGCATGTAGATGGTGTGTAGATGATGTGAAGATAGTGTGATGATGGTGTGATTATGGTGTGTAGATGGCGTGACGATGGTGGGATGATGGTGTGATGATGGTGTGTAGATGGCATGTAGATGGTGTGTAGATGATGTGAAGATGGTGTGATGATGGTGTGAAGATGGCATGATGATGGTGTGAAGATGGTGTGATGGTGTGTAGATGGTGTGATGATGGTGTGTAGATGGTGTGATGATGGTGTGAAGATGGTGTGATGATGGTGTGTAGATGGTGTGATGATGGTGTGTAGATGGTGTGATGATGGTGTGTAGATGGTGTGATGATGGTGTGAAGATGGCATGATGATGGTGTGTAGATGGCGAGATGATGGTGTGTAGATGTTGTGATGATGCTGTGTAGATGGCATGATGATGGTGTGTAGATGCCGTGATGATGGTGTGTAGATGGTGTGATGATGGTGTGTAGATGGCGTGATGATGGTGTGTAGATGGTGTGATGATGGTGTGTAGATGCCGTGATGATGGTGTGTAGATGGCGTGACGATGGTGTGTAGATGGTGTGATGATGGTGTGTAGATGGTGTGATGATGGTGTGAAGATGGCATGATGATGGTGTGTAGATGGCATGATGATGGTGTGTAGATGGCGTGATGATGGTGTGTAGATGGGGTGATGATGGTGTGTAGATGGTGTGATGATGGTGTGAAGATGGCATGATGATGCTGTGTAGATGGCATGATGATGCTGTGTAGATGGCATGATGATGCTGTGAAGATGGCATGATGATGCTGTGTAGATGGCATGATGATGGTGTGTAGATGGCGTGATGATGGTGTGATGATGGTGTGTAGATGGCATGATGATGGTGTGTAGATGCCGTGACGATGGTGTGTAGATGGTGTGATGATGGTGTGTAGATGGTGTGATGATGGTGTGAAGATGGCATGATGATGGTGTGTAGATGTTGTGTAGATGGTGTGATGATGGTGTGTAGATGGTGTGATGATGGTGTGAAGATGGCATGATGATGGTGTGTAGATGTTGTGTAGATGGTGTGATGATGGTGTGTAGATAGCGTGATGATGGTGTGTAGATGGTGTGAAGATGGTGTTTAGATGTTGTGTAGATGGTGTGATGATGGTGTGTAGATGTTGTGATGATGGTGTGTAGATAGCGTGATGATGGTGTGTAGATGGCATGATGATGGTGTGAAGATGTTGTGATGATGGTGTGTAGATGGTGTGATGATGGTGTGAAGATGTTGTGATGATGGTGTGTAGATGGTGTGATGATGGTATGTAGATGTTGTGATGAAGTTGTGTAGATAGCGTGATGATGGTGTGTAGATGGTGTGATGATGCTGTGTAGATGGCATGATGATGGTGTGAAGATGTTGTGATGATGGTGTGTAGATGGTGTGATGATGGTGTGTAGATGTGATGAAGTTTTGTAGATAGTGTGATGATGGTGTGTAGATAGCGTGATGATGGTGTGTAGATGGCATGATGATGGTGTGATGATGGTATGTAGGTGGTATGTAGATGGTGATGAAGAAGGTGTGACGCAACTGCAGGTAGCAGCTCAGAGGTGTGTTTGAGAGCAGGTAACGGTGCAGGTGCAGCTACTAAACTACAACATTGGTTTTAGTTAAAGTCTAAATCCCAGTGTTGTCACACATAAACAAACGTGTAAAAACCTGCAGTTGGTTTACAGCTCACACAAATCCCACTTAAAAGATGATCTTGTCAAAACAAGCATTTGTTTCACGACCTCATCTTTATCACAGGAAAAAACGTGCATCTGATGCCACATGTGATGTAGAGTTAAAGGCTCATTCTGCTGATTTGTGTTTCAGTGACCTCGCTGCTGTACCTGCTGCATGTTTATGTATAAACTGGCAGTGTCGCTGCTGCATCTTATTGTCAACAACAACCTGTGTAATAGAATCTGCTGCTTTAATATCCTACTGAAGGATCCTTCACACTTCCTCTTTGACCTTATAAGGCACAGCCTCGGGTTCGGAAGAGGAAAAGACACAAAAGCAGAAATGAAGTGTTGTTGCGTTAAAGCCCAGTTTGCAGTAAATCACCAGGATCAGTGAATCATCAGCTGCTGAGGGAGGAATTAAAGCAGCTCCTTCTCCTTCAGTGAAGTTGACGTGCCTGAACATGTGGAAATAAACGTCTACATCTCTACGTTTTTCTGTAGAAAAACTGCAGCAGCAACTGCAGATGGGTTCACTGAATAAACTGATGAAAAAATACTTCACTGCGTCTTTTCATCAGTATATTTTTATTATCCTGTATTTTTATTATTGTTATTTTTTGCCAGGGGGGGAAACCAGGATCAACAATATCAGCTTGCAGAAAGAACAATGATCATTCTGGGCCCTGAGATTCAGATAAGAACCTCAAGCTTTTCTTCCCCTTCTTGGTGCCATCAGTTGGTTGAAACATATTTTTCCTCTTCCTGAGTCTTTCTACAGTCTGTCTGTTTCTTGCTTCCTCTTTTTTTTTTATAAAAGTTGCTCATCATCTTCCTGCATCTCTCTCGCTCTGTGCCGGCCCCTCCCCTTCTTGTCGGTGTCAGATTCCTTTAGTGTGTGAGAGGTGCAATGATTACTTTAACTTTTACATTAACCACCAACTATTTGATAATTGGTTAATGGATTTGAGTCATTTTTTCAGAAGGAAATGTCCAAATTATTTCCATCTTCTCTTCTCTGATTATTTTCTGGTTTCTTTAATTTTCTATAATAGTAAACCGATGATCATTGGTTTGTGGACTGTTGGTCTGGACAAAAAAAGACATTTTAGGTTAAATCTTCAGCTTTTTACACCATTTTATATTTATGTAATTGTTTCATAATCAGACTGACAGAAACTATGATGGGAGACTTTCCTTCATTACTGTGAAACATTCAGGGCTTAAGCCCAAGTAGCCATCCCCTAACCCCCCATCCACTAATCCTGCTCCTGACACACACAACAATCAATGTTTATTAGTTTAAGTGTAGCAGCAAAACTGAACCTGCACTTTATCAAAAGCCTAGTTGATGAATGGTTGCAGTTCTAATACAAAACACATGCATTTTCCTAACATTCAGCCAAAAAAAGTTGTTTTTTCATTTAAGAATTGATTGATGTGTCATAGAACAAAATCTTCCTTTTTAACACCAAAGAGTGGAGAAGAGGGTCAGAGCATACAGGACAGCATGAGTCCCAGTGCAGGTGGAGAACATCAGGACATATAAAAGCTACAGCTTTATTCATGGCTGCTGCCACGAATAAACTGACAGTGAAGGAAACTCTGACACTGACATTTGTAGGAAGTTGTATAGCTGTTAGAGGAATCAGACTCTGATGCAGATAATGTCCACACAAACTCAGCAAGTGTCACTGATTCATGTTGTCTGAAGGTTTGAACATGTTTCTGAGGGTTGAATGATGGAGTTTATAACAACAGGAGGATTATATACACTTACTATGGCCTTTTTGTCTCCTCTTTTGTGTGTGTGTGCGTGCCCATGTTGTGTGTATGTGTGTGCATCCATGTTTCTGAATGTACACCACATGTGGTACATTTTGATATTTCGTGGGTGTTCATTCCGTGTTCATTCCGTGTGCTTTTATGTGTGTGTGTGTGTGCGTTGTGGGATTTCACACACATTCACACATGACTGTGTGCTTTCATTTATTTGTACTTTTTTAACACATATTTACATGAATGCATGTTTGCGCATATATTTTTGCATTCATTTGTGTGTGTGTGTGTGTGTGTGTGTGTTTATGAATTGTATTCTTGTTGGATGTCACACATTCACTTATGACTGTGTTTTTGTGATTTAATTTTTTGTTACATATTTGTGTGAATGCATGTTTGCTTGTACTGTATGTGTGTGTGTGTGTTTGTGTGTGTGTGTGTGTGTGTGTGTGTGTGCGTGTGTGTGTTCAATAAGGAGAGGTCCGAGGCAGAAGGGGGGATGACATGCATGTGTCCGGCCTGCTAACATCGCTGACATCACTAACCTCCAGCCGCCTCCCGACATGATGGATGTCCTGGTAAAAGCTGCAGCTTCTCTCCTCTATTTGGTTTGATGTCGGTAACCAATGAGTTGTCTCAATAATCCAGACTCACAGTGACACAATAACAACAGCAGTTACCAGGCAAACACACGTCTGTAACGGCTCAACACAACACACAATAAACCTCAGCTACAGCTGCTGTTTGATTCATAAATCACAACATTTACCAGTAGAGACGCCTGCAAACTGACTTCACTTCTAATTAGCTTCGGTCCTGATTATGAATAAATATATTTATTTTTATAATTTTAACCCTTTAAATGTCAATTTACAGTGTTATTTTATGAAAAAAAAATAATAAAAAATCAATTATCCCTTAAAATATTGGCAGGTTTCTTCAGTGGATTATTATTATTATTAGATTATTGTTTAGTAATAGACCAACAAAAGAAACACTGCTGCAAATAAAAGAAACATTGCAAATAAAAAGAAACACAAAATGCTGCAACAGAAATGCATTAGGGACTGTTTTTGCCAATGCACTGGTGTGAGGAGAAGAAGCTGTCTAAGAAGAAATAGAAGTAAAACAAGAACTTTTATTTGCAGCAGTGTTTGTGTTCGCAGTGTTATTTTTATTTGCAGCGATCCATAAACAGCGGCCACCCTAAACCTCAGCCATGGTCTGAGAGCAGGAGGTCAAGTCATTGTGTGATGAAAAGATGGTGAAAAATGTGACATTCTGTAAAAGCAGGGTGATACTCAATGGACATGATGCCCATTCACTCTTAGAATAAAGTAAGAAGCTTGAAGCGTCATGCTGTGTGATGACAGCTCTTATGGAAGCTTTTCTGCTTCTGGTAAATAAAGAAATATAGACATATTGCCAGCCAGCTGCCAGCCAGACAAGTCTTGAAGGAGAAGACCTCTTTGCAAAGAAATAAACTGTCGGCCGGAATATGTCTTCTTTCTTCAGCAGAAGCAGAAAAAACTTCCATAACAATTGGCGTTTTCGGCAGGATTCCACCAGCCATCGTCTGGGATGGAGCAGGGACAATAACCAGGCCTCCTGGAAGATAAAAACATCTTTCAGTCTCCAAACCTGAGACTGAAAAATGAGAGCTGACCGTTCTCGCCCCATATCTTTGCCACTGGGATTTCACCAATAAGATAAAGAAAATGTGTTGTTCGCTGGCACTTTGTCGATATTTCATTTTTCGCCAGAAGCAGAAAAGCTTCTATAACAGGGCGGAGCCTCTGTGATGAGGGCGGGGCCTCTTTGAGGGTAACTCAACCTTTATGACACACCTTTATGACATCAGCAGGCACAAGTGTGTGCGTGTGTGTGCGTGTGTGTGCGTGTGAGACACCAGATCTGATTCATTAAGTTTCAGAGGAAGCTGTGTGTGTGTCACAATGCCCCCCCCCTCTCTCTCTCTCTCTCTCTCTCTCTCTCTCTCTCTCTCTCTCTCTCTCTGTCTCTTCTCTCTACTTCTTCCTTACTCTCTCTCTCTTCTCTCTCTCTTCTTTCTGTCTCTCTCTCCATCTTCTCCTCAGACTGCCTCTTCCTCTTCTTGTGTTTCTTCCTCCTACTGTGTAGTGAAGTCGTGTTTCTTCTGTCGTTCAATCGCCCGCTATTAATCAACGTTGTCTCGTCTCTGGTGAGTTTTCAGTTTCCATTTAGACTTTCTGTTTGTTGAGGGTTAGTTGAGGGTTAGTTGAGGGTTAGTTGAGGGTTTGATACCTGCTGTGAGATAAAGTGATTTCTGGCTGTGAGTTTTTGAGGAAACTCTGCATCAGAGTTGAAACTTCCAGCAGCTGAAAATCGCTGCGTCATCAACTGTGAAAAAGTTTATTTCAGTTTCTGAAAGTGAGGATTCTGCAGAGTGACACGAATTTTGCTGTCTAAATCTAAACATTTGTTGTGTTTATATGTTGTTTGTTGTTTGTGTTTGTTAATGCAGGCATCAGCTGACACTGATGCAACATCACTCTCTTACTTTATTGGTTTTCTTCCGCATTTGATTTTTTACCAACACACTATATATTTATATCTATGAACTATATCTACTTATCTTATAATGAAGTGTTAGTAATTCATTTATTCATTCATTATTATTCATTATTTCCTAAAGTTTGCAAAGCTACTAAAATGTTAAATCACAATAAAAAAAATGTGCAAACAGGACACACACCTGCTCCACCTATTGGTGAGTTGTGTCTCTAGATTCTTTTCCATTTGTCACTTTTGGGCTCCTTTAGAAACATGTAGATAAAAACATCTTAATCTAATATCATAAAAACACAACTTTTGTTTTGACTCTTGATGTGTGTGTGGAGGAACTACAAAGATGGCTGCTGTGGTGACTGTTCTTTGTGCTCAGGCTGTGTGGCTCCTTGTCTGTTGAGATACAAGCAAAATGGCTGACCTTGTCAATGTATGTCTGTGTGTGTGTGTGTGTGTGTGTGTGTGTGTGTGTGTGTGTGTGTGTGTGTGTGTGTGTGTGTGTGTGTGTGTGTGTGTGTAGACGTAAGATCACTTTGTGTGTGTTAAAGGTGTCATGTTAAAGAGAGGTAAGTATCATGCAGGTTGGGACACTAACATCAAACTAAACCTTTTCACTGAACTGTAGCCTAAAATCTAAACACATTAACAAAGTTACCAGTCCATGCAAAGGGAGGAGAAGAGTTGCTCTTTGGTTCTGTTTCTTTGAGTGGTTGAAGAAGGTTGGTGTGGTGTGGTGTGATGGAGAAAATAGGTTGTGCAGGTCGCGTTGGTCCTTGTTGCTGGTTGAAGAACCATGTCTGCTTCTGAGAGCAGAGAAGCTGCTGAAGGCTTCTGGTCTGCAGCTTCTCCTGCTGTGAGGAGATGTGCTGCGTTGATTAGTCACTGAGGAGGTCTTCTGAAAAACGAGTGAGAGAGAGGGGAAGAGGAGTCTTCCAGGAAGAGAGGGAACAAAGGCCGGTCACCTCTGGTGACTTCACAGCTGGATGTGTGACAAAGGGCTTTCCTGGTTGGGGGGCACCAGGTTTTTCCATTTCTGCCTGGTCAGTTCTGCTACATAAATCTGATAAATCTGATGCACTGCAGCTTTAAGACACCAGAGCATCTTCTCAATATTAATTTAAGCAAATATTTAATTCATTAGATTAATGAAGGAGTTCAGAGATAACAGGGAGATATCAGTCATTTACTATCATTTTCTATACCTGCTTATTCCTCATTAGGGTCGCTGGGGTCTGCTGGAGCCTATCCCAGCACAATCTCCAGTCTGTCATGGAGCGCACACACCATTCACTCACACACTCACACCTATGGGCAATTTAGAGTCTCCAGTTAACATCAGCATGTGTTTATACTGCGGGAGGAAGCTGGAGAACCTGGAGAAAACCCACACTGACATAAGGAGAACATGAAACTCCACACAGAAAGGTCCCAGACCCAGGACTGGAACCTGGACCTTCTGATGTGAGGAAACAACGCTAACCACTGCACCACCATGTTGTGTTGTGAAATGATGTTGTGGAGTAAAAAGTACAATATTTACCTCTGAGATGTTTAGTGCATTGAATTTTTCGTTAAGTGCAGTGTATTTGAGTAAAGGTACTTCATTATGGCTATCACCATTTTAACCACAAGCAGCGATGAATCTGTGAGCTACAGAGTTTGTGTGTGTGTGTGTGTGTTTTGTCTCTTTTTGGACTGAACTTACAGTCAAAGTATCTGAGGAACGTCAGCAGCGT